>CM052167.1:0-300404 GCA_028455555.1 Augochlorella aurata | reverse complement strand
CTCTCTCTCTCCCTTTCTCTCTCTCTCTCTCTCTCTCTCTCTCTCTCTCTCTCTCTCTTTCGTTATGCGCGACCAATGCCCCTTTGGCGCGCTTCAGCGGTAGATTCAAACGGAACAGAGGCCTCGTTATCATTCAACTACGATAAAAGTATCTTCACGAGCGGACAAATAAATATATTACAAGGTTACGATAATAAAGATGAACTTTGTTGTATAATTAATGTTGCATTTTCTCTATTTACAGTGAACGCGCGGTTGTGTTTGTCTCTGTCGCGTAGCGTATGTGTGCACTCTTCCGGTGTACCTGTCCCCAGAATGTCAACCGTGTGTCTGCGTGCGTCTCCGTGTATGTGTATGTATATATCTTTTGTCAGCTGGTTCTCGCATATTCTTCAGCACTTGTTGCGATTGTTCTGTTTCACCGCTGTATCTTGCATCGTTTTAATACATTCTCCTCTATAGCTATTATTATCCGTTGCCCTGACTGAGAGCGAAGGCCGAACAAATTGGTCGCTCTAAGCCAATGAATGGGCCATCCCCACTATACCATTCGGCCACGCACGTGGTGAGACTATAAAGTGGGGGCTAGGTGGCGCGAGTGACCTTGAACGACCAACATCTTTGGCCTCATCGAGATTCAAAGTTTTCGCGGCTCGGCGCAACCCGCGGCTCTCGCTTCCAGCATCTTGGCAAGTCAATCTTTCATTTCAATTCGTACAATCCGTAGAAGGAATTGCAACTTAATTCTGATTACTAAAAACTAACAATTGATTGAAAATTGAGTCGGTTAGTCGACTATTTGAAAGAATTAACAGCGAAAGCCGCACAGTCGATCGCTTTCCGCTTGTCCAACTTCTTGTCGCTGTCTACGTTCGTTTTTCTATCGTGTATACGTGTGTATGTTTGCCGTAGATATGCGTACGTGTGCGTGTGTTTGTTTATCTGTCTGTATGAGTGTGTATGACCGTACAAGTTTCAGATACGCGTATCGTGATTTATTGAATATCGGCTCGCGACCGGGTGTGTACGATTAAATAATCAGGTTTCTGAAAAATGCGCGGTTCTATTGCTCGACTACTAGTTTCTGTAAATTAGGATGCCACCTAGTGTTTATCCTCGAATGGTTCGGCCGTTACCGCGGCAGAGAAATGGAAAACACGGGATGGATTTTCCCCTCCTGCACGGTACGACGCGTTTCTTCTTCCGCTGCCGTAACGTCCCTTTAAATTCTCTTTCATTCTTACTCTGTCTCTCTCTCTCTCTCTCACTCTCTCTCTATCTATCTCACAGTCGCTCACTCTCTCTCTCTCTCTCTCTCGCTCTCTCTCTTTCTCTCTCTTTCTCTCTCTGCCTATCCTTGGTTTCCGCCGATGAACGCCATTACGTATTACACATCCTGTAAACTAGTCGTAAATCGCGGATACGGGACTACTACGCTTCGTTAATCGCCTTATTCGTACAGAGTTTTGCTGAGGATTCTTTTGTCAGTACCTTTACCTTTTCTTCTTTCCTCGTGGATCAAGTGTGGCTGTCGGTGTATGTCGGTCGACCGTTAATTATAAACACGATGTTACACCTTGAAGCTAAGGCGAAAATAAAGGTAAGAGTTCGGCGCGTGCGTGATACATTTCAGATCCTATCTCTCGCGGGTTCCCAAAGTGGAACGAACTTCGAATATTTCTGTAAATAATTGGCCGCGTTAATATTCGAACGCCTTGATACTCGAGCTATGGTTCACCAGTCAGGAGTCGCGAAAATCGCTCCGAATCGACCGCGGGCCAAATCTCGTCCCGACTGGACGTGCCCTCGATACTCCGTGCAGCAATCCATGCCACAGTTTGCTGTAAAGCGATCTTCTTCTAGAATCTAGTCAGCAGAGTCCGGATAGAAGAAAACTTTTCATCTTGGCTTGTTGATATTGGGACAATTGGAGTCTATGCCTGGTTCACGCTTGGTTCACGCCTGATCCTCGCAGGAGCAACGAACTTGTACGAACGAGAACGCGTGGGCAGCGCGCAGGGAATGACTTTTCCTGTGTCCGGCTACAGGAGAAAGTACCAATAGAATTCTCGAGCATCAGGCTGTTAAAATATTTTCGGCAGGCTCACTATAGCTGCGGCTGTGTTCCCCATCCCGCGGCTCGGTACGTTGCGCTCGCGGAAACCTTTCACGGCTCCCTTCGATCATGCGATTCGCAGAGGGGGTGGCGCGATTTGCGTTTCGCGACTTGCAAAGCTGTCGGCTTTCTTCGTCGTTTTGCGACGCTTTTCCATTAGCCTTCGATACGTCTTGCGTGTCGCAGCTAGTTTTTCGGATTTCCTGGCCGCCCCAAGACGGATCGAGAGTTCGGGAAACCCGCGAGATCGATCGATAAGCGAGCGAAACGCAGAAGCCACGAGGACAAATGGGCAGGTTTTCTTCCTCTCTTGTTTTTTCACACACATACACTCTTTCTCTCTCTCTCGCTCTCGTTATATATCTCTACTTTTCTATCTCTCTTTCTCTCAGTCTCTCAGTCTCTCTCTCTCTCTCTTTCGCTCTGTCTCTCGTTCGCCTCTCTGAAAAGTGGTATACTAGCGTCACGCCCGTCCGTCCTTACGTTGCCTCGATAAAAATTCTAAGAGCTACTTTATCTTCGACTCTAGGGTCCTTACACTTTTGTCTAACTTAATCTCTTCTTCGCGTGAACTTTTGTTTCGTCCTCGACGACGTTTGAACGGAAAAACTGCGCATCACCGCTTCTTCCCTCGAAAGTAAAACGCGTCCAGCAGAAACCTTATATAGCGTCAATATATCAATTTATGTATATATATACTTTTTTTTATCTCATATATATATTTACTTTACTTTGTGTCCTATATCAATAATAGCGTATTAGATGCTTTTTTTTGTTCACTTACACCTTATGTATGTAATATAAGTATCTTTGTTCTTTTTTTTCTTCATCATCTGTTCACAGATATATATCAAAATGCGTAAACGAAAGTTTCTCGAAATATCCGTTCCCTCTGCTGATTCAAGTCATACGCTTGCCTCGCCTCCTGCGTTTAACGTTCATCTGCGTTCGATCTCTCGTTCTTCTTCACGTTCTTTCTCTCGCATCTTCTTTCTCTCGGTCTCACTCTCACGCACGTTCTCGCTCCGATTCTCTCCCCCTTTCACTCTGTTCAGCATTCGCACGCGTTCTCTCGCCCTATATCTCTCTCGTACAAGCGAATCAAAAGAAACGTTTACGAGAATATGCCATTCAGGGTATTACCGGTAGTGGTTAGATCCGAAACAGAAATTTTGTCCGGCTTTCTTTGCTTGTTGATCCTGTACATTCGCTCGGCACTCACACACAAAAGGATTCGTAGACACATTGCGTAATCGACGAAGAAAAATCTCTTTCCGCTAACTTCCCTCCCACCCCCGCGTTGCCCGATAAAAGGAAAGCCAAAAGTTTTCTCGTAAAATATTCCGGTATTTTCCGCCATCGATTCTATCCTCGACTATTAACCGTGGTGCTCTTTAGAATACTTCCTAGAAATCGCGCAGCGTCGTTAATGACTTCGAGACGAGACGAAGAGAATTATACACATACCTATATACGTATTTAACGCGTGTCGCTGAGAAGAAATCCTGTGTAAGAATTTGTTTTTACGCAACGTCCCCACAAATAATACTTTTTCTTTTCGTGTTCATCGTCTTTTTCATCTATTTTTTTTTCCCTCGTCTTTCTGTTTCAGTCGCAAACGGTGTATCCGGTGACGCGAAATTTCGAACGACTTTTCATCATGTACAAGTGGTCACGGTCTACGGGACACGTTAATTTTTTTTCTTTGAAAGGCACTTACTACTTTTTTTTATACAATATTAATTTTAATCTTTTCCACATTCTCGCCTGTTCACATGCCCCATCCTCTGCATTCTCGCTCTCTTTCTCGCTCTCTCTCCCTCTCTTTCGCTCGATGTCTCTCTCTCTCTCTCTCTTTTTTTCTCTCTTGCACACTCTCCCCCTAATCCCTCACCCCCTACCCTCCCACGCACCCTTGGCGCTAATTCTTCCTCGCAATTTCGTTCGCAGCTCTTTGAACTCGTATTTTTCCCCTCTTTTCTCCCTTCCAATTCTATCTCCATGCTTCGTTTCTCGAATATCTTCTTTCGCTTCACCCTCGCCCGTTGGTTTCGCTCAAATTTACCTTCTCGTTGAACACATTAAGCCTAAATCGTAATAAAATCTTTTAAGATCGCGATCTACCGCATTTTCGTTTGTTTTCTATCTTTTCCCACGTTATCTCTTTCTCTCTCTCCATCTCTCCGTTTCTCTCTCGCTCTCGGTGTTTCGAATCACGCGGAAAATAATAATCGTGCTCTCCTTTACCGAACAGCGTAACGTCCCGGAATACGTTTTTCGTTCACTTTTTTTTCTCGTTCACGCCCCCAAAAAAATCTTTCGTATCAAGAATAACACGTCTCAATGTTTCCCCCGAATTTGTTTAATTTTCTAATGGCCGATAATAATAATATATCTTGCTAATCGATCCTCCTCGCGAAATACTTTCCTAACGAACCGTCCCATTAAATCCGTTAAAGCTTCCGGTTAGGGGAGTGGCGCGAGAATAACGGTCCTTCCGAAAAATTTGCCTAGACAAACGGATAAGACTGACCGAACCTATTCGCTCCATATTTTTAGTTTCTTCTTTTCCGAGCAAAAGCGAAAAGCGATGGTCTTTTCCTTTCACAGAAGGCCACTTCGAAAATTGTTACTTTTTTTTGTTTCTTTACTTTTTAATACTTACAAAGAGTCCACTCGAACCGGTGTGCCGACTTTAAAAAATTCCCCCCTTCTTCTTCCCCGTCTCTTCTTACATCAACTTTTTTGTTTTTAGAAAGTACCGTTTCCCCTTTCGCACTCGCGCTCCTCTTCCAATTTTTCTCTTGTCCTCCCTTTGTCACAGTCGCTCTTCCACACACTCTCTCTCTCTCTCATTCACTCCCCTTTTTTCTCTTTCTCTCTTTTTCCCTTCTTTCCTCTAAAACTGTCCCTGGGTTGGCTAGGCCCGAAACGAACTCGCTCGTGGACGTCGCACGATATCTCTGAACGGCGGTCCGTGGCAGGAACGATCGACGAGTAGACTCGCGAATCCAAATTCGAATCTAAATCGGCAGCTGTTGTGGGGCCGAAGATCTCTGGGAGATGGATTCTGTAACCGATTCGTCCGTCGATTCGCCGGCTATTCGACGCTGATCGTTCTCCGATTGTCGAGGATCGAGGGTCCCTTCGCGAAAAAGTCGTACGCGCGGTATGTAAAATTTTGAAAAATAGCACGATCTTTCCGAAACAAAAGCATTCGGTCGCGCGCGCACACGCATTGTCTCGCATTCTCACGGTGAATCTCAGGCAAGCAGTGTCTCTCTCGTCGACTCTCAACGCGCACGCGATCGCAACAACAACGGATGCACGCCGCTCTCGCACACTCGCACACCTCTATCGACATGTTCTCCAGTTCCAAATTCAATGAATTTCCTCGTTTCCCTAATCTCTAAACCTTATAATTTTTATACTTGGCATACCCCAAATATGGCAGGAAGGCAATCATTACACTTAATAAAGTATAGCAATCGGTTTTTTGTTCTTTCTTCGCAAGTTTTCTTTCGGTGTTCGCTCTCGAGTCGAACAGCGCTCGTCCTCATCTCCCCCCTCTCTCGTTCCGTGAGGGTTTTAGTCGTTTTCTCGTGCGACAGACACTCGTAAGCAAATTTTGTACATCTCGGGTTCGTCGGGTTGCTCGCGCGATTCCTCGCGCGTCTCCTCGCGCGGATTTCTTTATAACCGCGCGCTGATCCCGCGCGCTTTCCCGGATGATTCCAACCGAACAGCGATCTAAGATTCTCCGATCACCCGGGCCGCATCGATTTCCGACGAGCCGCGTCGCGATTAAAAAACTGAAACATCTAAGTCCGCGCCGACGAACCGATCCGCGATCCTGGCGGCGATAGATCGACGCGGATAATGGCCCGTGGCCCGAGGCCGCGTGCCAATTACTATACATTTGGCATTAAACGTACGGTTATCGTATATGCGTGAATATATAAATCTCGAGTTTAAGCGTGTGTCCCTGGCGCCACGCGGTGCTCGCTCGCTCTTCTCTCTTTTTTCTCTCTGAATACAGCATACTTTCCGAGAGCCGGTGGACTCGCGACCGGCGACCGATCCGGTCGCGCAGGATCCACGCGATTCACGCGACACGCCGCCGGCGGCAGGCGACCGCGAGCGATCGCGAGCGATCGCGATCACGATCCACGTCCGAGATCGCGAGGGAAGAAAAGTGTCGGTCTGATTTCGGTCCGGCGAGGGTCGATTGGGACCCCGCGCGTGCCTGCTCGCCGGCTCGCGTCCTTCTTCTCCCCGTCTTCCTTTCTCTGCATCATTTTGATTGTAAGCCTCGATCTCGTCCAAGATCGCTACAGGTATACATTTGCGTCGCTGCGAGAGCGAATCCTCGCTCGAGTCGCCCGAGAGTTGCTCGATTCGGTCGCGATCGGA
Organism: Augochlorella aurata; assembly: GCA_028455555.1. Lineage (NCBI taxonomy): Eukaryota > Metazoa > Arthropoda > Insecta > Hymenoptera > Halictidae > Augochlorella > Augochlorella aurata. The sequence continues at coordinate 293,875 of CM052167.1, read as the reverse complement.
CGAATCCGCCGACACCGCGGCGGCTCGCTGCTAGAACCGTGTTCCGGAGCCGACCGGGTCGGCTAATTAGTCGCGTCACTCCGCTCGAAACGCTCGGCTGCGCGGAAAGAGCCGGCCGCTGACGGAGAAGCCTGTGTGTTGGGACCGAAGCTGGTCTCCAACCGGCAACGATTAGCTCTTTCGTGCTCGGCTGTTGCTGGCTTACTATTCGCAACGGGAGTCCGTCAGTGGCTCGAGCTTCACCGGGATCTTGTCCTTGTCCTTGAGCCCGTGCGGGCTCTTGACGAGATCCGCGATGTCTTCTTGGAAGAGATTCTCCGGCCGCGGGCTGACGAAACTTCGCGCCGGCTTGTAGGTCATTCCGCTGACACCGATGCCGACCTCCACGCTGCTGGGTATGTGTCCCGGGTCCATCAGCGGGCCCAGCGGGCTCGCCAGAGGACTCTCCATCGGGCTCTCGGGTGGGCCGCCGGATCCCGGGCTGGCCAGGCCAAGATTCAACGGCGAGTTGCCGTTGTTGCCCGGTCCGGGTCCAGGCATAGGTCCTCCTCCGCCACTGCCGTTGTTGCTGCCGATCACGGCACCGCTGTTGTTGCTGTTGTGATGGTGCTGGCTGGCCTGCATCGCCGCCTGTAGATTCGACGACAGGCTAGTCGACATGTTTGTCGACAGGTTCGTCGAGAGATTCGTTGCCATCATCTCGTGCTGCTGCGAGTGCGCTGCTGCTACCATGCTACACATCTGGTGTCGCAGACCTGCGTGCAAACGTCGCTCGATCAGAAGCTTAATCAAAAGTAGCCAGGTTAGCCGAGCAAACCTCCATTCACCACCGCACTTACAGGCGATACGGAGGAAGCGTCTGTTAGCTCGGCTAGGCGAAAGAGACGTTACGTTACCTTGGGCGACCGCTGCAACCGCGGCCGCGGCTGCAGCTCCGGGGCTGACCGCTCCTTCCGGGCCGTTGCAGGCGGCGTAATTCGCCAAACTCGGGTACATGGAGGCTGGCTCTTCCTTGACGATGTGCGGCGAGTGACCGTCGCGGAACACGACGGCGCGGATCACGCCGCGGATGTGCTCGTCAGGCCAGACGCCCAGCAGGATCCTTTGCGGCCTGCCTCTTCCCTTCGGGCGGAGATCTGAGCAGCCAACAACGGCCGAGAATCGTATTTCAGTGTCAACAATCGGCTTTATCGCGACTTATTCGCGACGATCCACCGTTTCTCGAAACTCGGTTCGATGTACTCGCGGAACGAGACTCGGCTTACTCCGTTAACCTCTTATCGCGGAAAAGCGCGATCGTATTCGCGGCGCCGCGAGTTAACAGGCGGGCTCGTTTAACGCCTTCTCTCTACCGTTCGGTTGCTAATAACGCTTTAAAGAGACTTGTCAAGCTTCCATCGATCGGCTTCCGGTAGCTAAAGCGTTTGGAACGACAATTCGACCGCGACGAGTGTGTTCCATGTGTCCGGTTCGCAGTTCGAACGCAATGGCAACGTTGACGAAAAGGGAAGGTGGAAGTGAAGACGAGAACGCAGCGTAATCCGCGTCCCGAATGATCGTCGATCATGCCCCGTCAACCCCCCTCACTCACCCCAAGTTAATTCATTGTCCAGCCGTTTATTTCGAAAGCGGCACAAGACCATTTTCGAAAAACATCGTGCTAGCTATTTTATAATATCTACATTTCTACGTTATATATACAATTTCAGTTCAGCAAAGCCGAACATTATATTACCATATACATAATTTTTAAATTGATTAAAACGCAAGATCCTTGAATATCTGGATTTTCAAATAAACGACTGATTCGTCGAAGCGGATAAGCGGCTCCGATCAGAAGCTCGTTACACGTCCGCACTTCCCCTAAATCCATGATCGAGAAACGGCCGTGTCGCGACGGTTTAGTGAAAATGGCAACTAACACTCACCGGCCCCGCCGTCGGCGCTCGGACCCAGCATGTTGTGCACCCGGTTGGCGTAGAGAACAAAGGTCGGATACGGGATGTCATATTTCCTGCAAAAGAAACACCAATGATCCGTTTACGAGACGCTTTCGTTAGCATACGTTGACCCCCTTGGGAACGCACGAGGGCGGCTACTTCGATCGATTCTCGTTAAGATTATCGGACTCGTTCCGCGAAACGTTCCCTCGATCGCGCGCTCCCTTGTTCCCGCAAAGGGAAAAACCCTTTAACGACGACGCGTTATTACGCGTACGCGATACGCGTTTTACGACCCGGCCGTAAAAAGTTCTTAAGACGGCCGCGGCTCGACTCGGCCCGGCATGGCTGGGGAGCGCAGTGCTCGCAGTGCTGCGATTCTTTCTTCTTCCGCGTTTTGACCCATTTAAGTCACCTGCCGCGCGGCTCGCCATAGTCGAAACAGTAGAGGCATAGTCCGGAATCGCGCGAAACCCCGTTCGATCATTTCTTCACGCCGCATTCGGACGAACCGATGTCAAAGAAAGTCGTCTACCGAGGATACCGAATTTTTGTACAGCTCTTGAAGAACAGTTACACGGTGGAAGATCGAAAACGATCGCGTTTAAGATGTCTCGAGATCTGACAATCAGATACAGCGACAGTATCGTTTAAGATTCGGCATTTCATTGCAGAGGCGGTCCGATGAACTTCCTTAGTTGAATTGAACTCGTCGCGCCGCAAATATCCATCTAATAATGAAATTCTTCTCGGCGCGGGTTCCTTAAACGGTTGAAACGTCTGACGTGGACGTAATCCAGACGATTTGACTGCTTAAAGTTAAATAACGGTGCGACGCGGTCCTCTGTTCCACGGCCGTACAAAATTCAGTTCGGCCAAGTTTGAGCGCGACGCGTGGTGGCGAAAATCGCGGAGGTGCTGGCCAGAAGTCGTGTCTCCGAAGACAAATTATTCAGATGTTTCGTTATAAAACGTCTCCGCGAGGACAAAGACGCAATCCTTTGACAATCAATAACTAATCCGTAAGCCAGATTGTGATGAATCGTGACGTTTCAACGGAATAATTCGTGGAAATCAGGAACCTTAAAACCGAGAAGATACGAATAGATACGACTCGCTTCTAATTTTGAATTTTTGATTTGACTCGTGATCTTGTTCGCGGGGATTAGGCGCGCGTCGACAAGGAAAGGTAAACGGAACGTCCGCGCCGTTCGGGATGAAAAAGAACAAATAGAAGAACGGATGAAAAGTAGAAGTTGGAGATTACCTCGCGGCTTGACTCAGGGATAATCCCTCCTTGAGGACGCTGAAGATCGCCTCCGCCATTGTTTCCGGCCGCCAGGACTTGAGGGGTCCGCGTTCACGGAAACGTAGATTGTGCACCAGGCTCTGATTGGTGTTCCAGCACTTCTGCCACATCGACTGCAGCTGATATTGGTAGCTGTCTGCTAGTTTACGCCCCCCACGGAAAAGAGAAAACAGAAAAAGCACAGCGTTAGTCGGTGTCTCGGTTTCGATCGGGGGCGGGGAGAATAAGGACAGACGCGATCGGTTCGACATTGGGAAAATATTCGCGCGAGCAACTTGTCGATCGGCGTTTGCCGAGCATACGTTTACGCGATCGTTCGATCGATAAGTTGGCCGCGTTCAGCGAATCGTTTTAATCGCGATTGTAGAATAAAAACGAATGGTAACGGTGAATGACGTTCGTCGGAAGGATGCGCCGGCGAATGATGTGTATAACGTAAATAGCCAAACGTGGGTAAGTCGAGTCAAGGTGCGACAATCACGTGCGATAGGTTCCCTCGTAGCTGCTTTGCCGAAGCGTACCTGCGAACAAAGTGTTGAAGGCAAATTGCGGCGGGGAAAGGGTCGGGGAATAAAGATGCACACACAGAGACCGCCTTCTGTACGTTCACGTATCGATTGTATTGTCGTTAGCATACAATACTCGCAAAGAAAGAAAAAGAACAGAGTCGAAGAAACAAGGAGAGTAAGAGGGAAAGAAATAGATAGAGAGAAAGAGTGAGAGCAAGAGAGATAGAGAGAGAGAGAATGAGAAACGCGTGTGAGTTCCTAACGGAACAAGCTCGCTCGTTGATAGAAAATATTTTGCTTAACGTTAAACCGGTAATCGCAGGCTCGCAACGGTTTGCCTCCGCGGCGCGATACAACTCGAACGCGTGCACGGCTGTACGTCGCGGACGGCTGACCTCAATTCGCAACGATTATTTAATAGTTAACTTATTGGGTTTAATTGAGCATCCTCCAATTTGACGATTAATACAATTAATTGGAAAGACGCGCCCGCCAAGTTGCGCGGACGCGCTGCCCGTTGCGGGCCCGTTGCGCTTGCGTACGAACAAGCGCACGACGCGCGACAATAACGATAGTAACCAAGGAGACGGGAGCCGTCTTTGACGGTTGTTCCGACGCGATAAACGCCGATTCAGCTTTCCCACAATTTTACTACCGGTCCTCGAAAACGCTGGAGAAAAGCATGCTTCTGCCCGGACTTGGAACGACTTGTTCTTCTGCTACGAGAAACTATTTATCCTCTGTTCTAGATTTAACATGGAATGCATAATAGGAAAAACGTCCAAATCCCCGGTTTTTATAGCTCTGCCAAGAACAATCTGCCTCGGTCTCCGTTTCATTTTCATTTTCACTGTCGACGTCGCGCGCGTGCGCGTAATTTTTCCAAAAACCGCGCAGCGATTCGAATCGAAGAATTTGACGCGGCTTTCTTAGACGATCAACTAGCCAGTAGCATTTGTTAAACAAGCGGTGCAAGACGCCGTTTGCAAAAACCGCGTGACGCGGCTGCGGAATCCGGTCCAAGTTTCGTGGCAGTATCTCTGTCGCGGTTTACTCGTTCTATAAAAACGTTGCGAAATCTTCCGATCCGGACCACCGCACACGTCGGTGTCGGGCTTATCATTATCTCGCGCGAGAGATCAATCGACGGCAGACTTTTCGCGTCGGACTAATGCAAACACGGCGGCGCTGCGCGTCTTTCCCGTGACGCGTGGAACGTGAAACGCGACGATACATTTCGGCGAGGTAGCGCTATAATTCTATATATCACGGAACGAGAATCTCAGCGTGTTTCTAGGGACGTCGCGCGATCGAGTCCCCTAAATCAGCTCTAGCAGGATCGCGAGCAAACTCCCCAGAAATTGGCTCGCGATCGGGCTCTCCGCCGCCGAGTCTAGTCTCTCTTCACTTATCCGCTGCGAAAGGTTTCAGCCGCTCGAGGCCACTCTCGTTCGTCCGCGATTTTTATTTCGTTATCATCCACTGCCTTTTCACTGCCATTACCCTCTCCGTTTCGGCCAGCTAAATAACAGGGTGGAACCACTGCCGCTCAGCGGCCTCGAGAAACCGAAATCTCTGGCTCGACCATAATTACAGGAATGCTCTATCCGCGCCGCGCTCTACGACTTTGTAACATCTTTGTAGAAGATGTGCTCCGATCTTTTTCGATTTCTGCGAACACCGCCGACGAGCATTCAGAATTCACGTTGCTGCTTTCGCGACGACGCCGGAGTAAAATCTGTAGCTCTATGCGCTGAGCTCTTGCTTCTCTTTCCACGATTCCGAAGTCGTCGACGAGTAGGCTCGGTCGACAATTTGAAAAACTTGTGGCATTCGTTTCTAGGCGAGGCGCGACTCGACTCGACTCGGCTCGACTCTCGTTCAAGGCCAGACACGCAGCTAATACGCAGACAGTTTAAACTCTAATAATCTCGAACGATCGAAATTGTGAGATTCGATGAAATCACAATTGAGGAAGGCACTCGCGGACAGCGACACGACTCGTGCAGCGATCGATGGATCGTTTTACAAGCGACGAGAGCCGAGCCAGCCGGGTATCACGATTAGAGGATCGAATTCGCGGTAAATTCTATTCGAGTGGAAGACGTCGGGGAAAGGCACTATATCATCGCTGGTACGATCGTTAGTCGCGGCAACGCAATATATTATTATTTCTATCGCTGTAAACGTAATCATTAGTACTATTATTGCTAAAATTTATTACGCTCGCTATTGGTCCCGGCTGCGGGAGTAGCCGCAGATTCAATGGAATGCGCGTGGAATGTCACAATTGGAAAGAATTCGGATCGCGATTGTTGAAACGATTCGTAGCCGTATATCGACGGCAAATTGTAACGATCCTCGAATTACATATAAGGCACTCTTGACGGAAGACGCGTTTCGGCGTCTTCGTGTTTCGCTCAATGGACAAAAATCAACAATTCGAAGCCTACGATCTATAGGCTCTCGTGGAATGTAGTGCGTTAGGAATTTTAAAATATTCAACATTGGCGTAACCATTTATAAAATGGTTTGTCTCGTCGTCTCGGCGTTGTCCAGTCGATCGATTGTGTTACAAACATAGTAACAAATTCGAACAAATTCGAACAAATTAAAATGGACTTCTCGGTCTGATTCGGACTCGGATCGGCGAATAAATAGAATTTAGTCGACGCGCGTGATTAACGATAAAAGGGGAACGAGGGAAGACTTTTGTCGCATGCGGGCGAAACACGAGCGAAACAAGGACATTTCGCACGGATCATTGGTCGTTTTCGTTCTCGTCGTTGAAGTAAAGCGAGACTATCGAGTGTTTTTTACAGAATGCCCACCACCACCGGAATCCCGAGAGACCGTTGAAAACGAATCCGGGCTCGCGCTTCCGTCGGAGCTTCTCGACGAAGTTTAGGATCGCGTTCAGGGACTTTTTGGTGCGGCGATTGTACGGGCTGACGCTGATGTCGCAGCAGAACTCGAGCACGGCGGTCTCCTCGCTCGAGTTCAGGCCCGCCTCCTCGAGGACCATCATGCGCTTCGTCTTCCCGAGGATGTTGTCGTAGAGGGTGCCTTTCGGTATCCCGTATTTGGACGACGCCTGGGTGAATCGCATCTTCTGAGTGACCACGGCCTCGATCGCTTCCTGGAGATCGTGCCGCGTCCACGTGGGCGCCTTCAGCTTCAGCAGGGTCGTATAGTCAGCTAAAAAACAGTGTCACGGATTTCGACTTTTTGTTTAGGCGATGTTTAGGCGCTACGCCCTGTGTGGCCTCTGGCCTCTTCACGCAACTCGGATCCGACGATCTCGAGACCGGGATGGATCGGCCTATATCCTACGGACATATATCCCCTTCTTATCTCTTATCTCTTAGCTTTCCCGGCAACCACCACCCCGCAACCCACCACCTTCTCTTTCCTACGCGTACAGCAGAGAGATCTCTAGATCCATTTACTTCGGTTTCCGCATTCTTTTCGCCGATCTCGTCGACCTTTTCCTTCCTCGCTCGTACCTCCACGCTATACAATCGTCTACTCCAAGGAAATCTGCGTGGACAAACGGGTGGAAAGGAAGGGGGCTACGGTACACCGGTGAGACGACCAGGCGAACCAATTCGAATTGTCCTGGATTGTTCGTTCGTTCCGATCGGTAACCTGCGACGATTCCGTTACGATTCGAAGACCGTACGTGTGTGTGCCCGGCAAATATGCAGTTAAATCGGAGACTATCGATACAGAGTCCTGATTAATAACGTTCGAAAAAGGAGAAGAATCCAAGAGGTTGGATCCCCTCCGGGCGGCGCACCTTGTTAGAAGCGTCAATCGTTAGGTGGAAATTAGGATCGCGTTCTCGAGAGTTCCTGTGTAGTCTTGGGAAGAACGCGAGGCTCGATTCGTCGAAACAACCAGGTTGGAACAACCCTGACGAAAGGAATCGTTACGCGAATGCGGTGGGAGTCGAGGCGCGTGGGAGTCTGCAGACGAGAGTCGGCTTCTTGGGCGGCTGGAATCACGAGCACGTTATCGGCGGTGCCATTAACTGCCGACCTCGCTCTCGGTTGTCTATCTAAATTGCTTTCTATATTAAAGCAACGCGCAGTCTTCGGCTTCGTTATTGCCGGGATAACGGCGAATGCGTGTTCCACGGCTCGCATCGCTCAACACCTTTTTCCGCTCTCGGTCTTCTCGCGCTCTCCTTTCGCGGTTGTCTCTCCTCTTGCTCTTCTCTTCGGTCGAGGTATACGCTGTTTCCCGTCGGGCTCGGTTCACCCGAGTCGTCTCACCCGTTTACTCGCCACCTGTAGTCGTCGCTTTCCTCCCGTTTCTTCTGTCCTTGGCCCGCTGATCGCTTTATCCGTTGGCTACCCGGGAAGAAGGGGGAATCGGTCGACGTTCGTGGTGAACGGGAAACGATCGCGACCAGCTGATGCCGCGGGACACTTCGAAATCGCGCGGAATCGTCCCGACGGGACCCTCGCTACGAGGATCTCGAGGAAACGGTCCGGGTTCGAACGCGTTGTATATCTGAAATGCGCTGTCGCGACAGCTGCTGGTAGACAATTAGGTAATCGCGGGGAGCTTCGAACAACTTACCTGCTATACTCGACGTGGAGGCTCCGAGCCAAGCGTGGGATGACTCCAACAACTTGGCCTGCAACAAGAAAAGAGAAAAGAACGGTTAGAGAGAGAGCTCTGATCGAAAGGGCGTCGATGGGCTTTGGTCGCGTCCAGCTTTCGTCTCGAGGGATCGGCCGCGAACGTTCGCCCCGCGAGTTCGGGCAAGTTCGAGCGAACGCGCTCGTCGCTCGACGCAGGCACCCCTCTCAGGGGTTGAAAGGGTTAAATTGGAGACGGTCGCAGGGGGAAGAGCTCGGCCGGAAGATGCTCGACCGGCTCCGGGGAGGGACGCACGGTTTCCGGAGAACGGAGGCTCGTGTCTCTGTCGACAACTTTACTAATATGCGAGGTTTTCCGCGTCTCTAGAAAGGGGTTGCGAGACGCGCCGAAAGCGCAAGACACACGCAAAGTTGGCTCATTTGAAAAGTTTTCGTCCGCGGTCTGACGCGGCTCGCTCGCGATTTCCGCAATACGGAAGGTCCCAGCCTATCCCGAGACTTCTCATATAGCGGATCGTTTTCAGGAGCCGGCCACTCGGCTGACTTTTCAAATTAATTTTTAAGGGCCGAACGGCCCTCATCCGCTCGTTTGATCCACGCACCTCGATCCTCTATCCTCTATCAGACTCGAAGCCCCTTCCATTTTCTGTTTCCTACGGAATTTCGGCGGCCGCCTCTCCTCGCCTGTCTGCGCCGCACCGCTTCCAACAAAGTTTCGAGCCGAGCGCGCCTCTCCTCCGATCTTTTCTCCCCCGGTCTGGGCCAGCCTTATACGTTTACGTTTACGAGCGTGTAGATTTCGCGCGACAATAGAAACATGGCGACGGCCTAAGTGGCAATAATACCGGGCGAGATCTGTAATCGGCGAGAGAATAGGCATAACGTATAGACAAGGGCTGCGTCTTATACGGCGCGGAGAGCCGTTCCCGTCGCGATGAATAGGCCGCGAGAAAAAATGAATTGCGGAACAAAGGCCGCTCCGCCAACAGAATAGACTCTATTCTACGAAGAGTTCGAATTCGTCGTCCGATGCGGAGAGGCCGTTGCGAAAGAATGCGTCCACATGGAGAGCGTTCCAGTCAATAATACTTATAATAGTAATTGAAGGTGCGGCCGCCGCGCCACGCAACGCACGATGCTCCGCGAAACCTTGAATAAGCAGATAAGGTCCGCGATTGTCCTACGTTCCATCGAGATGACGACGCTTCGTGTATTCGCATGGTGGTCACGCGCCTATGGCGAACGATGAGGTGGGACGAAGCCGGATGTATCACCGCCGCGAATCATAGGACACCGTGTCGTTCTAACAGAAATCTGGACCACGTTACAGATCGTACCAATGTCCATTGTACCATTCAGTCGTTAATCGTCGAAAACCAATCGTTCGAGACTAGTCGGATGCGTTCGGTTTAGGAGACGTCATGGGAGGGAAGAGGAAAAAGGTGCAGCGGAATGACTGCGGTTACCTTGAAAATCGACTAGACGGCGAACGATCGGTTCGTACTTGCATTATGGCGTTGTAAATTATTTAGACATCTTATCGGAGCGGTTCCGCGAGCAAGGAAAGTTGCACGCGCGGCTCGGGAAAACCGCAGGAGGAGCGACCGGTGTGCATCGGTGCACCGAGACGCACACGACAGGGAAATCGAGTTTGCCCGAGCGCGGGGACGAGCTTGGGCCCGAGTTCATCGTGCGCACACACGCCGCATCCTGTCATGCGTGCATTTTTCATTGTCTCGTGTCTCCGTCCCGCTGTCGGTCCGCCCGTTTGTCCATCCGTTCGTATGTCTGTCTGTCTGTCGCGAGCTGCGCCTCGAACCTCGAAGAATGCACGTCCCCAGTGCACGCGACAAGGCTCTTTCGCACCATTAACGAGCAAATTGCTCTTCGCATTCTTTCGATTTTTTCCGTTCCCGGCCGCTCGGAAAAATTAGTCGCGTCGATTCGGGTGAAAGAAATACTCGGGGAGGGTCTCACGATACTGATAGTGCGCCACGGTCGATGAAATGCACATTTCTTAAAACATCATAAACAGACGTAATTATAGCAATTTATCGTATAAAATCGATATTTATTTTCAGACCAATAATCTCTCGTATTTTGGTTGAAGCGATAATGAAAAAGAAAATGGACGCTCGATTTCCAGTATTGCAGATATCCAAATATACGGAATAATTGCATTCTGGCTCCATTTTCTTCTTCATTATCGCTTGGACGAAAGTCGTAGGCTTCCTCTGATCATAGATCGCATAGCCCACCTCTCTTCCGCCATCCTCAATCTCTCCTCTCTGCTCTCGTTTATCCTTAATTCTTAGTCCATTTCCTAGACTCTTCGATTTACTACTCCATTCCTTAGGCCGAGGATTAAATTGCAATTCGATTCGCGACACAAAAATTTCATAATCGCGTTGATAGAGGAAGCATCGTCTGCCCCCGCTGGTACCGTTGCATAACCGTGGATAGGTTGCATCCTCCGCGAGCAAGTTCACCGCCCTCGGCCCAATCTCCGTATCGGTTGTATCGTTTGCTCGTAACGGCTCGAAACAGACGAAATATCGTACCTATTTAGAACCGAACTTTCGATGTTTTACATTACAAGACGACACGGAAGTTTGATGGGAGGCCATTTTTCGGGAGAGTTCGGAACGTTAAACGTTACAAATGGATCCGCGCGGGTAACAAATGGCCCCCCGCGAAACTTCGCCCGTGTCTGCCGCTAAGTAGCGGTTTCCGAATCTTGTCGTTTTTCCGCGGTGGGTGGGAGGGTGGAGGGGGTGGAGGGTGGGCGAAAAACCCCGAGGAAAGTTTCCTCCGCGAAAGTTGGCTCGGTGGGTTGCGCGAGGAAACGCTCGAGAATGTCGCGAGGTAATCCTGGGAGGCAAGACACCCGCTATTTTTCACGGGTTCACCGTGAAAACTGCTCGGCCGGGCAATTCCCTTGATAACCGGCAGGAATCGCGTGCGGAAGCAGAGAGCGGCGAGCTGCGAGCTGCGAGCTGCGAGAAGCGGGACCGCGAGAAACGACGACAGACGGATAGCCCTGGATCGGGGAGGACGGCGATAAACAAAAGTCGGGATAGACGCGGACGAGCGAGACGGCTGGCCTAATTAAGAAGGGCTTCGAATTCACGGTTTCCCGGCCGTTCTCACGGAAAATCCCGTGAACCTTCTGCCGAGGAGAATTTACGAGGCAGTCGTCTATCGTTGCTAATTCCTGCAAATATTTGCCGGGCAAGGATATAGGCGTGGGCGGAACGAGTAGGCGTCGGACGCGCGCGGGGGAGGTTAAACGAAGGAGAAAGAGAAAGGGAGAAAGACTGAGAGAGGAGAGAGGGTGCGCTCGGATGTATGCACGGGGATTTGCGTGAACGCGACGGGACGAGGACGAGAACGAGGACGAGGACGAGGACGGGGACAAGGACGAATGCTAGTCGACGAGCAGCCTCGTTCTCTCCTTCACCGGTGCCACAGACGCCCCACCGACGTCCCACCGACGCCCCACCGACGCCGTCGACGTCGTCGAGGCTCCCGTCGACCGGCTGGAGTTTCACGCGGCAGAATGCACCGCGCCACGGCAAATTTCTAATCAGATTAGCGCGGATTAGCAAAGTTCGTTTGTTCTAATGAAATTCGTCTAAATTAACGTCGGAAGAGGGAGCGCCGTCGGAGGAGGAGCACCGGGATCGAGAGCAACGGGCGGCGCGGAGGACCAAGGGGAAACAAGAGGGCCGGAAGCGAACAGGGGAGTCGGCGAAGAAGCTGGATGAATCGTTCGAACCGTTCACACCTTTTCCCTTCGGGCTTCCAAGGACTGCTTTCTTCCTCTCTTCGAGCTCTGTGAACCTTCCCGGCGGTGTCGCCCACACCCTCGCGGATATCGAGATCATCTTGTTTCATCGAGAAGTCGGCCCGGGGAAAGTCGCGGGAGTGGCTCTCTTTCGGTCAACTCGAAACATCGAGCGAGGACCACTCCTTTCACGGAGGACTATGTTGTTTCGAAATGTTGTTCAGAGAGTTCCGATAGACTGTTGAACCGTGCGGCAGTCACAGCCGAAGCCCGGAGTGGCGTGAAAGTGCTTCACCTTCGAATTCCAATAACGGCGACCGGTAAATCTAGGAATTGGTTGCGCCGAAAACAGTGGAAAGCTACGGCCGATAAAGCTTCTGTTCCGTTGCGAAGCAAGTGGACGCGTGTGGAGACGGCGCGTGACCGTGGCCTACACGCGGCGCTGGCGGGAAAGGAACGCCGCCGCGTGAAGGAGGAAAAGACGGCGAGGAATTCGGAGCACGTGCTCGGCTAATTGTCGGAGAGACGCGAGAGCGGCTCGCGCAAAAACACGAAACGCGGGCCGCGAATCTGCGCGCACGGGGGGTTACGGGGTTACGGCTGCGGGCCGCGGGCCACGCGAATGGGCGCCAGAATGGGCACGGGAATGGGAACGGGAAACGGGAAACGGGAAACGGGACACGGGAAACGGGACACGGGACGGTGGTGTTCGAGGACACGCGATCCTCTCCTCATGCAGCGCACGCACGTGCTGATATTTTATTCACCGATATCGCGCTCCAACTATTCCGTCGATAGTCGACCAGTTGCCGCGCTTAACTTTCCCTCCTCGTCCTGTCGCTCGGAATTTCGTTCGGACCTCGCTTCTCCTGTCACTGGCCGCGCGCAAACGAATACGGACGACGCGTGTTTTATTCATCGGTACACACAGGATGCGACGAAAACATCGGGATCGACCGGCGGCATCGCGCTCTCTATCGAATTTCGAGGAAATATGGCAATCGGTCGGCGAGGTTGCGAGAGCTGCGGTCTGGTCGGGTTCGATCGAAATCGGCGTGAAAATTTCATCCAGCGAGAACCTCTTGCGATGCCCCGTCTCGATCTCGGCCGCCGAACGCGGCCGGTAACGGGGGAACGAATGACACCGGAAAACCGTGCGGAAGAGAGCGGACGCGTCAGAGAATGGCGAATTATTTACAATTTACAGGAGTAATCGGGCCGAGTATGTTGATGCGGCGAACAGTAGACCGGTGACGAGGCGCGCGCCGTTCACGCATTGACTCGTCATTATCGCTTAACGAATCGTCCGGTTCCGATTGGAACTGCCCACGGTTTTTAGCGAGCGGGTTTATTTGTGTACCGCCGGTGGCTGTCGTCGTTCGACGAGCAACCGTTGCCCTCTCTCGCTCTCTCACGGTCTCTCTCTCTCTCTCTCTCTCTCTCTCTCTCTCTCTTGCTCTGTCGCCCCACCGTTTCACCCGTTTTCACGAGTCTCTCGCGCTCTTTGCCGGTCACTGCTTTTTCGTCGTTCCGTTTTATTTCGAGCGGGACTCTACAGGTAGTCACGTACGGGGCACGCTCGATGGAAACGACCGTCCAGATAAATCCTCCTCTCGAATAGTCGCGTGGAAGCGACGAAATATGTTGGCTTCCAGCGAAACGCGGCCCGTCCCGTCCCGTCCCAACCTATCCCGTCCCATCCCATCCCATCGCATCGCATCGCGACCGACCCCATCCCCTGCACCATCCCCATCCTCGCCCCATCCCATTCTATGGCCATCCCGCGTCCCATCGCGTACCACCGCTCGAATTTAACGCGAACTTTCTCCAAAGCGTTTAGTGTCGCGTATCCGATCTCGTTCGCGATTCGACTTACCCGATGCTCGACAGCGATCAAACTGTGCGCTTTTATCGCGTCGCTTTTAAATCGATCCCGCTGCCGGTCTCCGAGCCGGGCAACGCAATTCCGTTGACGCGCCGCAGCGAACTTGCCCGCGATCGAATCTCGATCTCCAAGATCGTTTCGAGGACGAGGGGGAAGCACCAAGGATCGAACGAACGCGGGCCAAGATTAAAAATGTCCACGATTCGACGAGGATTCGGTGACGTTTTTACCGAGATGAAAAATATCTTCAGTCTTCCTTGGAAATAATGTAGGAAACGGTGAAATGCTCTTTGACCTCACGGAGTTCACAGTAATCGATTCCACCAACACACGTCTCGGCCAAAGAGGGAAAGAAACGTCACCGAGTACACGGTGTATTTGCGTTCGATCCGCGCTCTCCTTCTCTCCTTTTCTCCCGGCAGGCTTCTTCCGGCGTTCCCGCCCGAGCGCCAAAGATAACGACCGCCCGAACCCTACACCCGGTGTAAATACGTTTCCCGTGTATATTATTTCAAGCAAGTTGAGTGGCCTCTCGATCGCGCGAACCCGCGAATCGTGGTTTTACGCGTTCACCACGATTCGAATACATGCAAAGAGGGGGAAGACCGGCATTGTTCGAGTCAGCTGCCGCCAACTGGCCATGTCGCCGAGCCTTTCCGAGCTGCTCGAGAGGAAGGGGACGTAAATTGTAACATTTAAGACTTTTTAGCAGAATCATGATCTGCAAGGGATGCAACATTTGAGGGTAAGACGGAGTTGGCAGACACCGCGAACACTGAACATCGAATAGCAATCGATTGGCGCGTCTGATCATGATTGAACGGTTCTACTTGCTCAAGTATTTACGGTGCGTGAACAAATGTTATTGTACGTATGTTTCTACGTAGAATCGTCTCGTTCCGAGACGAACCGCCAGGTAATTAGTCGAAAAATACAAACTTGTCGGCTGTGTGAGTGTAGCTGCAGTTTGGTGCTCGGCAATTCCGGAGGTAAAAATGAAAATAGAAAGCCGAAGGGAATGCCACCGATGGACGGGTCACGCGACCCGACAAAAGTGCAACCGGCTGCAAGAAGGCGGGTCAACCAGGTTGAACTTGTTAAGAATAGAGTTTGCGAGTCGATTGAACAGGCGGAGGGGTAGCTTTCCGGCGGAGGACGAGGCCTCCAAGATTATAGATGCAGCGGCCGGGTGATCTATCGGAGCGATAGATCGTTCTCAAGCTTTAATATATAAGGAATGGATTATCCGTTGAATAATGTGCCGGGTGGTGGGTACTACTAAGCCGCAAGCAACGTTGGTGGTCGCCGGATTCGAACGCGAACCTGAACGCGAACGCGGCCGCGCGCACGCACACGCACGGGTCCTGCTCACGGGTGCGTGCGCGCGTGCACGCGTGCAGCCACGCGTGTCCCGACGAGCCTCTCTTTGGCCAGATCGGGGTGTGTTCGCCGCTGCGTTAGGAATAGGGATAGAAACGTGTACGGCCGCCGATGGGAAGGGAAATGTGGAGTAGAGTGGAGTAGAATGCCGAAGAGAGGAGAGAGGAGAGCGAGGAGGAGAGAGAGAGGGAGGTGGCGTAGCCAGGAGAGAGAGAGAGAGAGAGAACGGGAGGGAGATAGAGGGAGAAGACGGCAGCTCGAACTGGCCAGAGAACGGAGTTAGCGCGATGTTGGCTCGCGCGTATGTAGATAGAGTACTGAACTATGTATTAGAGTCGTGTACCTTCCGCATAGATATACCGAGGTTTGTACAGTACAAGCTTTGCCATTGGCGGAGCCCTAGCCGGTCTGAAATCCAGTACAACGGGTGCTCGCGAAATCCAGAATCACCGGCGACACCCAAACGATACTTTACGATCCCCTCGGCCGTCCTCGCTTAGCCAGACTACTATACGCTATCGAGGATTAACCGTGTTCCGTTTCGCGCACGCGGCCGCTCGTAAATTTCACAAATTTTCTTCGTTCACAAAAAAGTATGCCGTCGAGGACTGAAAGGTGGATAGTCTACGAGTTCGCTCCACCTGCCCCGAGTCCGTGGCCGTTCTTCGAGCGTTTCGATTTGTCGCGAACTAATCTCGACGGTACGGGGCGAATAGGGGGAAGAGCGAAGGAAAGCGAAGGGTTCTCGTAAACGGAGTGTGCACGAGAAAAAAAGAACTCGCCGGTAAGCACTGGCGGACAACGGGTAACAAAGACGAGCCGAGTGAGAGAAAGACCGTGGCAGGTGGTGGGAGGTGAGGACAGGAGGAGAAAAAGAAAACGATGCAAAGAGGACCGCGCGGCTCGGTAACGCGAGCGTGACTCGCCGACGATCATGCTCCGAAAGATGCTCAAAAAGCAGAACAATCTTTTTAAAGCGGGACTTACGGTGCCGTGCGGCGCGGTGCGGCGCGGTGCGGCGCGGCGCGGAGCGGAACGGCCGAAAGAAAAGGAGAGCTCTCGCTCGCTCGCTCGCCGCTTCTGCGCTCGGCTCGAGTCGGATCGGAGCCGGGACGCGGAGAGAATCGGGCCACTGTAGACGGTGTACACGGCCCCAACGGTAATTAAGATAAATAAGAGAGAGAATCGAAGGCACAATGGAAGGTTACGCTCGCAACGCAAAGAAAACAAAGGCGACAGAGAAAAAATTATACGGCCGATCCCGTGCAAGGAGAAAGCGGGGGAACCGCTCGAGAACTGCGGGAAAGCAGCGCGGGAGGAAAGAAAGGAACGCAGAAAGAAACAAGGGAAGAAGGGAATAAGGAACGGAGGAGCGAGGAGCTGCGAGACGGAGAGCGAGGAGCTACGAGACGGAGAGCGGCAGCGGCCACGGCGCGAACGACCGTAAACTTTAAATTTACGAAGTGATATACACGCCAAACATCCGGTAGATATTTAAACCCCGGTTTCACTAAACTCAACAATAACGTTCGCCGCTATTTCGGGGCCAACCCGTGATTCCCGCTCGTTCCCGTCGAGCCGTGTCATAACCGTTTAATACGATTCGAATCGGATGGTCGAACGGAAAACGGTTGACTAGAACGAAACGTTTCCCCGTTTTCTATAAAGGTAACTCTATAACGGCCGACTGTTACTCGATTCGTTGCTGCCGCCGGCCGGTCTTTTGTCTTTTACAGACGCGTCCGATATTCCCGTCCCGCGTCTGCTACGGCCGAGATGATCGCGGGGACACGCGTCGCTTCGATCGCGTTAATTCGTAAACAACCAGAAATCGCGCGGAAGACGCATCGCGGGAATTCTCATCGGTGAAGCAGAATGAGCCGCGGGAAGCTGACCGGAAGCTCCGGGAATCCCATTGTTCGTTCAACGATCAATTTTCTGCGAGAATACGATATCGATGTCCGATGGAACCGAGAACGAGCCCGTTCCTTTGAGGTCTCGAGACCGTCTTTCACTTTCGCCTCCTTCTTCTCCTCTTCCTCGGTTCTCTTCTTCTCCGCCTCTGCCTCGTCTCGCCGTTGAACGAGACGGCGCGCGAGACGAAAGCTCCGTTCTAATGTATTTCGTCGAATTTCTCTACCCCCGGACCAGTCGATGTATTATTAGTCAGCGACCGGGTCACAGACGAAACTTTTTATTTATTTAAACGATTACATCGCAGCGACGTCGGTTTTATAAACCAGGCTTCTTCGTCCGCTTCGTGCCCCGGCACATCTCACGAACCTCGACTATTCGCAAACTGGATTATGCACGCCGATCGGAAAAATAATACACGGATTGATGACGTACCGAAGGCAGTCGAACGCGCTACTCGTCGCTTATAAAAATTGTACGACGAGCGCCACGCGATTTCTATAACTGCGGCGCGACCACGCTCACGGTCCTACGTATTCAGCAAACGATCGAAACACCTTTCCACGGCTCGTCCAGCTATGTAAGTCTTTAATTTCTTCTCGACGAGAAACCGTCTCTGATTTCCGTCGAGCTACGTCGCCGTTGAAAGAAGACCCTTCGATCGATCCGATCGATCCCCGGCGCGATAATTTTGAAGCGTCCGATGACAGTTTTATCGAATTTATAACACTATTCTTGGCCCTTCTTGCGAACATCAACATCGCCTTTTATAACGAAAAAAAAAATGTAACAATAGTAACAGAACAGTTGTCCGATTTTTATAATGATAATAATCACGTAACAGATTTTGTATACCTTAACCCCTCCTCATTATAACTCAACTTACACTTCGTTTAAGTAATCGTTTACACTTCTCTCTGTAGCAATTTGTTATCTAATTTAAATCAAATAAATATATAATGTTTTGTGTATATAGAATACAGGTGGATATATAAGCCCCTTAATTTACAGAGTAAATAGGGATATCAAAGAGTGGACGAACGAAAAACAAAGAGAAAGATGAGATCAGCTTGGAGTTATACAATAGAGGATGAAACAAGTTGTATTGTATTGTCTTTTGAAACTGGCACGTGACCCCAAAAAAGTAGATAGAATTTGTCCATTTATTGAATACAGTTTAGGCAATTAAATCTGAAAGTCGTCGTATGTCGATTCTTGTGCAAACAATTACTTTTTCATAAAAAAGCTATTGTACTCGGTTGGCCAAATTTGCCGGAGGAACAGAAAAAAAAAAGACTTTCCTTTTGTGGGAAAATGTGGGAACGATATCGACATATATCGACGTATAGATGAGACGACCGATGAGAAATGTCGAGGAGCCGATTGCGTTCGAGAGGAAATATCGAAAACAACTAAGATCGGGCCTCGCAGGAGAGTCGTGTGGGTTTCGAGCGGCGTATTCGCGGGCAATTAACGTGCCCGATTCTAATTCGAGCCGATTAAAAGCACGACGTCCCGGCAATATCGT
Source organism: Augochlorella aurata (assembly GCA_028455555.1). NCBI lineage: Eukaryota > Metazoa > Arthropoda > Insecta > Hymenoptera > Halictidae > Augochlorella > Augochlorella aurata. The sequence goes on along the minus strand of CM052167.1, from coordinate 275,013 downwards.
TCGAGCGATTTAATTTAATGCGGGGTGCCGACTCGATTGAATCCAAATCGATTCCGGCGCGATTCGATTGGATTAATTCGGCCGATTAATTCGACAAAAACTAATTCGACGCTCGTCGGTCTCATCCGAATTATTCTAACCTCGTTCTCGAGGCGAGTTCCGTCTGTCGTCGGCGTCGCTGACGCCGCCGCTTCCGTCTGGTCCGTCCCTCGGTCGTTTTCATCGATTGCGCTCTCGACGCGCGGCCGATCTTCTCGTCGCGATAGCCCTTTCCACCCGGTTGGACCGAGGGGGAACGAAAATTATCGGGCTCTTCGAGTGCGAATCGAGTACGGGGGTCGAGTGCCCCGCTAGTGCCCGGTTTTTAAAAACTTCGGCTTATCGGTCGCCAAACGGTATTTCCTCGTTTTTTTGTTTCGAGCATTTGTTTTTTGCAACGACGCCGGGTTCTCGCGCGTCCGAAACAATTTATCTTTCACGAAACACATCGTTTCATTATTAATTTCGGCGAGACGGACGGCGGATCCGTTGTCGGAGGTCCGAGGAGAAGCGGAGGTGAGGCGAGAAGGTGACGGAGCGGTGATGGACCGGTGAAAAGGGGAGCAGGCAGGCGCGAGGGGAGGAATTCGAAATTTTAAAATCGTCGGACGAGGACGTTGCCCCCCGACGAACCGACGAACCGGCGCACACGTAGCACGCTTTCGTACACTCCTGCACACCTACACACACATATACATATTTTTTTTAGCGGAATGGGTACTACGATTAAAGAGTCGGGAACAAAAGTCACCGCGGAGGCAACGTAATTCCATCCTTATGAATGTTCTATGCTTCCCTTGCCTCGTGTCCGACCGTCATATTCCACGGCTCTAGCGTTCCGCGAGAGAACGATCGATCTTGAATTCTATAAGCTCGTATAATTACCCGTCTTTTTTCGAATTCTCTTACGAGCGACCGATCCGCGTACACACCGCGCCGCGCAGCGCAACGTAACGCGACTCTCTCCGACCGATTTTCGCTCGATCGCGCGTAAAAGGACGCGAAAGGACAGAGCTGGGATGGGGAGAGAAGCGGAAGCACGCTTCGGCCAGGGGGCGAAATGCGTTCGGTCGGGTAAAACGACTCTCGCGGGCTTGAAACAAAAAAGGCGAGGCCGCCGGTGTGTATCAGAACTTTGATCGTTGATTAGGAGGCGGTGGCACGACACTCGGCCACGAGGACTACGGAAATACGCTCCGGGACAACGTGACGGCAAATCGAAAATAAGTAATTGCACCTATGTCCAACAGGATCGTATCGTGTTATTTCATTCCGTCAAGAAGAATTTGTCGTTGGATGAAGGACATGTATGGAGGAACTAAACCGCGAAGATAGAAGTTTGCTAAAAATTCACTCGCCGAAGCCCGCTCTATTCTTGCAAAATTTTAACAGCTGCTTCATTCGTCACCGCCACGTTTCGTCCAGCATTTATCAAGTTTAATATTCAACTTGAAATACGCGAGTCATTATAGTCGCATCGTTTGTTGCCTTTCAATTCTCTTCGTCCGCCTGCTGACTTCTCTGGCAGCTCGCTGACGCTCGAAGAATTGCTGGTTCCCTGCCCCGAACCAACAATTTTGCTTCTTCGTTTCTGCGCCGAAGGGTTATTCGGCCCGTGCGTATTAATATAAGAAGCCGCAAGTATTATTTCGTAGTTGTTCACGATTACGTTAAAGAGGGTCGGCTGGCCAAACAAAAGTCTGAATCGAAGCGGCCAAATGTCTTCGGCTTCCGGCAGGAAAAAGACAGGTATGGGACAGGTAGGTGGCACGCGTGAAAAGGAGTAGACCGGCCGCACTTGTAAGTCGTAACGGTGCCCGTCACGCAACAAGATTTCGCGTTTGCCGGCGCGTAAAAAGGTGCAGGCCAGCGTCGGCTGGGGGCTGGCGGGGTCGATCGGCCGTGGGCCAGAGATTCGATTTGTGCGGTCGGGAGGCGAATTCGTCGTGCGGTCCGCGTGCATTGCGATCGATCCGACCGCGCGAGAACCGCGCTCCTTTTCTCGAATGGATGGCATCGAGTGCTCTTCGAGAACGGTCGGAACGCCGGCGCCGGTGGAGCGGGATAAGCGAATCGCGTTTGAATACCGTGTCAGTGATGCGGCACCGATTAGTGTCACCGAGGAACGACAACGCGCGCCGGGAAAAATCCTCCTCTCCCTTTTCGCTCCCCAAGGGTTCGAGAGTTAATCGCGTTATTTCCGATCACTTCGCGTGATCCGCAGTAGAAAAAAAATACCGACGAGCTCGTTGCTCCTTTACTCGGAGCCGCGCCGTTCCCAGTCCAGGCCGCTCGTCTCCCGCAATTTCACCGCCCCGTCTCTACGCTCCGGGACGAGACTGCGCGAAAAATCATGTCTTCGAGGAAGAGATCGACTGCGTTGCTCTATGTAACTCGGTCACAGTAATTAACCCTCTCTCTCTACGGGCCCGTGCAACTTTTAGGTCACATGCTAATATATCGACATTTTGTCAAATAATTTTAGTTTTTCTCACAAGACGATGTCTTAATTATACAACGTCCCCGAGATAACCAATAACACCATCAATTTGAAATATCAAAGTAAATGACTTGCAAGTTTTTCAGAGAAAAGGTGGACCAAGGTAATCGAGGGCAAGTTTGATATTTTTGACTCCGGTAGAAAGTAGCCTAACTTAGCCCACTCGAGGGTAGTGACTTTACGAAAGCCGGCCTCTGAGAGCCAACGTAATCACCCGCACGGTGTGTCGTCGATGTTTTCGCCTAGGAACGGCATCGCAGACCATGTGTGCGATTGGCCTCGAATGGGTCAGGAAAGACTGCTTATTATTGCTCTGGAAAGAGTCATCGGCTTTCTCTACATCGAAGCATCGATCGATCGGGCGAGCATTCGAGCAAACATCGAGTAGTGGCGAGAGCGAGGAAGGGCGAGATCTTCGAAAAGTAGGAGCGGGTGGTTAAACGTGTTCGCAACAGGGTAAAAAGGTAACGGGACGAGCGTGCGGCTGGTTAGATGGGTAGTCGGGAGTGCCGGAGCCCGCGGAAGCGTAGTCGGGCCGAATTCGGACAGCGAAACGGTTTCGATCGACTTAGCGGTTAGAGGATAGGCTCGAGCATTATTCGTACGTGCCTGTGCCTCGGTTACGCGGGCTATCGATTCCTTGGTCGCTCGCCGGGGGTAGTAACGTTTCCCCTCGAAACACAAACACAGGGCCTCGCATGCATGCGCGATGCAACCCCATGGTATGCATTCGATACGCACGTAGGTACCTACCAAGAGGAAAGAGGTCCCTGCATCGCGCGATCGATGTTTGATTGCACTTTGTATCGCGTTTCTCTTTCTCTCTCCCACCCTGCCTGCCCTCTCTCTCTCTCCCTCTCTCTCTCTCTCTCTCTCTCTCTCTCTTTCCCTCTTTCTCTCTCGCCTTCTCTCACTCCCTCTCCCGCGTACTGCTATTCTCCGCGCCGCTGTTTCCTTCCCCTCCATCTCTCAGTCGAGTTTCTTCGATTTCTTGGAAGCCGGCCCGTTCGTCTCGCGGCTTCGGCCCCCGGACGTCTCGTTAACCGAGTTCCGGCCCGACTCGTGCTTCCAGCCTCGCGTTCGACGACACGCCCATCGTGCCCGCGATCGCTGCTACCTTCTAACCATCGAGCACGATCCTAAATGATCAGCGAAATCTACCGGAAGTTGGATTCGAAGCGATCGTACGAATTATGAAAACTAGGAGCCGTCTCGGACAACGAGAACGGTAACGCGGAATGTTCCCGCAACGTTACGAGATGAAAAATGCGGGTAAAAAATCACGGAGAAGGAGCCGGGAGGCAAGAAGAGACAAGGGAAGGCTGTTTTGCAGCAGCCTGCTCCGATCCAGTCGCCGTTTTCGGTGCGATGCAGCGCGGCGCGGCGCGGCGTTCCCGAGCTGAGCGAACACCCCGCGTCGATAATTAATTTGGTCGCATTAAACGTTGGCATGGCGCGATGCGGGAGGCGGAATCCGCGTCGGTGCGGAATCCTTCTTTTTTCGCAGTTTCACCGAGACGGCTGATGGATGAACCTCCATATATTTCGCTCGCCGCAAGAAAGGTAAGACAGCCTCGACATCTATCACGAGCGAGTCTATATCGCGCATCTGCGCGCGAGGAGAGCGGATACAACGTAGGCGCGGGACGGACGGGCGGGAAATAAAGAGAGCAAGCAACCGAGGCCAGAAAGAAAGCTATTAATAGGGAGAGCCGCGCGAGCGCGCGCTCCCAACGACGCCGGCCGCGGCCGCGGCCGCGCTCGTAGATCGCGAAATTGCCGGCGTGGAATGTTTATAACTTTGATAACGTGCCTCGATAATCTATTTTCGCGGGTAATACATTACGCGGCCGGATTTTACCTCGGGACACGGGACACGATACGCGGGGCCACCCCCGCTAATGGCAAAGTTCGCTCGGCCCGTTCTCCGATAGGAACTCGAAATAATAGTTTGGACGCGGTCGAGGTCCGCTCTCGCAACCGAACGGCCGATCCGTCAGGCCGCGACCTGCTCCGCGAATCTTGCCCCTACTGCGCGAATCCCTGATTTCTAACTTTAAACGGTTCCAATGGACCGACTAATTTCCGGATACCGTGTAACCCGTGAACCGCGGCCGCATTTCCATTTCCCTGGGTGAAGGCCATTCAACTGTTTACCGTCTGACGGGCTAAGATGGCATTTTCTGTACGCGTCTGACGATCACCTGCTCGCGAATATCATTTTCATTTCCGATTGCGACTAAAATCGGTCGAAAGGACAGCTAAATCATACGAGTCTTTAGGAACCAGCAATTGTTATCATATCGATGAACGCATAGTACTCTATCAGTATGAGCTGATATATCATCAGCTGATTATTTCAGCTAGAAGGCCGAGCATAATATTATTATTAATTATTATGTGTTTACGAATGGGCACGTAACTCTTCGTATATTTTAACGATAGTAGCACAGCTCTGTGTATAGGGAAATACATTAAACACTACATACTATGAAAGACGTTCTAGTTCTACATAACAAAATAAGGTGCATATTTATAAAATATTACTCCGCAGGCGGTCTTTGAAACATCGCAGCGGGCCAAAGAAAGATCTACACGTTCGGCAAGCCAGGTGAGAGTCGGTGATATTACGGTTGATTGGATTTTGTCGGCCATAATTAGTTCTACATATAGTTGGATGGAAACAAGATCCTGGTCGAAAATGTATTTTTCGAAGAAGAAAGGGACAATCAATAAAGTAGTTGATTGGATTAAAAATGAAACACTGTTTTGCAACTTGTCAATGCACGGACAATGTTTCCAAGTTCATATTTTGTTGGTCACGTTTTAAATTTTTACAACGAGTCTAACAAGATGTAGAGTTAAATAAATGAGTTAAATAGCTCGCCCGCTACATACAACAAAATTATACCGTATGTACTTGTATCGTGTGTTGTTCATCTGTTTCGCTCTCCACGTATGGGGAGGAATTGATACGGGTATTTCGTTACGTGGAAATATATTCCCCTGCAGCCTCGTACACCGAATAATTGGGAAAGAGTAGTGTACTGTCTTCCGTTGATAACAAACGAACAAACGCATGTTTCTCGTTCGTTTATAGACGATTCTAGAGGCGAACGAGATCTTGGACGGGGAGGATTCTCGATCGGACGGACAGATCGCCTATTTTCGCGAGAAATCGCGAGTTTCGCAGACATCGGGAGGATCCAGGGAACGCGACGAAAAGGCGAGATTCTGCAGGTCTCGCAGCGCAGTCGGAAGGTTGCTCAACGCGGCGGCGTCGTGGTTTAATAAGGAGCTATCTATAGCAGAGCATTATGTTACCTCGATACATCCGTGAGATGAGACGTTGCAATATTAATGCGTCTCATGAAATATTCGTCGCCGTCTTGCCATTCATCTCGCTCGCGCTCCGTACATTATATAGAGGGTGCGGGTGCGGGTGCGGGCGCGGGGGTGGCTGGCTCGGAGCGCGGCGGCAGCTGGAGCAGGCTTTCCGAGAGCAACGAGAGAGATCGAAGAGAGACCAGAGAGTGAGTGAGAGAGAGAGAGAGAGAGAGAGAGAGAGAAGGCCCGAGGGGAGAGAGACCGGGAACAGACCGAAAGAGAAAGAGAAAGACCCTGCGAGGGAGAGGAGAGCGCGTCGAGGCCGGCCGAGGGGAGCACCCCGGCCTTCCCCGTGTTCGTCTCGACTATTTCGCAGCTCGACTTCGAGCTTTAAGCGAGCCGACTGGACGACGCCGAGCCGGGCTGAGCCGACGTTTCGAGTCTATCCGAGCCGACTCGTCCCACGTCGCTCCGGGGATTTCTCGGCGCTCGGTAACCTAGATTTACGCGCCGCTTCGACCGTCTTTCGCAACTTAATAATTCCTCGTCATTGTCTCGGCGAGCGCGAGATGGTCGCGCGTCCGCGCGCCCCAGCGCACTGCCCTTCAAAACTGCCCGAAAATTCCCGGCTGATCTTTCCGTCCGCGGGCGCATGCGTTCCGCGGCGCTTCGTCCCGCTGGTGATCCCTGAAACTTTGCGCGCTTCTTTCCGTCCTCGAAGCGCCACCATACCGCCACGATACCGTTATCGATACCATGGCAAGCGATAACGCTTCCTGCCCGCGGGAATCTCCAAGATTCGGAGCGTGTGCACGGATGCTCGAGACCCGTCCGTCGCAGTTTGCGAAACAAGTGCTCCGGAAGCTGACCGTTCAAGATAGCAAAAGGCGACTGTGCGAACTCGTCGCAACGAATGTCGCCGGCACTCCGGAGCAAGCGGGTCCGCTCGCGGCGGATCGATCGTCCACGAAAGCAATCCTCACCCCCGCTTCCGAATATCTCTGGCTCGCAGCTTGGCTTTGTCTCGAAGGCGTGTTTGAAGAATTACCTATCCGGCGACGGTTCGCGCCGGATATTCGAGGCGAGCGCGACAGATCGATCCTGGGAGCGAGGCAACGGCTTTCGGCGTGTATCGGCCGGTTGGTAGTGATCAATTTTTCACGGTTCTCGCCGTTCCCGTCGGCGCGAGTCGGCCGCGATCGCGTAACTCATGTGTCGCGGCGGAAGCTCGCGCTCCCTCCCGTAGACGAACGATTCGGCAAGGATGAAAAAAGGAGCGGCGGAGCTCGGCTCGATGGGGAAGAACGGAAAACGGAACAGAAGAGAACGAGAGAGAGAGAGGACAGGAGAGAAAACAGAGGAGACCAGACGAGAAGAGGAAAGAGTGGTAGTAAGGGTTGTCGAGAGGGGGCTGACGGAGGCTGTCGGCGATGGGTCGGGGATAGGGCGGGGTGGATAGGGGTGGGCAGGAGCCGGTGGGTGACACGGAGCCGGCAGGGAGGAACGATGGGAGGTGGGTAGCCGGGAGAGCGTGGGAGGCGGGGGCGAATGCTAATATTAAAAGTAATATTTCTCGGGCCGTCCGCGGTGCAGCGCCGCTGGAATCGCGTTCTTGCTCTCCGCGCGGTTCTATTTATTTTTAATATAAATTAAACAATTTATTTTCCGGCTGCGGCAGCGGCAGCAGCGACGGCGGCAGGCGGCAGGGGCGAAGCTGCGAGAGAAACGCGGAAGCGAACGGGAAACGCGGAACGAGGAACGAGGAGAGAGGAACAAGGAACGGAGACCACGGGGGAACGAAGAACGAGCCGGCTACTGAAATAGAGAAATAATGCCAGGACTGCAATATCGAATGAAATATCGTCCGCGATCTCCCTTCTACGGCTGCAAGGAAAATACAAGCGTATTCTTTCTGTATGTGCGCGCCGGTGGCTGCGTACGCTTGTAATTTCCGTCGCTGTCGGAGAGAGGGAGAGAGGGAGAAAGAGCAAGAGAGAGAGAGAAAGAGAGAGGGAACAGCTATTTACTCGGACACGCCAACGCCGACGGAACGACATTAAAATTTGTCCGAATGGGACGAGAAATGCGGACGTCTTCGGGGTGACCGGGAAGAGGAGGTCGGTGGTGACGAGATCGGAGACAGGGATTCGAAATTTTCGCGAGCCGAAATTAAGAATATATGAAAATTTGAAAGAGCTTAAAGGCTCCGAGTGTCTTGACAAGCCGTTGAATCTTTAACGAGTCTTGAAACGTTCAAATCTTTCGAGGAGCCATACAAATTGCACGAGCACTCGTATTATACGATACAGCAGGCTAACGACGGAGATGCTCGCGTCGGTGTCTTTCGAACGATTTTCATCGAGGGCTGCGCGCGTCTCCGCGATCTTTCCTACCGATCTATTTCCAGGGACGCCGCAATTATCGATCGCGAACGACGTTCGGACCGTGGGATCTCGGCACGGTCACCGACGTTCAAATATGTATGACGACGCGCCGGCATTGACCCGCTTAAAAAGATACGTTTTCGAGCGATCTCGTCGTATCCTGCTTCGAGACGGACTTTCCGAAACGCGCGGCCGTTTAAAATTCCGGTAGCAGTCGAACGTTGGTCTGCGCGACACGAGGCGACGGTTCTCGACGAGTAGAGCGATGCGTCCGGCAAAGGAGCGGGCTACGGAGAAGAAAAAAGGGAGAAAGTATGAGATACAATGGACGTGGCGAACCGGTGTCGAGGCAGCCGAGTCACGGCGGCGATACACAAAGCGAGTGCCGACCGGCCGGCCGGCCGGCTCGAGATTGTCCGGCGAAAAGGCTGGCTGGCAACGAGGCAGGTTGACTGCCAGGCAGAAGGGAAGGCAATGCACTTTATGATCGAATATAGCGAACGCTCGGGGGGTAGAGCAGACTTCTATGTATAGCGCGCGTCTGAATCATAAGCGACGCGTACACCCGCTACCTACATAGCTGACGAACCACATAGCGCGTACGTACAAAGTACAAGCGTACTTTGGTTCTACGACCGTTCTCGCCTCTACCCAACTCTCGCACAACTGTTCGCACGCCCTGCCCCGACTTCCCATGTTCCGCTCTTGCCCTGCCCTGCCCTGCCCTGCGTCTCTGTCCGTCCATCCGTCGCGGCCTCCCTTTGACCCATCGAAACAGCAGGTGCTCCGCTTTGGACCACATCACCTTTGCTCCGCTGTTTCGTCGTGTATGGAAAAGACCGCTGTCCAAACCATCCAAACAACCCAGCCAAGAAAGGAGACCGTGCAATGTGCAGCGAACACTGTATCTTGTTTCGAACGAGTAGATGCTTCTACGTAAAACGTGTGACAGGTTAAGTGTTAAGTGGACGTGGCCAAGGCAGCGTGTCCCGATAATTCGTCCCGCTCGGCCTCTTCGCGAGAAAATATACAGACACTCGAAACCTTTAAGCGCCTCGCGGACGGGATAGCTGCAGAAACGCGGGAAATTTATTTTCGACGTTTGCCGCGCTGCGAGAGCGGGAACGCGCGCCGAGAATCGACGATCGCATTAATTTCGGCGAGGAGATTATTTTGATGACCACTCGCCGAAAAGTTGTGTTTACGATAATAATATGGTTCGAGCATCGGTCACTTGTTCACCGATCGATACGGATCAAATTCCATTGACAAAGTTCATCCAGTGAGGCGACGTATTTTCATATTAGCGAAGCGACGGTGCGCGTGTAGCGTATAAAATACTGTCCGATAATGCGTTCGGTAGTTTATTATTTCGAGTTTGAACGCAGCCATTCGGACAGTGAAAGTGTCAAGTCATGACTGTGCGAACTACGAAGGTGCATTTCGTTCTTTTTTCTGCAGCTGTTTTCCGTGCGCTCCGTGGTGCACATGTCCGAGAAACTTTCTAATTACCGGCCATTGAGATAAATTTGATCTCATTAGAAAACGAATTACTTGTGCTGTGTATTGGTTTCACTCCTTGCACTGCGACTTCTTTCGCAGCTACGTTGACCAGCGTTACTAAATTGATAAGATATTTGCTGCTAACGTTACAACATTTAAAACAACTCTTTATGAACTGATTACGTCACTTACGTTCAAAGTATGATATGTTCTTGTTTCTGTTACTGTAAAAATGGGTGTTTATAAAGCAATTAAATTACTTCGTTCTTAATAATCTCCCTGGTAGAAGTTTTTTTATGACAAAAGCATCAAATGTTGTTTCAATTTAGAAGATACGGATGACATGGTATTTAATAGATTACATATGAAATCTTCGTCACGAGTCTGTCTGGATGTGAAGTGCAGTGAATTTACCATACGTGGGGCGTGAACAGTATGCTTCTTCTATACATAGGAGCAGAATCGGGAGAGTTTTCGTGTTCGCGGAGAGTGTGCAGCTTGAATCGACATATATCGTGCTGGCGTTAAGAATCGCGATCTCGTTTGGCAGCGTCGCGTTGCGCTGCTTGTCGCAGGCTGTCGCGCGTGCCACGATGACGCGTAATCGTAGAACGGGAAACAATTTGATCGCGAATCGAAAGCGAAGTAGGGAGAGGGAGAGAAGAGTGGGAGCGTGGCCGAACGGTTGGCGTGTCGGGTTTCTATTTTTTCCCCGGCGTTTCCCGATAAGAGCTCGACGAGCGTGTCGCGGTACAAGCCGTAAAAACCCTCCTCGCGAAATACGACTGGAACACGCTTTAAACCCACCGTCCCGCGATTAGCGTAACGCGTTGCCATGATCGCTGGCCGATAACTTTATCTCGAGCAATTACTTTACCAGCGAATGTTGATCATCCGTTAATAAGCCGCTTCCTCGCGTCCGCGATTTAGCGCGAGCAAAACGGTCGGCAAATCTCTGATCACGACACTGATTTGCGATTGTAGCTGTACGTCGACGCATCCTTAGTCGTTCTTGGTCATTCGAACCGTGGATCCTTCGTGGAGAAACTTTCAAATTAACGAGTTATTGGGAGATAGCATACAACGAGTATGCTATACTACCGAGCGCTCGAAAAGAGTCGAAGGGAATGGAGCGGTTCACGGAGGAAGAGCGCGGGCTCTGCAAAAGCGTTTTCGGCGGTACGAGGAGCACTGCGTGACGTCGCGGATGTCCTAATTATCCAGGAAAGACCAACGCCGGAGTTTTTCCGATAGGAAACGCCCGGAGAGATCGAGACGGCTCGGGCTCGAGCTCGGGCTCGGCTCGGCGAGCGGAGCGTGCAACCGAGTTTAATCCGCGTAATTACGATGCGAGAACACGACCCGAGGGGTCGAATCAATTTATCGGCTTAATTCGACTACCGAATCGTTTTCCGCGCGAGATTATACGCGATATTCTTCCGCAACCCGTGGCAGCCCCACGCGACGCCGACCGTTTACCTTTTCCTCTAGCCAGTTTCGTCGTTCGTCTCCGATTCCCTTCCTCGATCTTCGCTTCTCCCTCCACGATCGACTCTCGCCCTTTCCCACACTCTCCCTCTCTCTCGCTCTCTCTCTCTCTTCGTCTGTCCTCTCCGACGTTCTACCCTTGGTTCTCTCCGCGTCGCTCTCTTCTCGGTCGGTCTACTCTCGCGTTAATGGTGTTGTGGCTATTACCGTGACGTGCTCCGCCTTTAATAGGTGTCGAGGCTCGTTTCTGAGCCACGATAATGTCCGCGGGCACCTTCGGCCGTGCGCGCTAATTACTCGACGATCGATCCGTTCCGGGATCGAAGCCGGGATCCAATGCCCGGACACGGACACCGGAGACACCGCAGCCATCTCCATAAAACAACCTGAACACCGATTCGCGCCATTCTTTTCCGGGTCAGGACATCTCCAATCGGCTAATACTCTCCCGACCGCGACCTCACTCCAAAATACCGATACGAGGAACAAGGTCCCGCGACTACAAGTTACCGATTGCGATCAATCAGACGAATTCGATCCACGTGGAATCAGGATAACACGAATCCTCGGCAGAGTTGGGACACAGTAATCTGATTAATGATTAACGATTGTAACTCGTTAGTTGTTGTAACTAATTTACAATACTTTGACAAAAAACTAATTTGTAACACAACAATAACTCAAATCGAATCAAAATAATTCACGCTATAGTGGAAGCGTTTTTCCCGCAGTTGAATGGCCGGGGGTGGTGGCGATGGCGAATCGCAACGATCGTATCGATTCGATCTGGAGGCTCGTTGGTGCTATAGACCGCGAAACGAGAACGATTCTCAATGGACTGGCGAAACACAAAGAAACAAAACGGGAAGGAACGCGTCCCGAATAGGCCGTTGAAAAGTTGCCCGGCTAAGTTGGGACTGCCGGAAGAACGCGCCGGTACACCGACACGCCTACGATACATCGCGATGCATCGAAGCTGTGGTCGCGCAAACCGCGTAACGCCTCCGACTCGCGGTTCTTTCTGCCAGGCTTTCGCAGGGAGAAGGAAAGAAACAGAGACGGGAAGAGGGATAGAGAGAAACAGGCAGAAAGAACACTCGGAAACGTTTTTCGCGGGTATTGTTTTTGACTTCCGGCCGCGATAAAAGTCGATTCCGCCCACCGGACAGGTTGGCAGCAGCCGTGCACGGTGCGTACCTATCGGCCGGTCGGATCAGCGGCTTCGGTAGCGAGCCGGAGCGTCCGCAATATCCCGTTCCCATCTGCGAAAGGACGGGCACTGGTTCCCGAGCAGCCTTCTGCTGTTCCCTGTTGTGTGTCCCGCGGTTCCTCGCCGCTCTCCGAGAAATATTATTTAAGCGCTTCCTGCCATATAAATAGTCCGTACGCGATGATAATTAAAGTCTCTCGGGGACGGTATATCGGGACCGACGATCTATCTGTTCCGGTGTGTACCGATACCGCGGCCTGTCTTGGTCGCCACCGCGTCTCCCTCCGCCTTTTCCGCGCTCATTTGAATATCGTCGGTCGTGCGAGGCGGCAAACAATGCTTGCGACCGACCTCGACGCGCAAACGGCGAGCGTCGGCGCAGAGGCGTATATCTCGTTTGCGAAAACGGCGGGCCAAGGGCCGAGAGAGCACTGAGCCGAGAGCAGAGAGTAGAGAGCCGGGAGCCGAAAGCTGAGAGCCGAGCCCGGGACCGAGTCGCGCTCTACAGAATCGAACGCGGACGAGATCGATTTCGACGGACTCGTCGTCGAAACCTCGGGTCGGAGGTTCTCGGAGGGATCGCTGGAGGGTCCGAGAAGGTGGACGGCCTCGGCAGAGAGCGGGACCGGGGGCGGGACACCGGAGGACAGAGGGTGGCAGAGCGGAGGGTGCAGGAATGGATCGCTGAATTTCTCGAATAATTAAGTTAGACCTCGGTGAGCTAGGGGTGGTCGCTTACCTACCAACACACAGTCTCATACATTATGTAGAAGTGCCGGTACATGGTAGGTACGCGTACACGCGTACTCTGGAATGGCGGTGCGGCCGGGGAGGGTAGGAGGGTGGCTAGTGAGCGAGCAAGAGAGAACGAGAGACCGGGAGAACGAGAGACCCAGAGAAAGAGAGAGAGAGAGAGAGAGAGAGAGAGAGAGAGAGAGAGAGAGGAGAGAGAGAGAGAGAGAGCAGGATACTCGGAGACTGAGACAGAGACAGAGGGAAACCAGTACGTGTGTATCCATCGATGCGTGGAAACGGAGTTGAACGCGAACGCGGTGCTCGTGATCGTGGCCGTGCTCGTGCTGATGCTCGTGCTCGTGTTCCTGGATCTGGCCGATGTGACGCGGAGCATTGGGAAACGCGTACTTACGCGCGCGTAAGCGCACGTTGCGACAGAATGTGTACCGGTCTTCGTACGTCCACCCTCTACGAGTCTCTCCTCTCTCTTTCTCGCTGTCCCTGTCTCAGTCCCTCCCTGCACCCTGCTGCCTGCCTACCTCGTCCCCGAGTCGAGTCGAATCGAGTCGAGTCGACGCGAGGCGACGTGTCGGTGAAGCTCGGCCGTGTTCGCGCGCTCAGGCTCGCCCTACACTCGCCGCTATTGGATATATACTTAATGAAGCGTAAATAATTGAGTAATGTGCTCCAGGCCGTTCGATCGACGTTCCTATTGGTCGGTATTAATCTATTCCGGCGCATTAGCGGCCGGTATCTCCGCGAACCAGCCTAGGACCGTGCCTAAATACTATCCTGGACTAGCCACTGGCTACGTTTCTGCCATCGACCGTTCACTCGCCACGTTACCCCCTACGCTAACCTGCGTTAAACGCCGCCCGAACTAATTGACAACCCCTTCCTCCCCTAGCCCCCTCGATCGACCGATATCTGCCGATACTTTCTTCCCTGTTCTCGTGCTCCCCGCCCCCTCGTCGCGAAGCGACGAGGCAGCGTCCGATTCTTCGCTCGCCTAGTCCGTTCGCTGACATTTTCCTAATATCGATTCTCGTACGTGCAACGGTAATGGAGAGGCGAGTTTCACGGCCGTCTCAAATTCTCTGCGTGCATTTTGAATTTTGGTATAACGCGAAACTAATAGGTATAAACGTCTCGAAGCATTTTCCCGTCTTTTGCTTCAGTGGACCGCGCACATTCTTTTTCCCCTTTCGCCGTGGTCGCAACGGTCGAAGACCCGAGAGCCGACTCGAGCCGACACACGACTCGGCTCGGCTCGCAGCGAAACGCACGGCCGATCGTAATCTATCGATCGTTCTAAACGTTTAATTACGCTTTTCTACGAATTCGATTCAGTTAGTTTCAGCCGACGAACGCCCCCGGCGCCGTCTTATTCGTTGCGGTGTACTATGCAAATCCAGCGGAATAATTCACCGGAGACGGAACGCAATAAGAGCGTAAAATATGCCGGCGCTTATGCCGGCGCGTTGGGTCGAGTCCTCGAGCTTTCTCGACGCCGCGAGCGGAAGCGGGAGGATTCGCGTCCCCGAAATAGACATCTCTCGTCTACCGGCAATTGGACGGGGTCGTTCTCGCGACCGCGAACAAGGAGCGAACGAAGGAGGAAGAATGTCTATCCTTGCGAGATTGTGGTCGGTTATAGAAATCGAGCGAACTATTTTCGAGGACGAAGGAATTTACGAGACCGAGCACGAGGGACGGGGAAGATGCGAGGGAAGACGAGGCGTCGCGACGCCTCGCCTCACCCGGCGTCGCGTCGCGTCGGGTCGGGTCGAACAGGTAGCTTGTCGGAAGCGGAGTTTGGAGGTTGGGGGTCGAACGAGCACGGAAACCGAGAGGGAAGAGAGAGGATGGCTCTTACTATCTTTGGAAAAGTCGCGCGAATCTAACGAGCGGAGCCACAGGTGTTTTCCCCGTGAATATATATGGAGCGGAAGCGGCCCTCTCCCTCCGCGAACCTTGTTCCTCCTCGTTCTGCCGAGCTATCCTCCGACGTGCACCATTTTCGATTCTAAGCGATGCTCCTGAACTCTCGGCAATCGCCACCCTCGAGGAACTTTGCTTCCCTCTTCGTTTCTTTCCCGTTTCGCCGATCGCGACGCGCGACACCGAGTCTAGACGAACGCGAGCCGATCGAGCATTTTTCGCTCGAGCACAAAATACAGAATATATAAATTTCTTGTTTCGTTTCGATCGCGGACAATCAAGAGACACGATATATTCCCCCGAAGCGCGTTGCCCGTGATCGATATTCACTCGCGACAACGCTTCCAACCCTTAATCGTCTGGACAGACTACTGGCAAAACGTTTAATTACCAGACAATTTTACCGTCTGTCGTGTTCGTAAGAACACGTGTGCGCCGTTCGACCGTAAAATAATTTAAGCGATTTTACATTCATAAAACATCTGGTGTTTCCAGGGAGTTCAGGTATCGAGAATCTCGATAGACTAAAACGGCAAGTTGCGCGGGGCCGCGTTTAGTTGGTAGGAGGCTGCGTAAGATAAAACTGACTGGCGTCACCGAATACCGTTGATAGCGAATTTCGAGAGAGGCGCCGTTATTGCGACTACCGATACCAACGACCTGACCGCGTAGATGCGATCGCGTCGATACGCTTTAACGGGAGGACAGACATTTTCGAGGTATTCGACGCATCCGATGGTTCTAGACAGAGTAGAAGCCAGGGCAGAGAGGGAAAGAGAAACAGAGACGGATGGATAGAGGGGCAGAGATAGAGAAAGGGGTGGGAACGGTACGGGAAATAGTGGACGGAAGGGCCGAACTCGTGCGCGGGAGGGTTGGGGACGAAGGTCGGAAGCATGGTGGGCGGAGAGATGGCGAACGAAGTGCGCGCAGCCAAATGTGGAATATTAGCTGTTGATTAATTATTAATAGTATTGAGTGCTTGCTAATAGATATAATGTTATTGGGCCGAAATCAGTTGTCCCTGGACGAAGAGGTCGAGACTCGAATAATATCGAGCGACCTCGTTGGCATCGCGAGCGAGCAGTAGCAGGACGAAGCGAAGCGGATCAGAGCAGAGCAGAGCAGAGCAGAGCAGAGCGGTCCACGGCTCGGCAGGGTCGAGTAATTGCGCGCATTTTTAGGCATCGCGCGCGCTACGTCTTCCTCCGCCTTTGTCGCCCTTCCCGTCGTCCGTTCTTTTCTCCGGCGTCGTCTCCGTCTCGGAGCCTCGCGAGGAGCACTTCATCTCGGGCGCTTATTACGCCAGGCGAGGAAAGGCGCGAACGCCGGAGGAACGAAGTTTAGTTCGTAAAGCGGATCCTTGATGACTCGTCGCTGTTTCTCCGGAAGAAACGGCGAACAAACGACGTTACGGCTCATTTGCCGTCGGGGATACGCTGCTGCCGTCCCTCTTCCCGGCCCGAAAAGTTTCGTTCTCGCTGCTGTGCTCTCTCGGCCACGGTTTCGGAGCCGTCGGCCTACGACTTGGAAAATTTCACAGGAGAACGGTGTTCCATCTTTTCGGCAACCGCGGAACGACCTGTATCCCTCTGAATTCCCAGCCTCGACGGAAGGTCAATCGAAAAATCGTTGAAGGAAATTCCATGATTCTCTTCACCAGGCAAGTTTTCACCCGGCGAGGTTTTTCTCCCCTGGCGCGCTCCTTCTTTTCGGCAAACCTTGGGAAGCCGAAGGGGAAAGAGAGAGAGAGAGAACCCAGGTTGGGTCTCTCTCGCTCTCTCTCTCTCTCTCTCTTTCTCTCTATGGAAAGAAAGTTAGCTGGCTGTGGCGGTATAATACGGAATACCGGTAGGGTTTTGTAGGAAGGCGCGGTAGGGGTGGCGGGGGTGGTCCCAAGCCACTTTCTTTGAAGCCGGCCGAGCCACTTGGAAAGGGTGGCACGGACTGCCGAGTTTGGGGCAGGTCGCACATCAAAGAGCGAAATACTTGAAGCCGAGATTCCCGACCCCTCTTTGCCCCCTTTCGTGCCTGGCTATGGCCTCTCCTCCCCGTTGCCTTCGCTGCCTCCACTGCCTTCACCGCCTCCGCTGCCTTCTCCTCTATCCCTTGGTGCAGCCTCGTTCTCCTCGCGCGCGCGGTCCCTCTTCCTGTGTCTTCATCCTCCTCGGCCTCGCGAGCAGTCCGCGCTCGCTCCTCGGCCCCTTTCGGCCTCCCCGCGAGCTCGCACACACAGAGAGCGAGTATCATCCTCCCTGCGTTTCTCACCGATGACCTCCGTTCTATTGTCCGCTCTCGAGCAAAAACGCTCTCTTATTTTTTGCATGCACCGGAAAAAGTCACCGCTACCCGCTCGCTCGCTCGCCCACCCGCGTCCACCCGCGTCCACCCGCGCACGCTCGCGCACGCCCGCGCGAGTCGACTCATTCAACGGAGGAGGCAATAAGGGAGCTGCTTTAAACCGGGTCCGCGCAACCTCTTTGCCTCGAAGGGGCTGCACGGCTGACTGGTTGCTGCTGTACTCTCTGCACCGCTCCGCTCCGCTTCGACTATGTGCTTCGCCGTGCCTTGTATTCGCGACGCGACGAGACGCGTTGAGACGCGTTCGCGCGAATCGATTCGACCGCGGCAACGACGACACACGACTACGCTTCGACTCGCCTGCTTCTTCGCACGCTGGCTAGGCACACTTACCTCCGCGGCTACCCATTGCGAGCACAGACGATCCCGCGGCGACGAGCTTCCGTTTTTAGAGACGAGGCGCCGTGAATAGTAGGTCATCGCGGAAGCGGAAGAGCTTTTATCGGTGCAACAACCACCTCTCAATGATTAATCGAGTATACAGCGTCTCTCCGTTCCTTGTAATTCCGTTAGGTTAACGTCGCGCGTCTGGAAGAATGTTCGTCTCTTCGAGAACCCGGAATTTCGAGGAGTTTTAATCAAACGTCAATTGGAAGGTTAAAAGAACTCGTTCGAAGCCGAAATGTTCGCACGCGGTGTTGGTTTTTATATTCCCCGAGAATGCAGCAGTGATTTTCGAGTCGGAGTTTGGTCTCGAGTTAAAGTCTCCCTGTGGTTGTCGTCGTTCGGGGGTATTGCACCGAAACGTTGGGTGCGCATCGCGGCCAGTTTTATGGGCTTACTCGGCGTTCCGGGGAAACCGCATTACTTGTGTGATACGACCTAATAACTCGTAGGGACAACGTTATCCACGGTCGTACATTTTTATAACGCTCGGCAAAGTTGCGCCGCGCTTCGAGGAGCTTTCGGGGACCGAAAAAGGAGAGAGCTCGGGCTTGTTCGGGCTCCCGGGCTCTCGGACTCGCGGCCCGAGAGGGCGGAGGAACGGTGTACACCGGCAAACAACGTTCGAGACCACTTTTTCACCGCAATAATAAAGAGCCAGTGGTTTGTTTATTATATTATATCGTGTTACGCGAACCGGCGTAGCGAGCGGTATTATTCCGGCGTACACCGCCGTGAAACTCCGTTCCGGTGATTTGTATTATTACGCGCCGGTGTTTCGAAGCTCGATTCTTTTTTTCCGGGGACGGGGGAGAGGGGGGGGGCGGCGGCGTTTCCTTCGGAACGCGGCTCGATTAATAAACTTTTAATTTCGTCGAACGCGGTTTTAACTGCGCCACAGCCTGTGACGGCTGTATCGACGCGATCCCGTTCTCGCGATACCGAACAACGAAGAGGAGCGCGAGGAGGGGCGAGGGGAGAAGTACGAGGCAGGCGACCGAGCACCGCGCCGGCGTGTTTCGTCGCTAATTCCCAAGAATAATGTTTTTTTTAAATTCCAATCGGAACCGAGCGAGCTGTTCGCCGATGATCACCGGCTGTCACTATTTTTTTTTCCGTGCCGGCCGGGTGCATTAATTCGTAATTGCGCGCCGTTTTTACGCACCGAGTCCGCCGATCGAAAAATAATTGTTGCGAGTTTTCCGATAGCGCCGCGATTGCGCCTTGTTTTGCGTTTTAGACGGAGCCGGACCGACGGCCACCGGGAACCGTGTATCGGAACGAGAGAGCAACGCGAGGGGAACACAGCGAGACAGAGAGGCGAACAGGGAGGACGATGGAGCGAGAGAGGAGGGTAGAGAAAACAGAAGCTGGCTTTTTCGTGGCTTAAAATTAATATGCATGGACCCGACAGCGGAACGTTTATCTTGCCGGCTTGATTTCGTTTTGATACGCCGACAAATTGCTGGACTTTTCCCCCGTGTCTCTCTACTCGGTGTAATCTAGCCTGGAGAAAAACTATCGCGAACCGATACGGCCCGTCAGGAACCAAAGAATCGATGCTCGAGACGGAAATCGCGATCGTAGGCTCCGATCGAGCCGATGGACGGCCAAGAGGAGATGGAAACGCGCGAGGACAGCAGCGGGGACGCGAGCGCGAATGCGGAAAAATACGTTTTTTTTCCTGGAAATTTTCACCGCGAGACAATATTCAACATCTGGACCGAACGGAACGGCGGCGATTAAAAATTAATAACGAATATCAACAGCGGCGGGACCAGTGGCGCTTCATTACCCGAAATTAAAAATCGTCGTTCGAATCGTGAATAAAAACTGGCCGTGGCAGCTTCCGTTCTGTAATTACAAATATCCACATGGCGCCTGTGGAAAAATCGGTAAACAGACTCGTGATCGATGGCTACACCTCCTCCTCCTCCACCTCCGCCTCCCGTTCCTCCCGCTCTCTCTCTCTCTCTCTCTCTCGCTCTCCCTTGTTCCCTCTCTCGCTTGCCACCCTCGCCGCTCGTAGTTTTTTCCACCGTGCCGCGAATTACCATTGCAAACGTCCGGCGCCTGTGAAAGTCCCGAAACGTATGGGGTTTCGATATGATTTCCCAAATAAAAAAAATTCGGGGAATGAGAGCTGGGGTGGTAGTTAGAGAGAGAGCGAGAGAGCAAGATAGATAGATAGATAGATAGAGAGAGAGAGAGAGAGAGAGAGAGAGAGAGAGGCGGGGGTAGGGGATCGGTCAATCGGAGCCTATTATATTCATGAATCTTCAGTTAGCCGCGTCCATATTCGTTTCCATCTCTTTTCGATTTGTGTTTTTATTTCGTTTCGCGACGAGCCGCGTCGCTGTTCCACGATGGAAAGTCGTTCGAGACGAGACGAGACGGAACGGGACGGGACGAGACGAAAAGGAACCAGACGAAGCGAGGGATAACCGAAAATTTCGGGAATCCGCGCAACCCTCGGAAATCGTCATTCCACATTTAGCGACGCGACCACGCAGAATCGGCGGTTGTCGGTGACACCAATACCGCGGCGCGATATTAAAACGACGGCCGGTGCGAAAATAATTACATTTCATAATTGGCTAAAATATCAGAAATGAAAATTAGTTTATCGAGCGCCGCGTTAATAATTTCGCTTAATCGAAGCGACCGACGGTAGGCAGTCCGCCGAATGGTATTCGCGGCGCCTGCTCGGAATCAGGTGTAACCCGGAATAAATCAGCTGCTGCGAATCGACGCGACACGCTCCTCGTTTTTTCTACTCGGTCGGACAGAAAAAAAAGAGGATGAGATTCTTCTCGGCGAGAGAACGATCTCCTTTCTCTTTCTTATCTCCACCGAGAGCATCGTCCGATCTCCTCGTCCCCTCTCGTTGCCGTTTACGGTTTCCGAAGGCAGACGCTTAAATATATTTACGAAGATAGGTGCGATGGCAGAGCGGCGCGATTGTATAAAACTTGTCAACGGAACGACGATGGTACTCCGTGAAAAGAGATATTTTCCGCTTGGTTCGAACTGTCGCGTCGAGGAGTGGAGAGGAGCAGGAGGAGGAGGGGGAGGAGGAGGAGGAGGAGAAGGAGGAGGAGATGGAGAAGGAGGAGGAAGAGGAGTAGCGGGAGGAGGAAGAGGAGTAGCGGGAGGGGGAGAGCCATGAAAAAAAATATAATTGCGTTCTTTCTCGCGGGAGAACGCTCTTTTCGCGCGTGTCACCGTCCCTTCGGCTTTTAATCGCGATTATCAATTTCGATGCAGAAAATAGCGGTCGTTTAATTGGCGTATGACACGCTTACCGATGCGGTAATTTAACGTCAGCCTGGCGTTTACCCGATCCCGGGATCGCTGATCCTACGCTCGATTCGCGGGATGATCAAAGTTTCACGCGTGGTCGCTGTTCACCCGGACCAGATCGTCCCGGTTTAATGAGTTTGTTTAGTAGTAATTACCGGCGGTATCCCGTCACGCGTCGTTCTTCCAATCGAAACCGCACCTTTTAATCGCACGATTAAACCACCTCCTTCTGCGATCCTGCGATTCGAGACGCTCGTTATGCCTCCCCTCCTCTCCGCCCCGTACTCCTCCCTCACCCCCAAAAACACTTCTCCACGATCTCAACCTTTCCACTGTCCTTTTATGACTCGCCGGTTTTTCGCGTTCCCGTTCCCCCTCGTTCCGTTCCCTCCCCCCTTTTTTTATTCGCGCCGTGCGATATTCGTTCGATCGATAACTCCCCAAAGAAGCTTGGAAAATTGTCTTTGAAAATTTATGGGTTTACGGGTATAATACACTTACCGCGGTATATCATTTAACCGGGGTTTTACGAATACAATGGGGTTCATTATTTTTAATTAAATTTAAAATTATATCGCACACCAGCGACCGAACGGCATTTCGCCGCGGAGCGATGTAATTTATATTTATGCATCGCTGATTCATTCCCGCGGTTTAAGTACACCGAAATTTTTATTCCGCCTCTTTAATTACCCGACCGCCGCGCCGCGCCGCTTCCCGCCGCTTCCCGCCGCGTTCCGCTCCGCGATCGAAGGATTTGCAATATAAATTTAGTAAATAAATTAACTTTTGTTCGTGAAAATTGAAAACCCGGGGTGGCGAGGCGAGGAGAGGCGAGGAGCGGCGAGGAGCGGCGAGCCGCCACGCTCTGGCTACGGCGGTTTATACAGCGGCCGGAATAACGCGGATTGCGGTTCGCATTCGGCATTTCCGATTTCGTTACCGCGTCGTCGTTCGCGCCCATACCCCCAACAAGACCACGGGACGCGAGAGAACCAAGGGTCTCCATTATTCGGTCGTCACTATGCCACTCGGTGCCGTGCCGGCCAGAACAAATCGCCGGAATAGCTGCTGCTCGCTGAATCTTTGCGTCGCCTAATTACATTCTTCGTTCTTTAAAACTTTTCGTTTCAAGGCGAGTCGAATCGAATCTCCTGCGCGTTCAACGAGCCATCAAAGTGGGAGCGCATCCGAGTCACGAACCGGAGAAGAATAAATTGTAGCAGAATGCGGTTCAAGTCGAATAGTCAGCTTTGAACTCACGATGCTCTTTCGAATCTCGACTGCAGATCTTTCGGTAAAACAACAATTTTCTGGCATAATTGCCGCAAAGACCCGCCACCACGAATCACGCGGGCAACGAGCAAGTTACGAGCACCGTGGTTAGGGTAGTTGACGGAAGGGTTAACGTTATACGAAGGGGTGTTAAAGAAATCAAGCCAGTGGACTCGCAAGAGCCTCGGAAAGGCGAGATCGGGTGGCGAACGAGGTGCGATCGAATTAACGACGCTAATAGATGGAATGCTTGGGATCGCCGGTTCCCGCTTACCGCGATTCCTAGCTAGGAGAAAGAGAGAGAGTGAGAGGGAGGGAGTGGTGGCGTGGAGGGTCGCCGCGGTATCGGCTCGGCCGAAAAAAAGCTTACGGTGATCAGGGTAAAAGCATTTTTAACGAGACTCGCGTGAAAATCGTTAGTTATTCAATCGGGCGGGGGCGGGCACCGATGCCGGGTGGGTGGACGAGGAACGAGGGACGCGGAGGCGCGGAGGTGCGGGCCCGTAACGAGCGGATTGATTAAGCCTAAGCGATTCTGGCTCCGGTCCGTGCCTTCCACCCTCGTTTCTTATTTTCCATTCCTCCTTTTTTCGTTTCCCGCGCCAATTAAACGCGCATCGAAAGTCATTAGCGTACCCGTAGGTGTGCTCGGGAGAATTTGATCTCGAGGAGGCCGGCTGCAGGGAACAGAGGAAAGACCCAGACTCGACGCGCGAGGGATACGTTCTTAATTGGAGTAGCCTTCCACCGATTTTTCGTCGATTTATGTTCGCGCTCCGGAACATTATCGGCCCCGCGGCCGTGCGGTTTCTTGCAGTTCGCTGCGACCTGCGGAACCGCGCCGCGTTCCGCCGTTAAGTAACGCGAATCCCGGCTCGTCCGACGGCTCGAAATTGAAAGTAAACGTTCGCAACAATTTCGAGAACCCCGGATCTCAAGACGAGCCGCCCCTCTCCTATCCCCGCGAACCTTCGTGCGATCGATGCCGAACTTTTATTTCGCTTTCTTCGCGCACGCGTTTTTCTATTACGCCAACGTTTACGGGACTCGTTTATCGCACCGGAATTCACGCCGTACGACGGAATAAAGATTTCTCTAGGAATCCAGCGGAATTTACGTAGCGGAACGTCGAGTGCCCTCCGAGAAGAAAGAAACGGCGATTACGGGAACACTGGCTTTTTCCGCGACACCCCACCTTAAGGGAAAACTTTGCGCCGACACCGGAGTACGCGCTATTTCTTGCCAGACGTTTCCGTTGGATGCGTCTCCGCTAAGAAAATTATGGCCGAAGAATATCTACGAAAATCGTGGGCATCGGAGCCAATCGGTTCGAGCAGCGGCGGTTGACGCTTGCCAGCGCGAACAAGCGACGGCGGCGCGGCGTGGCGCGGCGTGGCGCGGCGGCAGCAGCACGCGCGTTCTCCCGCGCTCGCGAGCGCAAATAACGGTCAGTATTTTGCAGTAATATTTCACCGGAGCAGTTGGTATTAATTCGTAATATGTTACCGGCAAACTATACGAAAGCCAGCGACCCACCCCCTTGGCTGGGCCCCCGCCCCCTCCCCTCCTGCCGCCGTGGAACCGCCACCCTTTCGGCCACCCCTCGGACACCCCTCGCCCACCCTCGCCCGCGATGGACATCGTCCCGCGACCACCCTAATATATGGTCCGGTATTATTGCAATGCAATGGACAGAATACTGTCAAAATTTATCGGCAGCCGTTTTTCATGCGCCGCGTCAAATGAGCCGAGCGATTAAAGCGCGTGAATTAGCCCCGAAATTTTCGAGCGCTGTCGCCCGACAAGGAACAAATGGAACCGGGACTCTAATAAACGGGCCAATCCCGAGGATTACACCCTTCGTGATCTCAGACAGACGCTATCCTTCCGTCCACTGCGAGTCGTTCCAGATAAAGAAGATAAATCTTCGCGCAAACAATCGTTACTTATCGGTTGCCTTATTTTGACGTTGATTATTTTTCCCTTACAAAATTGTTCCATCCTTGAATGTCGAGATTTGCGTACCAAATATCGCGGAGTCTTAAATCACGTTTCGTTCATTCGCGACGATGATTTGATGAGCTAATTGAAATTACTCAAGTTTGACAAGTTGATAGTATAACGGTTTCGCGTATAAATACTAGATTACTATGTTGTAAGATGTTACAGGGCTTTATAGAATGGATAGGATTCACAAATCAAAATTAGTGAAATTGGCCGCAGGTCTTTAAATTACTACGTTAAATTTCTATAGACTGTAATAAGGTTACGACATTATTATAAATTCTTTAAATGACTGCTTTAAATTCTGTTTGAAAGAGTGCAGTGTACGACTGAACAATTTTATGGACCAGTGTACACTATTTCGATTAACCCTCCGTCTACGGTGCCTGAGTCACGGCGGGCAGGAGCGGGGAGGGCCGCAAATATATATCAGTAGAATATCAGTGTGAGTCAGAAATAACTCGAGCACATGGGGCCGTGTTAGTCGGAGGGTTAAAGAAGACACGATCGAGCCCAGTGCGATATTCATAATGCTGATATTCTAATGCGTTTCGTATCGAGATCCATTGAGTTCGCAACGTGCCGTGTCCGCTGTCGGTTAGGTATTCGTCCCGATTGGTTGAAGGTGAATGTCGAGTGACACGCGTATTTCTGGGATCGTCGAGAATCCCAAACTATCGCAGCCGCCGTTCGATCTGCTTGTGATCGAACGGAAAGAATGGGGACTTGCCATCGTCTGAAATGTAGGTAAAAGATCCGTGGGGATATCCCATCATCCTTCGACTGCTCAAGTTTCATCCCTCCGGTTCGTTTCGAAGCGCGTCGTTCCGCGTTTCTTCGGGAATCAACGAGCGGCGCCGAGATTACCAGTGTACGACCGGCAATAAAGTTGAGTTAAAATACACCCTAATCGAGTAAAGTAAATTCAAAGGGACGGGCTGGTATTTAAAAACGGGAGGATCGGTCGGAGGTCGAGAGAGAGAGAGAGAGAGAGAGAGAGAGAGAGAGAGAGAGAGAGAGAGAGAGCAGGAGCGGTGATAGCCAGGAAACGGTCTCGATCTCCCCGTTTCCTCCCTTTGCCGCGTTGCCCCGTCGACGTTTGCCCTTCTTTTCTCTCGCTTTCCGTCGTCCCTTGGCTCGTTTTTTCGCTCTTCTCGAGGAGTTTCTTGCCGCTGCAATCTCAGGCTAAATTGCCAATCAACGGGGTATTATTTTCCCGTTAGTCTCCCTGGGCAAGGAAGAAAGCTGGAAGGTAGTGGGCCGACGTGCCCGATCGCTGTCCGATCCTACGGTTCCTTTGCTATCCTCCCTGGTTACCCGTCGCCCTTCGCTCTCTCCTCTGTTTTCTTCGTGTTACTCCGAGCCTCTCTTATCGGTTAAGCAACCGCGCAGAGCAGTACGAACCCGTAGACGATACGACCCGCGGAGAAAACCGCGAGCTATCGATCCTCCCGCTTCCTTCCCGGATCCAACAACCCGCGAATAACTCTGCCGAGTTATGGCAACGCCTCCGCGCCGCGTTCCCTACGTGGAAAATCGATTCCGCCGCTTGGCCGAGATAGGTCTATCCGACGGATACGGTCGCCGAAAAACCTGGGGGGTCTGCGATCGGTGGTGGCCCGTCTTAATTAATTGTAATAACGACGCGAACTCCGTCTGCGATAACTGCGGTCCCGACGACGACGGCAGAAGGTTCGGCATACAAGGAAAAAAAGAGAGAGAGGGAGGAGATAGACAGAAAATGACGAGGAAGATGAGAGGAGGAAACGACGGGCGAGAGAGTCGGAGAGGGCACGGTGGGAGGCAGAAGAAAGAGTGACACGGTGGGCGGAAGAGGAGGAAGCAGCGGAACTCGGAGAATGGAGGGTACACGGGCACGGATACGGATCGGGCACGGGCACCGGCACGTGTACGTGTACGTTGAGTATACGTACGTGCCTACGCGTCTTTTTATTCTCGTGGCTGCGCGACGGATAGCGACAGAGGGACAGGACAGGGTAAACCTCCCTCTAGTGGTCTACAGAAGTCAGTACAGCGTGGTCTAGGGGTTTCGCGTTTCAACCACCCTCTTATATACTAATTATCATCGTCGCGCAGTCTCTTGATGTAAATGCCTGAATGCACCGGGCGTACCCGACGACTCGGCGCGGGTGCTTGCGGGGTGGTTGCGAGGTGGTTGCGGCTGCGGCAGCGGCTACGGCGGTGTGGCGGTGTGGCGGTGGTGCGAGTGAAGAGAGCCAAGAGAAGGGAAGAGACTCGCGCGAGTATTTTATATAAAAATACAGACGGCCGCTTGGTTGCTTCGGATACGCCAACTACCCGACTCGCTCCCTCCCTTCCTTCCTTCCTTCCTTCCGCCCTTCCGCCCTTCTTCCTCCCCTTACCCCTTAATCCCCTCCCACTGTTTGCTGTCCTGCTCGCCCGCCGCGACTTCCCTTACCCTAGACCTCTCGCCCGGCTGTCTCCGTCTTCGCGCATCTCCCTCCCGACCCCCTCGCAACCCCTTTGCAACTCCCTTGCAGCCCCCTCGCGACCCCTTCGCGCGTCTCACTCTCCGGCCGCACCAAGTCGAAGCGGGTTAAGAGAACCCAACACTCGACGGTTACGCGTTTAAAGCTAAAGAGGATATCGCCGTTTCCCGCGACACGACGACGCTCTCTCCCTCCTGCTCTCTCTCTCTCTCTCTCTCTCTTTCTTTATTCCGTGATCTTCGAGTCTCTCAAGCTTTTCACGCGTCTCTCGCCTTCAAGGTATTCTTCTCCCCTTAGTATTCCTGTTTGGCTTCCGAGCGGACAATCCGAAAATTGCCGACGTAGATTCCGCGAAAAGTATGGAGGCAACGAAATACGTGGCAACAATGTTTTCCCAAACGACATTCGAACCGTATTTCAATTGTAAACGAAAGTCGAACGATAGGCACAAGTCGATGGAAAGTTATCCTGCATCGCGATAATGTCAGACCTGCTTCTATCGATACGATGAAAAAAACATGATTAAAGTTGGGGTGGAAACTCTGTTGTACCTAGCTACTCATTACATATTACCCCGTCTGATTGTCATTTATTCAGAACGATGTAACGCGGCTTGTCTAGTGCACGATTCGATAAAGTCGCGGAAGCCAGAAAATGGATCGATAGCTTTATTGTTTCACACAATGTAGTGTGTTCTTTTAGTCGGACAGTTGCCGATGCTATTCAATTCGAATAGTTTTGCGGCAACTTGCGGCGCGTTCCCTCGGGCAGCGCATCGCTGATCGCCGCATTCATTAGACGCGTGTTCGCTGTGGGCCAAGAAGCGTAGTTTTCGTTCGTTCGCGTCTTGGTGCAGCAACGACGATCGGTGTAATTTACGTTCGCTGCGCTGGATCCGCGGAAAAGGGGGAAAGGAAGGGGGGCAGAGAGGCAGTGATCGCGATACCGGGGGCGGACTACGCGCTATGAAAATAAGATTCATGGAGGCCGGTGATACGGCGGAAAGTAGGCGCGTGTGTCGGATAAATGGTTCGAGCGAAACGAGCCGGTGAAATCGAAGCGGGACAGGGCGGAGCGGAGCTGGAGACGGGGGTCGTGGGACGCGGCGGCCAGCAGGGGATGCGTCTAGGGACGCGGAATAATGCAAACGGAGGCGTCGAGGGGTGGAACGCCGCTCTAAATTACAGCCGATATTAAGATCTCGCGATTGCGCGAAATGGTATGCAAAGCAATTCCGGTGGGCACGCACGAACGCGTACCTCGACCTGGACATCGCGACCGAAGGGTTGCCCGCGATCGGAGAGTGCCACCCCCGGCTCGGCCATCTCATCGCAGAGGATTCGAACTGGCTCTCACCTTTCCGAGTTTCCGAGAAGCACGCGAGAACGGTGCAAAAGGTCGATGGAGAACCGCGAACATTTCTGATCCTGAAATTTCCGTAAACCATAAAAATGTCTTTTTCTATTCCTGTCAATCGTTTGTAAAGCAGTTTAAGTAGTCAAACTTCAGCGAGTATATTCGTTTAGAAAATAGCGTGTCAGCGACAAGCATCCGTAGTTAAAATCTGAAGGTTGAAATCGATTCGCTGCTTGACAATCTACTTTGTTACCGGTATTTATACGTTCTAGACAGAACCGGTGAATAATAGAGCAGACGTTTGCGCTGTAACATTCGTAAAACGAATGGCAACTATCGACCGACCGGCAGGGCAAGCAAAGTCGTCGAAATTCTGCTTGTGCGCGGAACGGTTTTTGCTTTTAATCCCACTTAACGGAAGGTATCCGAGGCCGGGATTCGGAAAGTCGAAACCCCGGGAGAGACGCGATTCGATCAAATCGCGGCGGCCAACTTAAAAGCTTGACTGACAAGGCCGAAGCGGTGCGGAGCAGAGTGGAGCAGAGCGGAGCAGCGAGCGTAGTCGAGCGAGAGCGACGAGCGGACCCGAATCGTTAATAATCGCAAAAGTACAGGCGTATCGGCGTCGACGCCGATAGTATTTCCACGTAATTCGATTCCAGCGAAACCAACGCGATAGGTACTTAAACGTTTTCGAAACGATTCGATCGATACCCGCGAACTCGATCGTAATCGACTGTGCGCGCCGACTAACGGATATCGAGTCGTCCATCGTAGAATATTTAGCGGAATCCGTGCGCGAAATACTTGCGAACCCGAAACGGTTCAAGTTTAGCGACGATTGCCGATGCAGGTCCGGGTCTCGTTTTCATCGAATTAACCCAGACCTAGTTCGAATTCGATCCAGACCTTTTCTCGTCGTACCGCGGTAAGTTCGTTTCCGTGACATCGGTTCCGGTCCTTTCGAGCATTCTTGCCCATATATTCGTAAAATATCGGCCGAGGGCCGGCGACACGAGAGCCGTCGATTCGCGTCGATCGCTGACCGTCGAACAGCGCAACGCGACTGGTAGGTAGCTCGGCAGGAGGAGAAACGGCAGGAAACGGCTTGGGACCCGTGCAAAGAAGGATTCTTTCGGACCCGCGCTCGGTCGTTACCCAGATATTATTATCCGCGGGAAACAATGGCCGATACACATCGATCCGACAATGTCGGACGATAGCGGAAGGGGAGGGCGCGTATAACAGAGCTGTCTCATTAACAACTTGTAATGGAACGGCCGTATCTATTGGTAGGTTTCTGTGCGATGCGCAAGAGGAGAGGAGCAGCCCGGTGTACCCTTCGTTCTCTCGCGTTTCATAAAACGAAAGCCAAAGGATGGAGAGCAAGAGGAAACAGGAAAGAGATGAGAGAAGTGAGAGAAAGAGGCGAGGAGGAACGGGGGAGAAAACTGGCGTGGCCGATGTCGAAAGGGAGGGTAAACCTTCGAGAATAGACGATACGAAAACGAGCCGAACGAACGAACGAACGAACGAACGAACGTACGAGCGAACGAACGAGCGAACGAACGAGCGAGCGAACGGCCGACGAACGAGCAAACACACGTTGCTTGATACGAGAGGCCGACCGGGGAACGAGTGCGCGCACGTCCGATGGATACAACTTCGCCATCCGCGCATCGGCTCGCATTGTGCACGCGCCATTGAAAACAACGAAACAATGCGTCGAAGCCAGGTTTTGTCCCGTGACTTCTCGCCCGTTTCGAAGCAGATCGCAGCCCGAAAAGGAGAAGCGACTCTCCCACACCCACGCCCACCTACACCACCACCCCCAGCACCACTCGAACCCCCTCGATACAACGTCGTCTCGCGTATCCAAGTGTGTCTGCACACACGCGAAATCTCTAACGACGCTCCGACGATGATACACGGCCATTGTCTATCTTCGACCGTCTTTTCAATGTTCGCCGCGTCTGCTCCCACCCCCAGCCTCCCCGAGCAAAACGGAAAACGAAGAGGGAGCCCGTGATTACCGGGACCAGGACCCTTCGAAATTCGCTACTCTCTTGGCGCCGGTTTCAAGACTTTAAACTGGCTAGAAGCGGGGCCACAGCTTTCCCAGAACTGTCTTCGTCTCTCAAGATTGATTTGGACCAGTCATTTGGGCTTAGATCTTCGCGGATCCTAAGAAATCTTCAGAGATCTTTGCAGGTCTTTTAAGGCATCGTACTCTTTGATAGTAGTTCGGTACACGATGCTATAGGGTATATATTTCCAAGAAGTTCTTCCACCGATTCTTCTAAAAACAAACGCATAATACGCAAGTTGTTTTTCTAAATAGGCTTTTTATTAATAAGCTGTTTAATAATTGCACTATATGTACAAAGAGCTTAACAATTATCTTTTGAATGTCATTTTCAGAAGAACCTGTCGCATAATGTTAATTCCAGTAATTTAGAAAAGTATGAAATTGCTGTCGCTATATACTGTGAACGTGTTTCCGAAGTTCCGTTGCATCTTACGAGAAAAATACTCCTAAACGGTATACAACAGCCGAGTTATTAGATTGCTGATAGGTGGGACGTCTTCCAGGTTTTCCTCGTCGGTTTTCCAGTGGATTAGTCGGAGGCTCGATGATTTTTATCCGAAAGCGAGCCCGTAGTTCATCGTTCGCGATCGCTAGCCCGGATAAAACGGCCGGATTATAGCGGCCGATAAACTCTTTTATTTTATTCGCGCCTCGTGCGCGAAAAACCTCGAGAGCGTCGCGCTATTTCCAGGACCGTTTTTCCCCCGGTCGCACTTTATTTATTTCATTGGTCGCGGTGGAGCGCGCGGCGAGCCGAGCCAGTCGAGCCGGCGATTTCGACGCCTATCGGGGAGCGCCGTAATTGGCCGTCATTTGTGGCGAATTGCCCGCAAAAAAGGAACGCTCGGCCGATGCGACGAAGCGCGCGAGCCGGTTGAGCAAGAATGGACCGGAACATCGAGCGATTCGTCTCGCCGTGTGGTCACGTCGCCTTTGCAAATAGTTTCTTTCGTTTCCACAAGTGGGTGTTTGCGAAATTGCTGGAAATCGTGGTTGGAGCCAGGAAAATCGAGGAGTCGAGGATCGATGCGTTTCGGTAGGTTCTCTCGCTCGTGTCGTCAAGCGGTCTGGAAGCTATGACTCCCCGCCGCGACGCGTCGGGGACTGGCAAAGGGACTAAAATGCCAAACTGTTTTACCGCGACAAGGTGTTAACTATTAGCTCTGCCGGCACACGTATCGCGATACGGCCGATACCGTTCTCGCTCGGATCTCTGTCGCTCCTCGGCTAGGCCGATCGCTCGGTCCCTTTTTCTCTCGGCTCTGGGCTCTCTCGGCTCTCGGCTCTCGGCGGTGTCCGGCATAGGCGCGCGCGCCTTGTTCATCTTTCCATCTGGCTCTCTCCTCTGGTTTCCGCGCTCGATTTTCGTCCTCTGTTCTCTCTCTATCGTCTGTTTCGCAGCACGCGAAGCGTGTCGCCCTCGCTCGACCCTCTGTATCTCTCGCCTCTCCTGCGCGGCATCGGCCTGGCTTCTCCACCTCCTCGATCTCCTCCACCCTCGGCCCGTCCGCCCCTCTCGCTCCGTCCCGCTCCCTCCCGCTCCGCTCCTCTCCGCTCTCCACGCGGCCGATCGGCCTCGCCTCGCCCCGTCTACCCTCCGATTCTCTGGCAGGCTCTCTTTCTCTCTCTCTGCGCCCCCGACACCCGATACTCGACACCCGATACCTAATTATGTTAAACGCTTCCGGATTTTGCGGCCGGATTATGCGGCCTCGTTGCCCTCGCTCGCCCCTCTCGTCACTCTCCGCACCCCGCGCCGCCACCCTCTCGCGCGCTCGTCACCGCTCACGCCTACCTCGAAAAAGGATTTGTAGCTGCCGCGAGCGTTCACGCAAATCATCGTCGAAAATCATCGGCCGTTGGCCTGCGTTCCCAACTCGTCGAGTGTTTTCTCGCGCCAAAACTGCCACGTGTTCTGTTCCTCCTTTCTCGCTTCGCGCCTCGCTCGACCGCTACTTTTTCACTCGCTTGGTTTGTCGCGGAGCTTCGTGGAGTGAGAGAGAGAGAGAGAGAGAGAGAGGGAAATTGGTAATTCGCGAAGAAAACCGCGAGCGAGAAATTGCAATCGGACGTAATCGCGCAGCCCGCAGCCCGCTGCTCGCAAAGCGTCCGCGGCGACGACCGAACAAAGGGGTTGGCGCGAGCGTTTTAATTTCTCGGTAAACGCGAGGCAAGTTTGGCGCGTGCCAGATTTCCACCCTTTCGACGCGACGACGCCCGCTGCTCTCGATTCGTTCCCGCACCCCCGACCGCCCCGCGCCCCGTTAGCCCAGGACCGTCGAAACCGACATTCCGCGGAGTTGCGATTTTCCTGCGGATGCGTCCCCACACCCTTTCCCTTTATCTCGCGTTCTCTCCGGTTCTCGTTTCCCTCTCCTTCTCTCTCCTTCTCTCTCCTTCTCTCTCCTTCCAGCAACCGACACTCTCACCCTCGAACTTCGCTCTTTCCACTTTCTCGTCCGCGTTTCCGGCCTTCCACGGACAGACGCCACGAAATCCCGCTCTGGCTGCCAGTGCCGTGTGCATGGATAATCGACGAAAACAACCACCACGACGATCTGCGGTTACCCTCTGGTCGCTCGATCGAGTCAAGACGCGGAAGCAACAGTTGTTACCGAACGTCGAACACCTTTTTCCGAACCGTTTCGCCTCTACCACACCACCAGACTCGACAGTGTCTCGCGAACGCATCGGTGCTGATCGGGAAACGCATCGCCGATATCGATCTACAACGCCTCGCAGACAGATTATTAAATTTAACAATTCCTACCAAGCCGAGGACTATCGTTGCGGTATATTGTACGATCATTATTTTACTCGCCGTTGTAAGCGATAATGTTTTCTTTACGTGATTTTTATTTTGTTTTTCTCTGCGCGTTACCTGCCCCCGTACTAAAGGGGTTTTCTCGCGCACAAGCGAGTGAAATGAAATGAAATGTTTGCATTGTTTGCGATGCTCGACGGTTCTTGTTAATGTTATTATCGGGACGCCTCTGCATTTTCATCCGCGCCTTTTATTTAGTTCTTCGTTTCTTCATCGGCCCTGTATTATTTCACGTTTCATCTCTGGAAGATGACAGGTTTCGAGGCGTTTCTTTGGGTGTACTGTGTGAGGCTATACGCGCCGATAAGTTGTTTCGAAGTCGAAGGACGCGTCGCGCGTCGTCTCGGCGGCTTCGATCGACGGAAAGCATCGATTAAACAGGAGTTATCAAACAACCGCTCACGAGCGACCGACATGTCGAACAATCGTTCCGAATAGTAAATTATTCGAAAGAATAGATGCGTCGTTAAGCTTGAAAGTTAAGCATCGCAGAACAGATCGACCGAATTGATCGACCAACTGCAATTTTTATCTGACCGGTTGACATTTAATCAATGACAGCTTTGCGAACGACACGACAAAGTAACATATTTAAATTCACCAGTTAATAAATAGCATTTCATCGGGGTACCATTTACTTATAGGATTGACCTACATTCGTTGAACATGGATGCATTCAAATTCCTTAATATTGCAGTCGATATTCAATTCCGTCTTTTTCGCGTCGCCTGAAAGTGTTTCGCTCAATTATAAATACCTGTCCCTTTTAGCCGCCTTCGAAGTAACCGTTAGCGTGTGTCGCGACGAAGAGAGAGGGCCAAAGTGGGAGGGAGAGTGAGAGAGAAAGGGTTCTTTTCAACGAAATCGAACGAACGAGCGTCAGCGAGGCGAGGCGAGAGACGAGGCGAAGCGACGGAACGAAAAGAAACGAGTGGCGTGCGTGCGATAACGAATCGACAATACCGTATCGGGTGTCGAATTTGCTCTCCGAATTAGATAATGCCGGTGACATGTCGCTGCGGAGCGATGATACGCGTACACCGCGCGAGTCGGAGGATTATCGCGACCGTTTCGGTTTAGTTTCGATGGAGCTTGCGACACGTTCGACTCGCGCCCGCTCCGCTCTGTCTCCGTCATTCTCCCCTTCGCACGAATCGCGGAGCAAATCTGCCGGAAGACCGTGGCGAAACAATCGCGTTGCTTTCGTTCGTAGCAACTAGCAATCCCGTGGGTTTTACGATCGAAGCTGAAAACCGCGAGGACAGTGGTTTTTGCCGCCTTCCTTCGCCGCGTTTCGTCCGGTCTTGCCGCCGCCGCCGCATGGATGTCCACGGTTTTTCGAGCGTTTCTTTCCGCGCCCTGCGTTGTAACGCGAGTCGGCAAAAACCCGTCCGAAGTAGACAGAGTCGGCAAGGTATCCCGAAATAATTAACCTTTTTGTCAAACGACAGGCTCGCTGCTTCGATCCGTTGGCCCACGATTTCCAACAGTAGCGGGGGCAAGATCTTCGTTCGAGGCAAGAGAGAACAACGAACGGTTTCGATGCCTGTCGCTGCGACACGCGCGCGCTCACGGGCGATATCCCACTTCTTCGGGCACGTTTTAATTGTCGACGACCGGTCAGCGAGGCGTAAACGTTAGCGCAACACGTGTACGGTCGCGTTAATTGCCCGATAAAAATCACAACACGCCAGCCGAGGCAAAGCACCGGCTCGGTGTGGCGCGGCGTGGCGCGACGCGGTGCGGCCTAGGTCGCGTGGTCGTAAAATTAAAAATGCCACGCTTCCGTCGAGGATCGCGTTAGTCGACCATTAATTCATTAATTATAAGGGCACGCGTGTCGCGACCATGCAACGCTGCTCAAAGCTGAATCGCAAACACCCGCCTCCTCCCCGCCCTCTGCCCACCGCCCTCGCGTTTTCCTCCTTTTTCGACGCACGATGCAGCGCGGCTGGTTTCAGTTTTCTCCTCGTTTGTCATGCGCGGCAAGTCCGGCCGACGCGCGTCGTCGGTTTTTTCAAAAAGTAGTCGGGAACCGTGATCCGTCGAGATCAAACGGGCCGCAAGTAATTCACCCTCTGCCCGCGATTCGGAATGCAGAGTTTTTGCGTAATCGTCGCCCGGGGAGAGTTTCCCCGCGCGTCTCGATCGTTTAGAACAATAATTGCCGCGGACGAATTTCGGACGATTTTTTGAACGCGAGAGAAACTCTCGACGTAAAGAGAACGAGCCTTGGCAGTCTCGCGCCATCACCCCCGCGGCTCCTTCGAAGGTTAAACGAACGAAGTCGGAACTGCATCGCAGTTTCCTTCCTCGTCCCCCTTTCCTCTCTTTCCTCTCTTCCCCGCATTCTCCCTTTTTCCGCGGATCTTTTCACGGTGTGGCGGCGGGGCGACGAGAAAGAGACGGAGAGAGAGAGAGGGAAAGAGAGATAGAGACGGTGTGGGTGGGTGGAGGCAAGCAAAGGTAGTTGGGGTGGTTTTACGACGAGCGAAACGCGCCGCTCGTTCCTCACCCTCGCCCGCTCTCGCTCCTGCTCCCGCTACCGAGACATAAACTTTATGGTGTTTATGAATATTTATATTAATCTACATTTTATGCCGGCGTCTACGCGGCCGTGCGAATGGAGAGTGCGTGAGGGGGACCGAGAAAAAAGAGGAGCTGGCGGTGGTGGAGGTTGAGGAGGTGGGGGCGGAACGAGGAAGGAGCCGACGGTGGTGGGACGGAGGGAACGAAATGAGGGGGTGGGGAACGCGGCGGGGCGAGGGGCGAGCGAAGGGGAGCGGTGAAAAAGGACGAGAACGAGAGCTCGAGTTTTATCCAGGCGACGAAGGAGGTTCCGACGATGAAAAACTTGGATAATAATTTACATCGACGAGCAACCGAGAGTCTGCGCGGTGTAATCGTTCCTTCCGCGAAATGAGAAAAGCCTAGGCGTCGAAACGAAGACGCACCCCTCTTTCGCCGGTGTTACTTCGCGATCTTCCTGCTTCTAGGGTATCCTCGAATGCAGGAACCCGAAAGGAAGAGCAGCGCCTCGAGGAAGTCCGACGCGCGTCGATAACAAGGTCGGGACGGAGGGCGGTCAATTTCGATCTTTCCCCTTTCCTGTGGCGTTTTCCGGTGTCCTTGGAGCAGCGGTGCGGAGGACGGGAACGGTAACGATAACGGTAACGGGGACTGCAATGGTAACGGTAACGATAACGGCGGAACGTGGGGGCGAGCAGAGCGGCGGGCAGCGGCGAACACCGACGAATACCGGCGAACGGCCTTGCTCTGCCGGTCGACGGTGGCAGAGCGCCGATGGCAGGACACCGAGGATGGCTGCGTTAGAGGCGTCCCGACGCTGGTACCGGCCGCAACAGGAAGTCTTCGGTGTTCGGCAACGACGCCAGATCGATATACCTCGAGGAGACTAAGGCTCCGCCAATGGCTATTATCTCACGCGTATATATGCATCGCTCCGTGCATTGCTCGGTACACTGAATTCCCCGTACACAAATACGGTGCGGAGCGGTGCGCGCGTATGCCTATGCGTTACTTGAGCGCTCCGGCGCGCATACCTCTGTCCGCGCCCCGTGCTTCTGCCTCTGCCTCCTCTGCCGCTGCCGCTGCCTCTGCCTCTGCCGCCTCTGCTTCAGCCACCGCCGCCGCCGCCGCGGCCGAGCTCGCTACCGCACCTACACGCGTACGACTAGGACGCGCGCGTGCACGCCGAGAGGACACGCACACCGCGGAAGCGAGTATAACTGGGCGGCCATCTTGGATATTAGCCAACCAGAACAATAGTATACACAATAGTACGCGAGCTAGCGAGCTAGCGAGCAGTGTTTGGTACCACCCCGACCCTCCGAGTTCTCTCATCCCCTGGTGCTGTACCCGCCGACCCACCCAATCCGCCTCTATCCTCCTCGACTATTCTCGAACGCCACCTTCCGCCCGCTTCGTCGACGATCGCCAGGATCGCCTCTTTCGCAACCCTAACCAGCCTTAACCCGTTGCCTCCTAACCCACAACCTACCGACACTGTCAGCTACTGCCAGACCCTGTTGCGACGAGCCTACGCTCGCCCGGTGGGAACCGGATCACGGGATATTTCGAAATAACGCGCGATTCGACGGCGGCACTTTTCAAATCGGACGGATCTGGTTCTACTTAGAAATGTAACGATGTCCTCGCGATTGGTCTTTAGCCAGCGCCGAGTGCGTTCAATCGGTCGCTGGCAGATATCCGTTTGAAGATATTGCTCGTCTCCGACATCTTCGGCGTTCCCTGTTGCCGCAAAAATTGATCGGAGCCGTCGCAACGAAGCGTTCAACTGTGGTTTTCGCTTTCGAGACCAGAGAACGCGGAGATTTTCTTGCCGAGATAAAAATGCGAGTCGAAACCGGAGTAGTAGGAGTGGGAAGCGGACGTGGTGCCGGGCGTGGAGCGAGGAACAGCTGACGGGTCCGAAGAAAAACGGCGCAACACGGTAGCTTTGGGATCGCGCGTGGCTCGCGGCCGCGGTGCAACTCGTTTAGCAACGTGGGAAAAACGCGAGAAGGGAAACCTGGTCGAAAATTGGCACGCCGCGCGTTCGCTCAGCGCCTCTAAACTTGCCGCGTTATCGATCGAAGGCGCATCGTTCCGCCGTCCGTCGGCGGCGAAAGATACGTACGCCTGCGACTCGAGCGTCAGCGGTAAACCTTACCACCCACGCCCGTCCGTCTCCCTCGCCTCGCCGAACCTTTCTTCGAGCACGGAGTTCCGTTATCGCGGAGAAAACCGCGGCACGGTCAGCACCCACCGCTCGCACAGTTCCAACAGTACCGAAATCTATCGCCGCGAGGGTCGGCGAGCGGGCAAAGCTCTCGCTCGAGGGTTCTCCGTAGGCAGAGGAAACGTTGGATGAAATAATATTTCCAGGTGCGCCGAAATTTCTCCGTCAACGAACGGGAAGAGACGCGAGGTCGAAGGCCGTCGGGGGAGATGAGGCGGGGGGAGGCGGTGGAGGAGCGCACAGGCGAGGACGAGAGCAGAGAGAGAGAGAGAGAGAGAGAGAGAGAGAGCGCGAGAGAGAAGGAGAGCGAGGAGAGAGAGAAGGTCTGCGATGGTGACGGCGACGGCGACGGTGGCGGTGGTGGCGGCGACGGCGGTGGTGGCGGCGGCGGCGGATGCATTTTGCACCGACTGTACATCCTATTCGCGCACGTGAATATATTAGGGTGGTTCTGCTCCCCCTTGGAACTCAAACACATACAAATTAACGATATTACTCGTACGTACGCGTGCTTACTGTCTGCGTAGGCGGGAGAGAGACGTAAAACGCCGTCGGTACGGTGCGCGGCGTATAACGCGCGAAGGGGTGGAGCAGCAGCCTATCCGAGCGCTCGCGCGCGCCTCGACGCTCCGACGCTCTCCGACGCTCCGTCGGACCGGTGTGCGTGCTTCGCGGAGGACGGGGATGAAATATTATAATACGTCACTTGGCAACTGTGCCGCGCCATCGAGCGGTGTATACCAAGTTTCAAATACGCTAATTCGAAAGCCACCCCTCGTTCTCCCGCGTTCCCTGCAGCGCAATCGGAGTCGCGGGACTTCTTTCTCGCCGAATCCTCCCTGCCGAGTCGAGAGAGCGTATCACCCCAACCGTGACGCAGTTACGCGTCGCTACGGACCTTTCGCTTCGTTCCCGAACGCTTTGCTTACGAGCGGGAGGATTCGCCTCGTCTCGATTTCTCCTCCCGCGTCTCGCTCGATTTTATTTTATTCGATTCTATTTAATCCCCGCCGTAAGCAGAGCGCGACAACCGCCGCCTCTCTTCCAGGGCCCGGTTACCTTCACAGACCTCTTCCTCGGAGCTTTTCGGCGGACCTCGTTTTTCATCCAGACTTGCCTTAAACGGCGAGTTCTCGCGAGCCTCGAGGAGGACAGTATTTTACAAGCTGTTCTCTCCGCTGTCTGCGGCGTCTGAGCGCGGCCGAGGGGGATCGCAACCCTACTAGAACCACTCCGGCGAAGAACACGCGCTAAATTTACCACCGTGAAGTGCACTAGCGAGCAGGCCCGGGGAGAAGCCATTTGATACGCGACTCCTCTAATTTACTCCAGAATAGGAATGGCTCGGCTCTGCTCTCTCTCTCTCTCCCTCTCTTTCTCTTTCTCTTCCTCTTCCTCTCTTTCTCTCGGTCTTTCTATCTCTCTAACTCTCTTTCCCTTCCTCGTCTCTCTAGCTGCGTCTAGCGTTCGAGATCTCAAAATTCACTTTGTCCGCTTTTCGCCAGCGAGCGTCTGTTCGATATTTTGCGAGTTACCATCCGCGAACTTTATTTACAGATATTTCGTGCGACTTTGTTCTCGAAGTTGAAACGCGGAGCAGATCCTCTGGAGAGAGAAACGAGCAACTGGAGATACAGCGGACGAAGAGACGACCGGCGTAAAAATCTTGCAGTCGTGTTCTTCTTCTTAGTATCTTGACGATTTGTTCGGCAAGAGCATAAATTGCGGTTGTCCTTTTGAATTGCCACCGCTGGCCGATGCAAATTCAGTTGGTACGAAGGATAATTGCAGTAGCTGGCTCGTTATCCGGAAAGCTGATTACTCGAATATTTTCTCCATAGCCGTCCAGATTGATCGGATGGGTTGGGACGCTTGTCTAGTCCTACCTCGCACCGACTCCAAGGACGCGATATTTCTTCCGTAACTAGCTTCACCGGAAGGTTCACACAGACTTCATCGCCGCGAACGAGCTGCGCCGTATTTGCCATCGTTTCTAATACCGCTGACTGCGAGGCTTCGATCTCGGGTATACGGCTTTTCGGACTGCCTTACCCCGTCATTGAACGCCGTATAACCAAACAGGTTTTGCAATCGATTTCTACATTAATCGCCAGTCTATAGGCGTGCTTTCTTTCTCGCTGGAATTTCCCGTGCCGCGCCGGAGAATACTTTCCGCGAAAGACGCCCGGTATACCGTGCCTATTCGCGAGGGTGTGGTTTGATTAATGACCTATTCGATAGCCCCGCTGTACCCTTCGTGCGGGGATGCCTCGCATCGAGTATACTATCGAATTCTACGTAAATACACTCGTACGAGAACGTAAGCCTGGCTCGTCGGCGTAAATGCGCCTATCTGCTCGCCTCTCGTCCGCTCCAGAGACGCGGTCGGAGAGGGCGGAGGGCGTGGGTGGAGGGCGAGGATGAGGGCGAGAGCGAGGGCGAGGGCGAGGGTGGAGGGTGAGGACGAGAACGAGGGTGCGGACGAGAGGGGTGGCGGTGGCGGTGGTCTGGGCGAGGGTACGGCGAGGTGCGGCGTGCGGGGTTGCCACGAAGAAAATCGAGAGAAACAGAGCGGTCGCGCACTTACGCGGAGAAACGAGTACGGCCGATGGCGCGAGCACAGAGACAACGTACAAGAGAGAGAGAGTGAGACCGAGGGAGAGAGAGCGGGACGCATTAATTTTACAGCGGCGAAAATTCGCAACTTTGGCAATTTCGGTGCGTTGGCTGGTTCGCCCGCTCGAACGGCTGCGGACGGTCGATTCGCGATCGCGCGCGCCGCAAAATACTTTGACAAATTTGCCTCGATATCTCTGGAAACTCGGCTGGCAGGCTCGGGAGCGCGCTCTAATCGAAAGGAAACATGGCGTCGCATATAAATAAGAATTTATAGACGATGAAAAATGCGGACGAAAGTTGGAGTTTCGCTCGAGTTTTCCACCCAACCCATTCCCAACCGCCTCCTCCACCTTCCTTCGCCCCCTCGTCTCTCTCTCTCTCTCTCTCTCTTTCTCTCTCTTTCCTCTCCTCTCCTCCACCTCCGCCGCCTCCTCGTGCACCGCCGTCCTCGCTTCCGTGTCCTCCTTCTCCTTCCTCTGCCCCTCCGGTCGCCCCCTCCCCTCGCCCGTCCAGCCCGTTTCGTTTCGTCCTCCCTTACTCTGCTCCTCCGCCGCCGCCACCCCCATGCTTGCTCTATCTCTCTTTCTCTTTCTCGCGCTCTCTCCCTTCGGCCCTAGCCATCCTTCTTCCTTCGCGCTGCCGCCGCGAGAGAAAGAAAGGGCGAATTTACGGGACGGAGTAAAAGTTTTGCGCGAAAAGCGAAAACTCTCGCTAATGGCTGTTTTTCTTGAGCGGA
Source organism: Augochlorella aurata (assembly GCA_028455555.1). Classification (NCBI taxonomy): domain Eukaryota; kingdom Metazoa; phylum Arthropoda; class Insecta; order Hymenoptera; family Halictidae; genus Augochlorella; species Augochlorella aurata. Next base: position 233,702 of record CM052167.1, on the reverse strand, counting down.
ATACTTAAAAATAAAAGGCGGACGAAACGGAGGAAATAAAAACGAGAGAGTTACTCCGCGGCAGCAGCCGCTCTACACCGCTCTTACCCTCTTCTCGGTCCGCGGAAGAAGTAAGAAGGCGTAATTTGCCGCTATTAGGCGACACCCTTTCTTTCTTCCTTCCTCCGTTTATTTTTCCCGCCTCGACCGACGGAGGAGCACCGGCCCTCGGAGTCCGGCTCCCTGCGATTGGATTCAGATTCCGATTCCGATGCTGACTCCGAACCCGATTCCGCTTCCGGGAGTTTCGGCGCGAAAGCAAGCCCCCTTTCGAAAAGCGATCTTCGAGGAGGAATCGCACGGCAGTTCGCCGGATCGTCGAATCGTCGGCTCTCGTCCAATGGCAACTTTAATTATACGGCTACGGAACGAGGAGAGCGGTTCGATGCTCGGCCAGCATATCAAGATAATGGCTTCCATCGGGCGATGGTTCGTATATACCAATCCGCGGTAAGGGGTTGCGCTTGATTTCCATTGCATCGCGTTATCCCTCGCCGACCGGCCAACCGACCAGCCGACCAGCCAAGCGGAATGTATTCTCTCTCTCTCTCTCTCGCGCGCACACGTTCTCTCCTCTCCTCTCCTCTCTTCGCAGCTCTCTCCATATGATAGATGCGCTCGACTCGCCTCCGCTTCCTCAAACCCATCGGTGTCGGGCCCAGCCATTTCGCGATCGGGATCGTAATCGTGAATCGCCGACGACCGTCTCTCGCAGCTTCCTTCCCCAAAGAGAAACTTTTCCGTCGGTCGCAGGGCGTCGGCGAAACGGAACAAGGTCCAGCTCGTGTATCGAAGCATCTCGAACAATGCGCAAGAAAGACACTGCCGTTTTAAATCGTGGCGTAGTCGATGCGCGAGAGAAAAAACGGACGCTCTGCGAACTTGTCGTCGTCCATGGCTCGTATTTTTCGGAGCGACGAAAAAGTCGAATGGCATTCAGAATACGCGCGAGAGGGAAACAGAATGTGCGTGAGAGAGAGGGAGAAAGAGAAAGAGAGAGAGAGAGACAGTGGAACGCGATTCGTGCAGGAAACCAATGGAAATTCTTCTCGTCGAGAGATGGATCGGGAACGATAGCCGCGAAAACAATTAATTGAAATGTAATTTTCCACATTTAATTCCACCGTTGCCGCGAAACTTTCATCCTGCTTCTTTTTTTTAATCGGAACGAATTAATTTGCCGCGGGATCATATGTGTCCGTACGCGAGCGGAATCGCGCAAAAATTTAATCGACGGGGAAAAAAGAGGGAGATTTTAATTATTTCAACGGTGAATTTTTTAGGGGATCGCTTGTAATACGAATGCAAATACTTCAGCCGAGCTCCTGATCGATGATACCAGTTTGTAATTTCGTCCTTCGGATTCGAGCATCGTTAAATCTATCGTGGGGAATAGTGATAAAAAGTTGAAGATATATCTGTAAAGTTCTATCTTACCAGAGCTTAGCAGCATGATTGACTTTTACAGACTCGTCGATCTCGGTCTCTTGTCTTGTTCTATCGATGGTTGACAATATCTTTTCTTGTTCAGTCGTTCTCAAAGGCAATTGCTTCGCGTTTTATCTACCTGCGAATGACTAAGAGTTTTCCCGTTTGTTGAATAAAGAAATAAAAACAAAGCGATTTTTACAATTTTCCCGAAACCTAGACTTGGTCATGAAAGGATCGGTCCTCGAAAAAGTACGCTGAACACAAACAAGTTGGTCGAATGGTTTAAACCCGACGATTTCTGAAAGTCTCGTGGTACCTAGACTTGTGTGCACAGAGCCTATGAGAATGCAGGACTCTCGAAAATAGGTGGAATACTTGTGAATAGATGGTTCGCTCGTAACGCGTCAGTTCTTTTTCAGATCCCTGGACGCGATAGAGGGATACCTAATGCTTTAGTTGCGCTGGTTTGATGCCGCTATAACGCGGACTGTATTAGAACAAAACGTATTCGGTGGGAGGAGCAGGGTGGCACGTTGACGTACGTCAATTTGACGCGCACGCAATACGTCAAATTTGCCGCACCGCGTCGGATACGCTGCTCGAAAACCTATTCGGTCTCCCTCGCTTTCCCCCTTCCGCTCGCCTCCTCTCTCTCTCTCTCCCTCGCTCCCTTGCTCTCTCATTGTCCCGCGCACCGTCCTGCTCGCGCTCCCCGGCGACGAGCAGAGATCGAAGAGGGAGTCTTATCGAGGGAAAAAAAAATTACGAGGGATAAATTGTCTGGTTTCCTCCTGCTCGTTCCAGCTAAGTCTTTAATCCGTTCCACTCGAGCGTCCACCGGCGCCGGATAAAACAGCCTAATTGTTACTTAACGCGCGCGCGGAACTCGCGTCGGTGAACGAGCGAGGACGTTTAAAAGACGCTCGCCCGTTCGCCGGAGCTCGCTTTTGCTCGCTTTTGCTCGCCTGCTCGTTTGCTCGCGCCAGCGCCCGCGCGCGCGTTCCTCCGGATCGATAAACGGGTCACGACGCAATGGAAGAAATAAGCGCGCGAACGTTTCTTCGGGAAACTAACGCGCCACGAGAAATTCAATTTACGTTTCGTTTAGAGAGCTTCCTTTCCCCAGCGAAATTGCTTGAAATTTTTAGAAAAATAACACGAATTCCAATTATTAACCGTTCCCGTTCCAGTTCCCATTCCACCGTTCTCCCAAGTAGAGATTTAACTGCGAGAAATTCTCGATGAAAGATAATTAAACATCAAATATCGGTCGAAGGACGGATCGAACTAATAATTAATTTCCCTCCGATGGAAATAAAAATCGTGCGAGTCCCGGTAGCCAGAACGCGTGCACAGGTGACAACGGGGCGCTATCCGGCATTCCTCCGCGGTCCAACGAGCGCGCGTGCGACTCTCGATCTGCTCGCTTGATCGTGCGACGAGACGACGGGCGAGAGAGGAAACCCTCTCGCCTTCGAACGTGTCTAGACGATCCCCGGGTCATTTTCTAACCGAATACGGTATTCCCGTCGCGCCGACTAATAATAACTCAAGGGAGAAGCTCATCGCAGTATTTACCCTCGATTAAACTTCCCGATGGCGAGAACGCGAGCCGGATTTCTCGGAATTCATTTGCTCAAATACTTTGCCGACGCTGCTTTTCGCGGCCGCTCTCGTCGCTGGAAACCCCTGTTGCATCTCTGCTGTTCAACGAAGATCGAGGAGTCTCGGAGGTATTCTTAAGACCGGCTCCGGTAATCGCAGTTGAAATTTTTCCTCTTAACGTTGATGTTCGCTTGAAAGCTCCGCTCTCCCTCTACCTACTCGCCGTGCCAATAAAACCGGCAAACCAACGCGTTACCGATACCTTCGGATAAACGCTGATGACGCCATATTAAGCTACTCTGGCTAATTATTTTATTCGTTGCCAAGAAGGCCGAAAGTTCTCTCGGTTCTCGGCAGCCATTGACGTATCGTAAACACACGCGCATGCTAAAAGTGGAGATACGAGTAGGACGGTTCCTGGAAATCGAAGGTAAGGGACTTTGCACCCTTACCTGACCGCCTCACGCACCAGTCTCGAGAGGGGTGCACAGGCTTTAATAAGAACCGCCCCAAACCACCACCACCACCACTACCATCACCACCACAACTCTTTAGGCTCTGACAAGCTTCGGGATACTATGGTGCAAATTCTTATTAACGTAAAAAGGATAAAACGGCACTGTCCTTTAGGACCACATTCTACTCACTGAGATTTAGTGCGACCGATCCGTTACACAGGACGTTTCAATTCGTTAACAACACCAGCGATAAGATAGACACATTTACAGTTTCCTTTATTACTAAATTTTCAAACAAGTTAACAAATTAACTGTTTACCTAACGTACTGATTCTCTGCCATTCTAAACAAGCGATATTCCACCCAGCTAGCTTGCGAAAGGACGACCTACCAACCAACCCTCACTCCTTTTCAGCTGCTAACCAATAACATACCACGTGTAATAAGTAAAATGGCTTCCACACGCAAGATACTTGGTGCCTGCTCAAGGAGGGTTAGAGCGGATTTTCAAGGAACCAATCACGTCTCAAAGTTGGCGTATACAATTCCCGCAAAAGCGGCGACCATTTGCAGTCCCGGTAACGTAAAAACGATGAGCTTTGAGTATACAGCTTTATCATCGTCACTTGAATCGTCATTTCTAGAGAAAATCAAAGCCTGTACCGTTCCTAGAGGGTAAATCATTCGAGCGCGAATATCGTAGATGCGGATCGTGGCTCGAGAGAGATCTCTGGGCAACACACGATGGGACTCGACGACAAAGGGGAAGACATTCTTGTCAGCGGTGGGTTTCGGTCGAAAAAATGACGGATTTTAGTTTGCGGTACGATGCGAGCGGTTCGCGAGGCAGCGCTCGGACGCGACGCTCCGAGCGGCGCGGCGAGGACTGGTGAGGAGAGGAGAGGAGAGGAGAGGAGAAAAGAGAAGAGAGCTGAAATCGGGGTGAGGCGGGACAGAAGCGGGAACACGTCGCGCAGAGACGTACGAGGAGCATAACGCACACGAGTACCGACCCTCTACACGTCGGAAAGAATCCGTAGTGTAAATAAAGAGCCGTTCGCAACGCTGGCGAATGTTTGCCGAATGCATTAAGGCGGTAAGAGCAGTGCCCGGCGGATAGCTCGTGTCGCGATGTATCGCGTACCACGACGACGACGACGACGACGACGACGACGACGTCGACGACGGCGTTGGCGATGTACGGAGTAGGAATGGATAGGGGTTGCGCGGGGAGAGAGAAGAAGAGAGATCGAGTGAGAGAGAGGAGAGACAGAGTTTGGTACGCCGATGAAGCGGTGGAGGAGAGGAGGATTCGTGCTAAGGGACGGCTGGTTAAAAGGGGCCAGGGGATCGGCGACGATGCGGCTTAAGGCCTATGTACCGCTCGGAAGCTTAACGTTTCGAGGGGCAAAGGGGCTCACGACGTACGGTTGACATGGTGTCGCGCGCGAGAGCGAGCTGAACCAGCGACCGTCTACTACCGGCATCGTCGTCGTCGTCTACTGCCGTCTCCGTCTCGTCTACCAGGTTCCGCGCACAGCCGTGTATCGAACGCGGTCATACACTCGCAGAGAGAAGACAGAGAGAAAGAGAGAGAGAGAGAGAGAGAGGCGGCGCGACTATGTTCGGCTCGCGTAGCTCTGTTCGCTTCTGGCTGCCAGCACACAGCCGCGTGCTCCCTTTGTCTATGTCTTAGGGCTTACATATAATTCCATGTTTGCAGAAAAGATCGGGACCCGTATCCGGCAGAGTACGCGCGTCCTCCCCCCTCGGCACGTCCGCGCGCGGATTTTTAATATGTCGTGCCGTAGGTGGATAAACGCGGGAATACGAGGACGCGACCGCGACCCGCTCCGCGCGCTAGAGACGCTTCAGCCAGAAGGCTCCATCATCCTACTCTTCCCCGGCCTCTCTCTCTCCAGCCAGCCTATCCCCCGGCTCGTCTCCCCCCTCCTCTCCCGCACTTCTCTATCGCGGATCACCGGCGGAGCCGGCATAATTAAAAATAGCTCTATTTTAAAATGCTGATCGCCCGGCCGCTTCCACCCTCCTCGCCACCCGCCCCCTCGCTTCAGCTCTCCTCCTGCTCCTTTACCTCGTTCTCTCCCTGTTCGCGTTCGCGTATCCGCGTCGACGAAATGCTGGCGTAATATACCGCCGAGGCGAGGAGACGGGCGGCGAGGAGAGGAGAGGAGAGGAGAGCTTGCGAGCACCGTGTGTACCCCGACGAATAATTGCGGGACCAAGACTGGTCTTGATTTCACCTGGCTCGATCCTCGCTTTTGCAAGACGATCTCGCGAAATTAAGCTACGAGAGGCCGCCATTTGTCCCTTCGCATCCGCCAGTGAACTTTCGGGCGAGCTCGCGGCCGATGATAAAGGCGCTATATTAGTCGACGTATTTATAAATTACGGGTACTTTCAGAGCTTATTTTCCTGGTTGGGGGTGGCGTCCTCTAACTCTAACGCTGATATATTTTCCAGGAGTGCGGGGCTGCCTAGAGCAAAGGAGTGCTCGGAAGAGAGACAAAGAGAGTGAGAGAGAAATAGAGAAAGAGAGAGGGAGAGAGAGAGAGCGAATGGGGAAGGAGGAGACCAAGCTCTGGATGCGGTAGGATGGGCGTAGACGAGGCGGCGGAGATAGGGGGTGAGTTATAAATTATAAGGCATTAGGGGGTCGGGCTGACTCCGGTGGATGTGCTCGTCGGATGTGTAAGGGGATGATTATGCCTAATGGTGAGATATTACCCGACTGGTATTACTTGGACACGGGCGCGGCCGTGTTCTAATCTTTTCGACAGGATTCCCTACTTTTCCGGCGTCGCGTTACCTACCTGCGCCCCCGTAGACGAACCGACAGAAAAAATAATTCATTGCTGCTCGGCCGCGCGCAGGTGACATCGTCGAGGGCTGTGCGCGTCGACAAGGCCGACTGCTTACGACACCATTTCCCACGGGTGAACGAGCGTCGCGCGCCCAGCCTCGGGAAAACATGCCCCCAGCCGCGCGTCGATGGCCACCGGGATTATTTCTCGGTTACAAGATCCCCGCTACATCCCGGGACGTGGTCGTGTCGCGTGTCGCGTGTCGCCGGCGAACGCAAAACTACGGATCGCGCGGACTTTCTTTGCTCGCTTTTCATCCCCCTCGAACGCTGCTTCCTCTCCCCGCAGACGTCCCGCAACGCGGCTGTAGCGGCAGCAAAGTTTAAAGGTGTCTGGAGGGGACTAGATCCCGGTTTCGCGGTTTTGCGTCGCGTCCGGTCGTTAAACGTGACGCACGACTCCCTTGTTTCGGGGAAAAAATTTTCGACGTCGCCCGCTGCTTCGCAACGCGATACCATAACGCGGCAATAAACGCGGCCGCGTCGTTCCGCGCGGAAAAGGGCATCGTTCGCGCACCCATTCCGCGAGCGCGACATAGGCGACACAGCTTTTCGCAAACTGGAACCACCGACGTTCCTTTTACGGCGAGTTGCGACTCACCTGAACACGAATCTTCAAGTCAAGTTACACGCGACGTGTGCGTGCTATTGTTCGTTGAACAATTAAGCTTAGTGTATCGGAGTTCTCTTGGCATACGAGACGCAATGTGAAAAGGACGATGGCGGACGCGGAGGATGGACGGATTTGCAAAAGAACTCGTTAACGATTGCTAATGTGCTTGTTGATTGGTTTCCTCGGCAAAGGCGCGGCCACGGAATTCGTTAAGAAACGTCTTTGGCGCCTGGTGTCCTACCGAACGCGTTGTTGGCTGCCGGTCACGCGAACAATTCGTTTTGTTTCGTTTGTGGGGTGAGAAGTCGGCAATGAATCGAGAGCGTGCTAAAGGTTTCAAAGATTCCGTGGTGAATCGTTGAAGGGGGAGGACGTATCCTTGTTGGAGAGACGGAGAACAGCGCGAAGAAGAGAAAGAGTTCGAAGAGGGGATAGGGGTCAAACGCGGGTTAAAACAGAGGGTGAGGCGGCGTCGGCGTCGGCGTCGGCGTCGGCGTCGGCGTCGGCGTCGACGTCGGTGGCGGCGGCGGTGTAAGGAAAAAGCTCGGTCGGAATCGCCGCACCCTAAAGGGGGTGGAGGCTCTCGAGAATCGTTTTACAGGTATATATCCATAACGGTCGGGAGGGTGGCGAGACCCGTTAGCTAATATCTATTTCCTCCGACGCCATTTTTCTTTGGTCCGTAAAACGCGAACTCGCCGCCGCGCCGCGCCGCACCGATTCGAACGAAGCCCCCCGCCGCGATATGGGCGCGGTCGTCACGCGCCTAACATGTAACTCGTATCTAGTTATTGCGGCCGCGAAGCTTCGAACTTTTGCGTTTCGTTCCGCGGAGGACGACAACGTTCGGACGTAACGGGATATCGGGACGATGACCGAGCGGACCGCGCGAGAATCCGCGCGCGCTATTCTTAACCGAGCACGCGCTAGCGAAAATCGTACGAAAACACATTAAAATCGTCGTCCGTTCGTCGCAGACCGAAAAAAATACCCTTCGACACACCACATCCTCCGGTTATCGAGCGCTTCAATTTTTTAACCGCTTTATTAAAACTGCTAGCGCTGTCGCTGACCCGAAATAGCAAGTCCTAGTATATTTCTTTTTTCGACTACGATTCGTTTATCGATCGATCGGTGTTGTCGCCGCTGAAAATCCCCGAATGCATTCGGATGCTAACTCGATTACCGAGTAAATACGGTGTCTCGTAAGGTCCTTCGTTCGCGACGCAGAAGTCAGACGCGGTGAAGCTTTCCCGAGTTAGCGATCGCAGCGGCTTAATTGACATTTAATAAACAAATTTTAGATATTCTTTTGGACGACGGCTGTCCAATAAAGGCGACGGCCAGCCTGCCTGCCTGCCTGCCAGCAGCCTGCCTGCCGGAAACGTTTGTTCGTTGTCGGGGCACTCCGAGGATGCGGGGAACCCGAGGAACCGAGGAACCGAGGGACTGAGAAACCGAGAAACCGAGAAACCGAGAATCGTAGAGGAATGGCGTCGCAGAGGTGTCACGTGATTATCGGCTCGAGGTCTCGCGCCTTCACGAGAATCACTTGGTCACACAAACGCGAGGTTACCGGCGGAAAAGAGTGGCGTTATTTATAGGCGAGGCAACGACCACCGGCACCGCCCGCCTCCGAGATACCCATCGACCATTTTCTAAATCAGTTCCGTCGTTTTGTCCTCGTAAATCAAGAAAGCCGCCCCCACCGGCGCTGAGGGAGGCTCTCTCGCGGAGAATCTCCGATTATAATTAACGGTGCTCGAATTAATAGAGACCGCGTCACGCGAATACTCGCGAGCGTTCGCTTGAAAGGCGAACTCTCGCGATCCCCTCGCGATCCCCTCGCGATCCCCTCGCGATCCCCTCGTGATTCCAGATAGCCTGTCGGAAGCCGTCTCGCCACCGAAAATTGATCGCTCCGTTCGATTCGAGTTTTCCTTCTTCGGGGAATTCGGTTACGCGTCGGGAAACTCCTTGCGACGGTCGCCACGACCGATAGTACTCGCCGAAGAAAAATGGACTACCGTGTTTCCCTCTTGTTTCCCTTTCCCTTTCCCTTGCTCGCTTGTCCGCCGATCCGAGAAGAACACGGCCTAGAAGGTGGTCGATAACGCGGCAAGTTCCTGGATAGCGTCGCATTCCAAACGCGAACAACGCACCAAGACGTTCAAGGTCGAGTTTCAGAGAAACTTCGCGGCCGGTGTTTGCCTTCGAGGAGAATTCCCCGAGAGCTTTCGAGCGCCAGGATTCTCCTAATCCTCGAGAAAATCTCACGACCCGCCGAAACCGGCGAACTATTTCGGATGCGAGACAACGACGCGGTCGCAACCGTCGCGCGGCAACCTCCAAGTCCCGTACCAGCAACCAACCAAAAGGTGACAATTGAAGCGATGGAACTTTTCACTCGATTTATTACTCTGAGTTAGACCTTCAGTTAGGTATACTTGGTTCTTGCCAACGATTAGTGTACAATGCTCCTAAAATGGCACTGGAGAATGTTCGATGATAAACCAGCGAACACAATTAGTCAATCAAGGATTTCGTGCATTTCGTATATCATAACAGCGTTACGCGTTCTTTATATACATTGTTGAGATAATTCGAATTAATTATATCAACTAGGTGCGATTAATTTCATAAATGCAAGCGTTCCTTGCTCCGCGGGAATTTACGAGTCCGCGAAATTCGGCAAACGAATTACGGTATTTCGGGACGCGGCGCTCCTTAATTTATTAAAATGAATAGCAGACCAAGCGAGCCTGTTCCTTGCGATTGAATCACGCTACTAATGATTCGCGTTAATTCGTTGTCGGGCGAACGGTTTGGAAACGAGGCGAGACGGCGCAAGATCGGAATGGAATCGGTCGGTTGTGGCTCGGGGGGCGCGAATGGTTGCGAAAACGTGAGAAGGAATCGCGAAACGTAGGCATATAGGTGGCCGCGCGCGAGTATATAGCAGCGACAGGTGCGAGTGTGCCGGTGACAGGCACGCACACACACACGGAGTCCGCGAGGAACATGAAAACGCGTGTGCACATACGTAGCCGAGCACGCATACGAGCGCACACCAGCTGGCGGAACAAACTTCGACATGAATTACTTAGATTAATTTAGTTGGGCGGCAGGGTGGTCGGCTGCCGTTGTTGCTTACTCTCCGACCTTCTCTATATCGCGCCACGATACACCCCCACGACTACCATCGCCGGCAACAACACCACCACCACTACCGGCAACCACACCGCCGCCACCACTTCCACCTCCACCACCACCACCCTGGCCACCGCTAGGTGCTGCTATCGATTCTAGCTCCTGCTTTCGCCTAATTTTAGAAACCTCGCTCGAAGAATAAATAAAGCTCCTAGCCGTCCCGAAGGATTTAAGAGTGCTCTTCGACCACGCGGAGTCCGCGCGACCCCCTTCTTCGGCCGTGGAACTCGAAATTTCTGCCCGCGGACCTCGGGCTCGAAGGATGCCTGCGATATCTCGAAAACGCGGCGGCACCGACGCCAAGAGGCAGAAGGCGTCCCGAAGGTCCTTCCCACGAGAAGCTCGAAAGTTTTCGCGTTCAGCTATCCGCGAATAAATCAGCCGATATATCGGCCCCGCGAATTTCGGTCGGCGATAAATTTCGCGCGGCGTATTTACCCGCGCGCACGCTACAAACTTTCGACCCGTGCGAACGAGGGAGCCTTTCGGCCGATATGGTTTAATCCCTTCCCCGCGGCCTGACGCCGTTTGTCCTAATTCTCTGTTCTTTCGTCGTTTCCCCGCTCGCTCCTCCGCGGCCCGTGCCACGCACGCGTTTGAAGGTTCCGTCGGGCCGCGGCCGATTCGCGAGGAGCAAATACTTTGGAAGTCTGAGTATCCGGCGCGAGTGGAACGACCGAGGGCGTAGCGAGAGACGAAGACTATCCACGGGGCTCGCTTGATCAAAGTTGCAAGGAGGAACGGCCGGGGGAAAAAAAGAGAGAGACCGGGCCGGACGCAGGCGGCTCGCGTTCCGCGCGGCGCGTCTACTCGGTGTCGCGGAAATAATAGATGAACCGGTTACTCGGACCATGGTACCAGGGGGCTAAACAATGTTTTTCAGCCACTGAAATCCCCTTGAATTTTTCATCGGCCCCTATGTTTTAACCCTTTCGCCAGGTCGGGGAGGAAGGGTTTTGCCTCCCCCTTGCTGGGTTCCACCGCTCTCTCTCTCTCTCTCTCTCACTCTCTCTCTCTTTCTCTTTTCCAGCGTGTCTCTCGTCTCGCTCTCTCCAACGCGTCTCGCTTCTTGAATTATATAGCTACGGCCGCGACGATCTCCGCCGACGTTTTAGAGAGAAAGAGAGAGATAGACAGAAAGAGGAAGGGAGATAGGAAAAGAGAGAGAGAGAGAGAGAGAGAGAGACGGGGGGCCACGAGCGCGCCGCACGGGAAAATCGTCGCCGAATCGCGGCGCGAAATAGGCCCCGACGTACGTACGAGCCCCAGCCATCGAGAAAACAGCGAATTCCAGGCTCGAACAGCGGAAAAAGCGGAGCGTGAATTTTTCAACCGGTCGATAAGAGAGAAAGAAATACAGCTCGTCGTGCAGGCGTTCCACCGATTTCTCCTTCATCCCGCATTAACCGCGCACCAAGGGGATGAACGACTTTTCCGATCAACGAGCACCATCGCCAAGAGGCTAGGAGAATAATGACAGGTTTTTTAACGAGAACGCTCTTTTTTTTCTCTCCTTTTCCTCTGTTGTTTCCTCCCTCGTGTAAGCAACCGTGCAATATTGATAAACCGCGAGCCACGTATTTCTGCCGTTGCATCGAAGGGGGAGACGGAAGGGTCGGTGCGTGCTGCCTAAGTGAATGAGTACGTGCGTGCCCCCGCCCGCATGCCCACCCGCCGAAGCCTCTGCCTTGCCTGCCTGCCCGCTTGCGTATGTGCGTGCGTGCAACCTTTCCGCTTGCCTGTCTGCCTGCTTGCTTGCTTGCCTGCCTGCCTGCCTGCCTGCCTGCCTACCTACCTACCTCACTGCCTGCCTGCCTGCCTGCCTGCCTGCCTGCCTGTCCGTCCGTTTAGCCGGCTGTTTGCCCGGTTATGTCCGTGTCCGCTGCGTATGCGTGTGTATGTACGCAGGCGCGCGAGCGCGAGCGCGGACACGCGTACGCGAGGGTGTAGAAGGCTACGAATATAAGGGGGAGGACGAAGCAACAGAGAGAAAGGCAAATTCTCGGGGCGGGGAAGGACGCAGTGCAGAGAAGGGTGCACGTAAAACCATTATGTAATTACATCTAGATCGGTCGGTCGAATGGACGAGCTGACGAACGAACTAACCAACGAACGAAGAAACGACGAACCAACAGAGACGGCTGATTCGGATAAGCCGAGAAACAGAAAGAGAGAGAGAGAGGGAGAGAGAGAGAGAGAGAGAGCAAGAAAGATAAAAAGACAGAGTGAGAAAGGAGAGCCTCGTGCTCGGCGAGAGGGCGGAAGAGGGTAGAGTTGAATTTGATTTCAGAGAAAAGGGTTGATACCGCTACCAAGCGTTCCGATCGCGTGATCCCAACCTGCCTCCGCTCGGATACGCGTTACGTGGCTACGTGGCGTGAGAGGGGGAGTAAGACACGCGGCAACGGCCTCGTAGCGGGCACCGCGTTACCCTCGAGCCACCCTCGAGCCACCCTCGAGCCACCCTCGTGCCATCCTCGACCTAAGGCCACTAAATACCCTTTCACCGTTTTTCCTCGTATCCCTCGGCACTCGTATAGACGAGGTTCGACGTGTTGTCGCGTAACCGATTGCCCTACCGGCCTACCGACCTACACACGAGATCCGAGCGGCGAGTTAAACGTCCTCCGGCGCACAAAACCTCCTTCTTATCCTCTTTACGGATAGTCGTGCGACGCGTTGCCAGGGCAGACGCGACGCCGTGTGATTCCGTGCGACTCCGTGCGACGCCGTACTCCGCCGTCAACGGCACGGATTTATTCGTTTATCCTCGCTTGGTTTCCGAACCGTGTCAAAAGCGACCGATCTTTCCGCGCGATCGAGCTCGACGAGAGGAGAAACGAAGGGTGAAGCGACAAGGGATGAGAAGGGCAGGAGTCGCAGGACAGAGGAGAACAGAGATGCGGAGTTACAGTGAAGCGGAGAGAGGGGGAGAGAGAGAGGGAGAGAGATATCGCGCGTACGAATCGTGGCGGTCGACTCGATGCGTTGGATCCTGGTCTTTGATTTCGTTCTGACGTGTAGGCATTACGGGATACGCTTTGGTCAACCTCCCGTGGAAAAGGCACCCTCCTGGTCCTGGATCTCCATTACGGTAGTCATGGCGACCGCAATTGATTCCACGGGGGTGAGGGCGGACGAAGAGAACCGGAGAGTGAACGGAGAGAACGACCGAGAGAGCAACGTGCGGCGGCACAAGGGTTATTCGAGACGGCGGGAGGAAGCGAGAGAATCCCGGGAACGAAGCGAGACATCGACGCCGGCCACCGAACGAGGGGGTGGCCTACAGGGGGGGAGGGGGGGCAGAGGGTGTCCGACGGTCGAGAGAAGGACCGAACCGGGTTAGAACGAGGTCCAGCGGAGAGATCGACAGAGGGCACGATGTTACTATGCTGGTGCTACACGGTACTCGCTTTATCCGATACAATGCAGGCTAAATAGCGCCGGTCAGTTCTATGGCGTTGGATTAGAGATACGTCGCTCGTTTGAGGCGAGGCTCGGTCGCCGACCGCCCCCGCGCCGACTCCCGTTTCCATCCACCTGCGCTCCCTCCGCTCTGCGCCGCGTCCCACCACGCCGCACTGTGCCTCACCGATCCACGCCGATCCACGCCATGTGCTCCTGACGCGGCCAACTCACCACCACCGCGATTCACGACTAACCTCTGACCACCGTCACCGCTGCCGCCGCGTCGCGTCGTCACGTTCGAATTACCCGCGTGCCACTCGACACTCGCCACTCGCTCCACTCGCTGCTAGCAGATCGAGAACGCCGCCACGCCGCAGATCGAGCGATCCCCTCCTCCTTCTCCTCCTCCTCCTCCTCCGCCGTCTACTCCCTTCCGCCGCCTGCTCGCCAGCGCGATCGGCTTTTACGGAACGATCGACGTCCCCGACCGGGACCAAAGACGCCCGTTCCAGGCGTTCGACGGCCACTTTCGATCCGAGCACCGCCACCCCTTCACCGCCGAGTGTCCTTGAATGTTTCCCTCCTCTCTGAAATCTCGGAACAATTAGCGGCGACGCGGGACGCGCGACGTTATGGAAATGGCTTAACTCCGTCGCGGGCGACCAAGGCCCTATGCTAATCGAAAGATTTCAGCCCCGAGGCACCGAACGATTTTCAGTTTTCAGCTGTGCGAGCACCGTTTCAAGTTTACGCCGGTGCGACGCAACCTGTTATGTAAATTGTTGCGCGATTGCCGAGGGAATCGTAATTTCGAAATGAGATTTTCATTCGCGCGCTTCGCGCAGAAAAAGACCAAGAGAAAGACCAGAAGCAGAACGAAGGAACTTCCTTTGCGCACAAATGTATTCCGTTTCGGAATCGGATGAACAAACTAGGCTATCATCGCAGCTTGGTCATCGAGCGTCGCCTTCGCACGATAACGTTTAGCTTCGCGGCGATGGTCGCATGAAGAATCTGTGAGGCCGCCATGGTTGGAGGAAGCCCGCGGACCTGTATTATCTGTAACGCGACGGCGATTCCCATTACGGTTTGTGCGGCACGCGGTTGCCGTCGAAGAGTCCTACCGTTGGGCTAGGTCGGGTCTTGTACGCCGCCGCGTCGCGTCGAGTATTTAGTAGTCGTTTGTGTCGTTCTCGGGGAGGAGTGTACACGGCCGAGCGGCAAACGAGAGCGAAACGGAGTAAGAGAGAAAAGGAGGAGAGAGGGGAACAAGAGACGAGGGAGGGTCGAGGCTCCGGCGAAGCAGGAGAACGAGTCGGAGACGGAGGCTGAGGCCGCGTTGGCGGGACAGAGACGGAAGAGAGCGAAAGAGCGAGAGACGCAGCTATTGTCCAAAGTGCCAAAGTTACATGGCGCGTCGTAACTTACATCGTATTATGTAGGTACACGCGAAGCCGCCGCCGCCGTCGCCGCCACCGCCGCCGACGACGACGACGACGACGCCACCATCGCAGCCGCCGCCGCCGCCGCGTATACCTAAGGTACACGACCGCTTAAGTTTCGTCGAGGCGCCTGCTATCTCCCTCGCGACGAGCACCGTAAACAGAACGACGGAGGGTGGGCGAGCAAAAAGGATGAGAGGCGAGCGAAGAAGATAGTGACGCGCGCGGCGCGGCGGCTACGTCGTCCGGCCGGAACGATCGATAAAAGTGGAATTGTCATAGCGCGAGATGGCAATAACGACCGGGACAACGGCGACGACGAGGATAACAATGACACCGGGCGGAACGCGCGCAAATAATCGCCCTCCGGTCCTTCTTCGAGGCTCGAATCCCGAGCCCGGAGCTCCGAACCGGCGAGTACACCGAGGGTAAGTCCGACGACGTCGCCTATCGTCGGTTATACTCCTCGTTCCCCTGACTTTCACGCCTCGACCCTCGACAAGACATCCTTGCCCCAGTAATTTGCGTGACCGTGGAATCTGTGCGGAGCGGCGATACCTTCTACGATTTTCTTGGAACGATCCAGAGAAATCGTGCCGGAAACGATAGCTACAAGCACGCGAAGGGGTTCGCATTTTCCATTTGATATTTGCTATGCATTCATTTACGGGAAGAAGGTTTTTGGAAAAATAAACGAAAGATTACAAGCTATCGGTTAACGGTAGGAGTTGAGAAAACGATACACACGACGCTCGAAACACGCTGGAGTAGACAAGAAATCTAACAGTTTGCAGTGCACGTTAACGTTCGTAAAAATCCTGTTGAAACTGTTACCGACGCCATATAATGCGAAGTGACTCTCTTTATTTGGAATAGCATGGTGTCCGATGGATGTCCGAGATGAGACCAAATAAGAAACGGTCTAGTAATGGCGGGCAAGAGATGGACTCAAGACCAGTAGTTGTTTGAAACAGCGGGAACTGTCCTCCGGAAAAGACTTTGGAGAACAGCGATCGGTCTTGGACTCCGGAGATTGCGAATTTCTCCTGAAAATCCTAAAAAAGATGGGAACGGTGCGCGAAAGCGTGTCGACTCGTTGAAAAAAAAGATACGGGGGAAAGTGGGTGGTGTTGGGGTGGCGAGGCGGTGCGGCGAGGAGCGGAGACGAGCGGAACGGGGCAGGGCAGCGCGAAACGCCGCGCCGGACCGGCGAGTAAGCGAAACTGTAACGATTGCGTTCGGGTACACGCGGCTCGCGAGAGTGCCTCGGACGCGGAAGAGGGCAGCCGGTGGCATTTTGTAAATTAAATTTTAAATATTAAAAATGAGCCGACCGCGCTCTTTCTCCCTCCGCGCGGCTCGCTGGTCCCCCCTCTTTCTTCCTCCTTCGGTGCCGCGAGCTTTTCCAAACGCCATCCATCGCGGGTCACCCCCCTCGTGCTGCAACCGCGCCGACCCTCGACGCGGCCAACCCGCCTCCTACCCGATAACCTGCAACCCACTTACTCATTCGTCGATAATAATTTTATTCGAGGGTGAAAAATTGGTGTTTCCTCTCGCGCGCGCGCGCGCTCTCTCTCTCTCCCTCTTCCTCTTTTTCTCTTTCCCCGTCTCGCACGCGCCGACAACGGACCGCGCTGCTCGCTCTCTTCGGCTCCTGTCTCCGTCGAACTCTGGCGTCGGCCCCGTCTTGTTTCTCTCTCGCCGGCGAATATCCTCTTGTTCGCTTTTTCCTCTGGTCTCTCGCGGCGCAACCGAGCCCGACCAGCACACGACCAGGTACCAAAGGTAGATCGGAGTCCCCATGCATACTGCAGAGTGCTTTTGATCGGGCCGGACCCCAACGGAATGAAATATAAAAATCGCAATAAAGCGTCGCTACCGGTGCCGGGATGTTTCTGTTCCGTATCCGGGATTCGACGACGCGCTCTCCTTCCGACACGCGAGCAAATATACCGGGAGAATATTATTCCCGAGCAGCGCGCAGTTCGAGCCTTCATCGCGATCGCTTTTTTCGAATCGGGCAGCGACGCGAGTATCGCGTTCTCCTCGCTGCCCCTCCGATACACGAGCACATCGTATAAGCGCGATCCAATCGAAACAAGCCTTCTTCCTCCCACGATCGCTCTTTTCGACCCTGTTTAGCATCGGTCGACCGACCGACCGACCGGTGTCCGGCCTACGGCTCTCCGCCGGCTCAAATATTTGCCGAGGCGCGAGGATGCTCTCGGAGCATCCCGGCTCGTCCTCCGCCGGCGATTCGCACCCTTCGAATGTAAAGATTCCCGCGATCGACGGCACAAAAAGGAAACGCGAGAGCGATCGGCAACGCGGAACAGAGCTATCGAAAAAGAGGCGCGGGGGAACGTTAAACGGATATCGACGAAACCTCGTCTACCATAATGGAAAGTGAAAACAAATGAAAAAGATAGCATTTACCGGTTGGCATTGCGTAGCGGGAGTGACTCGGTGAATCTTTTTAAGCGCGTACGTATCGAATCGATTCTCAAGCACGCGGCATCGCGAAGGGACGAAACAGGAAATCGAGGCAACGCGGAATTCGATAAATTTCCGAAGCAAGATTCGCGATAACGGCCGCGTTTCGTTCGATGCTCGCGCGTAACACTTTCCCCCAGCTAGTATCGCTTCTTATGTTCGCTGCTTTATTTTTTCGAGAGCGTAAAAAAACTCGAAAGGACGAGCCGATTCCGTTGGAAACGGGACGAGGATGAGGAGGAGGAGGTGGAGAAGGTTGAGGAGGAGGAGGAGGAGGAGAAGGTTGAGGAGTCGGTGGAGAAGGCGGAGGCGGGGGAAGGCCGCTTTACTGCCCGAGAGCCGTCGTAAAAGTATGAAAGGCGAAACGCGAGGAAAGAAACAATGAAAAGGGGAACCGAATTGTTACGCGCCGGAATAATTTCTCTAAAGTCGCAATTATAATAAGCGACACTTAATTTAACGGCTGCCTTACTTTTCCTCGCCTCCCGTTTAATGTCTTGCGAGCAAGGCGTTACCGGGGAGCAATTTCGAATTTCGCCAACTCGCTCGATCGATACGCGCGCACGCCGCTCCATAAATTTCCCACGGAACTTCGGCTCGCGATATTCCGACCTTCGGTCTTGCGTTTCGTAGCGCGAGAGGAGGGCTCCGCTCGTAAAAAATGCACCGTCAAAATCTCCATCGATCTTCCCCGACCCTCCCCTCGCGCCGAAACTTTGAACGCTGCGTCGCGACGCCAGGATTCGAAACGAAGTTCACGGGGAAAACTCGTTTGCGACGCTTCGAACGGAAAACGCCAGGACGCCGCGGCGGTCGAAACACCGAAAGAGATTCGCGTAATTCGCGGCGCAACTCGATAACGCGTTTATCGGCCGGGCGGAGAGTCTTCGATTAAAAGTCAAGACGGGGAAAAGTTGTTGGTGCCACCGAATCGGCAGCAAACGAGCCGGGCTCTCTTCCACCGGCAGAGCAATGCTTTTTAACGCCGCCACCGCTGGCTCTCCGCAAACGGGGCGTTTTTAATCGCGGCGCGAGCATGCCGCGTTCTCTGAATTATATTTTATTAAATCCTTCAACGGCTCCGTCGCGCAATTTAAACCAAAATTTATACGCGGGACTTCAGGAGTGCTGTTTGAAATTAAAACTCTGCGGCCAGACAAAAACTGTTACGATAAACAGTTACCGAAGAAAAAAATCAATCTCTCTGTTCCTGAGAGGGTGCTGCGTGCGTGTGTGTGCGCGCGTAACTCGGCAGACGCCGATGCGAGCCGCACACAACCGAGCAATCTACGTACATAGGTTCAGACGCAGCCAGACTGATAAATGATTCATACGATATTTTTCTCTCCCGGACTCTGGCTCGGGCTCGAGCTCGGGCTCGGGCTCGCTATCTCAGCGGACACGCCATTCGCGAAGAAACTGCCGAGCATTAATATATATACTATATACACGCATCCATACGGATATATATGTGTGTGTGTGTGTGTGTATAAATATATATATTTGATGTTTTATATTTGTTTCGCCGGATACGCGTCCGACTCCCTTGCACGCGCGCGAGCCTGCACGCGCACACACAGCCTCGACCAAGGACACAGACCCATGCTCCTTCCGTCCGTGATCGTGTGGCTGTGAGAGAGGTCGTTGCGACAGAGTCCGTTCAACGACGCCGCGTCTCCTGGGAGATGAATGGCGCGAATAGTATACTTCCTTCCACTATCCGGCGGGATACGCGTATACCGGTCGCCACCGTCGCCAAGAATCGCGTTTACGCTCGAGCCGCAACCTCCGGAACGGAAGAAAAATTACGCGATACCGAGCAGGAGGAGCGGTAACGTCGGCTCGTTTCGCGAATAAAGTACTTTCTTATCTGCTCCGCATGGACGAACGTATCGCCGACTCTACATAGAAGCCAGCCTGCGACATCTACCGCTCGATCTGCACCCTCTACGGTTCTGACAATAACACCGAGAGACAGAGCCTCCGACGATCGTGCGAATGACCTTATGCCATTCTACTACCGACTGATCGATTCAAACCTACCGCGTATGTAGTGGTCTTTCGGGGACTACGCGCCGCTGCTGATTTGTGTTCGGTCTCAAGCAGATCGAATAGAAAGACGCGCGCCCATCTCGGGGTTTCTTGAGAGTTCCTCGCACGTTTGCTAGCTGTTTGAGAACAGTTCCGAGCCATTTTTCCTTCTCACGCAATTTCTTTGTCTAATCGACTACAATGCTAATATACACATTACCGTTACGACCATAACTTATTCGCGAAATCGTTAAATTCTCGTATTTAAACGTAAATTGCTTGCGTTTCAAATATATTCGTTTTGTTAGCCGACAGAGGTATATGATCGTTTCAACTATCTCCGGAAATTATCGAGCGAGCGAGATTTACGACACCTGCGAGAGTTTATTATTTGGCAGGCAAATCTAAACATTTGCAACTGAAGAATTCTTGCAGGTATTACTCGTTCTTTCGTTCTCAACGTCATCGGAGCTGAAACGTTATTACCCCTTCGCATTTCACCTCGCCGTTTCTCTCATGAATCCATAAAATTCCGCCTTCTAATCGTTGCTTTTTACATCGTTTTTATTTGCACCGGAGAATCGCAACTAATGATCGGGTAAGAAACAGCTGGGGTTTGTTTGAAAACCAGGCCCGACAACATGCAGCTATGCGCGAGGAGTTGCAAAAGTAAAAGGAGAACCCATGAGTAAAAGTACCGTCTCTTGCAAATAGCTGAGAAATAGTACGTTAGCATCCACCGCCGATAGAACGTACGTCGAACGCTATACATAATATACGCGGCGTCTTAAAATGTTCAGGCTAGCAAGAATAAATGCATAAGCCGACAGGTGAATTATACCGGTGCAAATGGCACGGGTTCGTAAAATATCTGCATCCGCGGCAGAAAGCTCGCGAGTCGGTATTCCTTGGAGCCGATGCCGCGACCTTTGACCGATGTAGCGGCAAATATATTATATTCTAGGATTATCTGGCGCGCGTTCGCGCGTGCATCCTGAATAGTTGAAGAGCGCGAATGTAGAAACGAGAGCCGTTTAATAATGGAACCGAGCGAAATGTCTCGGTCGTCCTGTTATTAATCGTTCGAATGGTCCGTCGGCGATCGCGACACACGCGGAAAAATAACGTACCTAACGGCCCGAGATCACGCACCGGCAGATCCCTCGAGACGGCAGCCTCCGAGAGCCGGTACTCGAGTGGCTGCTACCTGGTCGAACAAGCGGCTACTCACCTGGAACAAGAAAAAGGAAAACGTTAGGTCCGGTTAACGTCGAAAAGATGAAAGCGGCCGCCGCGTTTGCACACATTCGCTCGGAAAGTTGTCGCGCACCGCGCACGTGCCACCTTCGATATCGTCACCGCCAGGAAATATGGACCTGGAAGGGGACATCGCTTTATAACGCTCGCCGAAAGAGATTTAGTAGTTTTAATTTCGCGCCGGTGCGACCCGACGGCCGCCAACCCCGCCGCCTCGCCAACATGTCCCCACCACTCGCGCACCCCGCGCTAAAAAAATAACCGGCCGAACAAAGACGCCTTCTCGTTATTCAGAGTTATTATTATGTAAGCGTAAGTGGCGGCTCGTTTAATGGGGTTCGCGCAGACCGCGCGAGGAATCGGGCTCGGTCGCGGTTTTGTTTTCAGCCCGCGTTTAGATTAAACCGCCACGCTCTGCTCGTTCCCCGGTTTTTTCCAGCAACGAGCAATCCTCGATGTAATCGCCCATGAATTTCGCTCGCCGGCGATATTGAGCAGCGACGTTTCTTCGGCTCCCTTCCGGTGTGTGCTTTCCTGTTATCTGCTCGCCACTTTACCGCCCCTCGGCCACGCTTTGTTATGAAAACACCCGAAAAGCGTCGCCGCTACCTAATTTTCTCTCACAGTTGCTTCGGTCTCGAGTAAAAGTCGTTGCATAGGACCCGATGGCCTTGGACACGGTGTTACCGATTCGCGAGAAACAACGGAAGAGGACCGACCTTTCCGTCCCCTGAAGGATGCAAGATGAATGTGGCAATCACGGATACGGAGCGGGCGAGTTACGAGGGGGGATGCTCGGGGTGGTTCGAAGTGAAGGAGAAACGGCGGGCACAAACATACGGGCAGGCGCGCGCGAAGGGTGCAGCCGCATACTAGAAGGGAGGCCCGTCATAGGGCATGGCGTTCTGGCATAACTCAGAATTGCCTCGCAGCAAGGGTAGAATTGACAGCATAGCACTAACATTGTATGCACCCGCGTTATGTATTTATGTAAATGCATACTCCCTCATCCCACGCAGGCACGCGAGTTGAGCACTCGCGCGCACCGTTTCCCTTACCGCCCTCCTTTGCCCCTCCTGCCCGTACCCGGCCCAGCCCCCTGGGTTCTCTCTCGTTTGCAACCGACCGCTGCCGATGGCAAGCTCTTGCACAAACTATACCGGCGGTGGACGGAGATATATTATACGCGAGTACATAGCAATACGTAGGATTGCGCGACGCGATGCGACGCAACGCAACGCAACGCAACGCAAAGCAACGCAACGCAACGTAGACACACGTACCGTAAGGCGTGTGTAATTGTACGCTCGCGTAGAACGAGGACGGACGCGGGTTTCGCGGAGGTGAACGGAACAGGGGAGAAGAGGGGCATATCGCCGCGAGAGAAAGACGAGAGCAGTCCGATCGAAATAGGGAGGGAACGATTCGGAGTGCGAGGGAGACGGACAGAGAAAGAGAGAGAGAGAGAGAGAGTGAGAGAGAGAGAGAGAGGGGGGAAGGATGCATTCGCATAAGCGGTAGCCAAGCCAAAGGATGGAGCAACGAACCACCGACGCCGCCGACGCCGCCGACGCCGCCGACGCCGCCGACGCCACCGACGCCGTCGTGCCACGCTACACGGCATATACCATACACCGATCACATTAATCAGAGGTTATTGCGCGCATTCCTAATCATCCGGGCCTCTAACTATTCCCAGACTCTGATTGGCGCATTACTCGGCATTTCCGGTATGATTCTGCATTCCAATTGGCCGAGCGAGCTGCACCGCATCTACGAATTTCAATTTGCCCGCTGCCGTTGACCGAGAGAACCACTCCTCTTCCTTCTCTGCGGCGTCTCGTCCTGCCCGTCCCTTCCCGATCCCTTCCACGTCCTTCCGCGACTAGTTTCCATGATGTCGCCAGCGTTGTTCCTTTCACGAGAGGCCATCCAGCAACTTTGAGATCGGAACGAGCGTGGGAAATGCTCTCCAGTTTCCGGTGGATTGCTCCCGCGCCCTTCGATAAACGATAACCTCGCGATGCATTCGTCTCGGGAGCCGCCGCGTTTCGGTTATCCGCGATGGCTGGCCGAATCAGAAGACGGGACGACGAGCGTCGGGACTCTCGAAAAAGTCCGACCTCGGGAGCCGGGGGGCCGCTGGGAGGGAGAGGGCGGAAAAGGAGGATCGTAAAAGTAATTTCGATTTCTGCAATTTCGGCGCGACTTCGATTCTGCCTGCGATAATCACCGAGTAATTAACAATCCCAGTTTCAATTCGGCCGCCGCGGAAAATAGCAAATTCGTAATATCCTACGATATTGCGGCCCTCGTATGGCCTCCACCTCGTGGCCCCTCTGCCATCCCTCCTCCGCCGATGGAAACTCGGGGAGCGAGAGCGAGTATCCGAGTTACCACCACCAACACCGATACCACCACTGGAGCACCATCGCCATCACCATCGCCATCACCATCCACCGCCTCTCCCTCCCCCCCAGCTCCACAGATACACCTGGCCACCACCGTGTTTACAGCCGTTGTATCTCGCGCACTCGCGCGATCATCAACCCGTCCCTGTCTCGTGCATGACGGGACAGAGGCAGCTTCCTCTTCGCCTTGTTCCGCTCTGCCGCCCCATGGCATTGGCAGAGGCAGAGGAGGCAGAGGAGGCAGAGGAGGCAGAGGAGGCAGGGGTAGCGGGAACAACCATCCGCCGCGCGATTCTGCACATTTTCGAATTTCCTATTTGTAAATAAGCAATCAGGGGACGCGAACCGTTCGACCGAGGGCCACCAGAGGTGAGACAATTAATCATTTCAATTAACGGACAATTCGATCTCCAATCGCCGACCGAGAAGAATATTGGAAAGCCGGGGACAAGCCGGAAGCTCGTGTACTCCCTATCTCGCGCGCTTCTTCCTCCCAGCCCTCTCCGGTTCCCAATTTTCCTCTTTTCCCCTTTTCGACCACCCTTCTCTCTGGCAGCCTCCACCGGGTTCTCCACCCTCTCCCTTGTTGTTGCCCCGATCGCTCCGTTCGCTCATTCGTTCGTCGTCGTTTAAATCGTAATTTCGTAATGCGTCGCCGGTACGCAGCGTTCGTTGGATTCCATTATCTCCGGTCCCGCGAAGGAGCTCGACGAATCGGCACGACGACGACGACGACGACGCGCCGCACGCCGTTAAAACGATTCCTCGCGCTTCCCCCCGTACCGCCCTCCTACCCCCAGGTCCTCGAGATACGGCCGCAATTATTCGGTTTCATAGGCCGATCCGGCTAATACATAACATTAACTGAAACGCGATGCAATTTCTGGAAAGCGAGCCGACGACGACGACGACGACGGCGGCGGCGGTTGCTGTAACCGGGCTTTTTCCACCGACTACATTGTATCGCGTCGCTACCGCGGACACGTTGCCACCGGTCTACACCGCCAATCACTGTTATCGAATCGAAATTATTGACCTCGTCGAATCACGATAATCCCCGCGGGCCTGTCCCAGCGTCGCTTCCTTCCTGTAGCTCCGTAGTCTTGTGGAACGCTATATAATATTTGCCGGCAGATGTAATTTTGCATGGCCCAGTAGCATCGCGTTCCCACATACACATAGTTGCCGTTTCCCGGCGTCGACGGGAAAAGATAGTTGCTTTCCGAGTCTGTCGGTATCCCGCCTCGCAACCGCGAGCGCTCGGAAACCCTCGTATAACCTCGAAGGCCGATCAAGGAGATCGAAGATCCATGGTGAAAGAACCGGGAAAGAGAGGACGATGGGCGGGAATCGAGCCAGTCGAACGGATGAAAAATTATAAAAGCCGACGAAGAAACGAGATAATATAATATTGTCGGGGAGAAACGGGTGGTTCGGGATCGGGGAATGGAAGAAAAGAAAAAAAAGAAGCTAAAACCGGGGGGAAACGGGGGAGTCGGGGAGGAAGGGAAGGGTGAGGATGGACGCCGACCGGTTAAACGATAAAAAGGTTAGCACCCACAATGAGCGCCGCCGCGAAGAAGCGGATACGGGGAAAAAATCAACGACGGGAAAGAAAACAGAAACTGCAGGTAATTCCACTAGAATTCGCCGAGACAAGATCGAAATGTCAGCAACCGTGCCCGGGATTAACAGTAATTTTCTTCTTTTCAATTCCGTGAATTGTTATTCGTCGTACCGTCGACGTCGTTCGCTCGATACCGAGGATCTCTGAAAAATAATAAGCGGGTCTCGCTCGATCTTGCCAGAGGTAAATATTGCTGTTCCCGGTCTTTGAACGAGCGTATTCGCTCGACGGGAAGAACACGGAGGAGTCGAACAGGATTCGGCGATCAATGATTCACGAGTGCCGTGTATGTTCCCAACGATCAGCGGTTTCACGGGGACCAGAACATTGACACCCGGCCACTTAGTCGGCGAATCGCGTTTGCACGCGTGACGAAACTTTCGTTTCGTCCGGCTCGCACGAATATACTCGCTTCGGAAGAAAGCCGACTGTATTTGGGAAACGTTGCTTCCAAGAAGCTTTTTATAATAATAGCGTCACACCGTTTGACCTTTCACGCTCTTCGTTGGAAACTCGTCGGAAAGAAATATAGGTCGGTGTATTTGATTTCGAAGCATGAGTCGCAAAGTTGCAAGCATTGTGCAGGGGGCGACTGTTACAAACGATACTACTCTCTTTTTCAAACAATGCTCGGGAGCTGGCCGAGTGCAGGCGAGTGCACAAACGTCTCGAGTTTTTTGGCCGACGCAACGAATTGGTTGCGATCGCGAGACCGCCGCGAATAAATCTCGGTAGCCATCTTAAAGCCGCCATTTTGGGGTGCACCTCGACAAAGGTTAAGGTATCTGGGGGCAAACCACGCTTTAGAAGGGGTCGTTCGACGTCGCAAGGCCAACGGAGCAGAGACGGAAGGGTGGTAAATAGGAAATAAGTGACTGCCGGAGGGAGCGGGGACGGATTCCGCGGCAATTTCTCGTCTCCGCTCGTCATTGGCGAGAAATTGTCGAATCCCTGCCGCTTACGTCCCAACACGTTCGTTTCCCTCTGCTCGCCTAATCGGTCGGTCCCCCGCCCCCCGTTACAGACATACCGTGCGCATCCAGAGCATGGCTCATCCACTCGGCACGGCGGTCCTGAGCGATCGTGGTTCCCGAGGGTAACGAGATTCCTTTATTACGGCTACAAATAAAACTGCAGACGCGGGGAACTCGATTCGTTTCTCTTTATCCTCGGCTTTCGGGCTGGCCGCGCACTATCGCGCGGTTCTCGGCCCTCCTCCGCGGAAAAGAGAGCGAGAGACAAGCAGGCACGGTAGGAAGAGGAGCGAGGTGGAGCGAGGTGTAGCGAGGAGGAGCGAGGAGGAGCGAGGGACGCGGAAAAAGCCGAGCTCTCTTTTAGCCCCGCGGCTGACTGTCTATTTTTTTACGCGAGACCCCTAACAAATTTTGTAAAAATGGAATTTTCAATGGCGCGCCATGACTTCGTAATGCACGGCCACGGAGACGCTTGCGAGCGTTTGGTCGATTGGTTCGCCGCGGAATTACGAGCCCATGTTTTTCTACTTTGCTGGCTCGTTCGCCCGCAGTCGGAAGCCGAGTTTTCCGCAGGAAAGGAACCAGACGGGTTCGACGAGAAACGGTACAAGGATCGGGATCGAGGCGTTCGAGCGCGCGAAATATATTTATTTCGGGGGAGGATGTTGCCTCCCGGGTACCGGGGGACGCGAGATTGAAAGCGTAATAGGTCGGCCATCTTGATTTTCCAACCCCGCGTCAATTAGTCGCGGCAGAAGGGTGCGAAGAAGAGCGATGGCGTCGTCGTGGATCGGCCGGGCTTTCGATTCGCCGGGAGGAGGGGGTACGGGGAGGCAGCGCGGAATCGCCGCATCGCTTCGAAGAGCGCGAACCAACGCGTTACCGCCTCGCCGTTTCCTCGGCTATATCCAGAACCAGGGAATTAAGGTTCAGTTTCCGCGTCGCCCGGAAATAACGCGATCTTTCGCCGAGCCATCGGGAAATGAAACTCGTATCCTTTCAGGATTCATACTCGACGACGCGCTCCTGTGCCCTCGAAACAATTCTAGCCCGTTCCTATCGCCTCCGAGCCGCTCGTTTCCTCCGAACCAGAAGAAGCCTAACAGAGTTTCGACGCCATCGCGGAGAGAACAAGCTGGGCCGATGTCCGCCGATAATTATTAGCCGCTCATGGTAATTATTCGTGAAAGTAGAGAGAGACTCGCGGGACCTTGGGCGAGATACTCGCTGCAAATTCAACGGCGCGTGGACAAGCATGCGAAGCTGTTGCTAAGCTGACGGGAACAGAGCAGCGCACGGAGCACGTGCAGACAATTCTAAATCGCGCGCTCGTCGGCTGTAAATCCTTCGCGCCACTGCGGTCCTCGATCAGATACTCGTTCATCGAGCTCTCTATGCGGTTATATTTCGCGGAGACACGTCTTCCGAATCGAACGCGACGAGCGCTGGAAGCGTTTAGCGTAAAGGGTTGGACACAGGGAGCAGCACAGTTAACCTCCGATGAGGTTAACTTCGGCCTTTAACGAGGACGCGGAATTTGCGAGTCGGCTCTAGGCAGCCAAACGAGAGACATCAAGAGAAAATGAAAGCGTCCCCGGTATCGTTAGGGTTGCCGGGACGCGCGACGGCGAACGCGGCGGGGTCCGACGGAACGCGACGCGAGTCGTCTCGACGAGGCGCGGCGCGAGACGCCGCAACGGGTCGCGGTGGCTTTGAATTTCCGATTCCGTGGTTGCGGTGCGAGGTTACGCCGAGCCGCGAATAAATAAGGCGCGTAGGTGTCCGTGCGCGGATCCGTCGCGAGACTTTTGCATACGGCTAGGCGATAACAGGCTCGTGTCGCAAACCGATCCCCGTGGAAGGGTGGCACGGGAATCGCCGTGGCTCTCCGTGTCGCTTCGGCGAATACGAAAATGCAATTAAGTAGAAAATATGCGAGGTCATTGCATATTTGCGGGTAACGCTACTCGTTAGCATCACAAAGAAGAGGCGGCCGGGATCGTCGCATTGAAATGGATGAGAAGTCTTTGGAAAATTTATCTCTTCCGCGACCTACCCCATAGGCGCGACGCGGCACGCCGCGACGCATTAATGCGGACCGCCACGCCGACACACGTTTTCGTTACGATTTCCAACTTCCTGCTCCGCGAACTTTGGCGACCCTCCGGGATCGGTCGCCGTTCTCTTCCCTCTAATGAGCAGCAGGCCCCGCTACGCGACAATTATACCGATTACCGGGGGGGAATTCGAAATCGAAACAACAACGTGGAATCGACGAAGAGAGATTCGATTCCGGGGAAATAAGAAACGGCGCCACCAGGAATCGCCAGTCATTCTGATTACATGCGGGAACCAGCGAAGGAAGACGCTTCGAGGATGGAAAAAAACACGAGGCATCCGGGGCTGCTCGGTACTCACGGTTTTATCGTTCGATTCGTAGAGACGCTCCAGATAAGGGACGGACGCGTGTTTATTCTTCTCGTTAGGCCGGCTACGTTGCTCTCGGCGATCTCGCGGCGATAAACGCTCGCTGGAAACGCCTCGAAACGACGCACGGAGTGGCGGACGACGAAGCGGAAAATCTCGACGCCGTTTCGAAACGCGTTGACGCGATTAGGCGCGAGCATCGGCCAGCGGGAAACGGGGTTTCACAATTTCGCGGCAAGCTAGGCCGCCGACCGCGCTTTCGCGATCTCGTCGATCAAATTTCCGATCCTGTTGACCACGATGTTCGTCCTCCGAAGGGGCGATCGATCGAGCCGGAAGCTGGAAACTGGAAGCTGGAAACCGTCCGCACGCGGTACGGACCGGTGCGGTGAGGTGTGGTGCGGTGCAGTGCAGAACGGACGAGTATCTCTCAGCCCAGCAGCGTTGGCCCGGCGATAATTTTTCAATTGGCGCGGCGCGAATCACGGTGTTCGCTTAATAAGTAAAACGAGCGATAATAACCGTTGCCGTTTTACGTTCCGGAGCAGTGGTAAAAAAGCGAGACGGCCCGATAATTATTATTGCTCCGTCTGTCCGAACGGACTAACGAGGCTACAACGACCGCGGGCAATAAACGTTGGGAGAGCACGGGAGCGAATGGAAGCGAGAACGATAATTAGGAATGTTAATTTGTCTAATAATTAACAGGATTAATAAGATGCTCTTATCTGATTCGGGGGAACACGTAGAAGGATTCGCGACGGTCGGCTCCGTGGGAAATAGAGAACGGTTTCCAAGTAGAGATCGGCCCCCTGTCCTCCCGGTCGTGGCCGGGCCGGGTGTTTCCTCGGCCTGGATCTGTCTGCACCGGCCAGGACCGACCTGGACCGACTCTTGGGATCGGCCCGATCCAGATCCCGTTTCGCGAACTACTAAATTATCGATGCATCGCGACCACCCAATGCCTCGATCCCTCCCCTTCTCGTGCACACGCGACGAGAACGGAACGAGAAACCTCTCGATCGTCGTTTTTGCGCGCGGCTATGGAAGTCGCCGGTTATCGAGATCGAATACGTTCCATAGGATGCCGCGCATTTCTCTCCTCCTCTTTCGATAGTCTCCGCGAGTCGTCGCTCGCAAAAGGGACGCGTTTTCTTGCCCGCGATTCGAGCACGCCGGCCGGTAAAAGAAAGAGCCGCGCGTAACAGAGAAAAACCGATTCCCGCGGCTTATCGGTTGCCGAAGTATTCCGCCGGAGAGGGTGAGAAGCTAGAGCCCGTCGTCGGTGTCTTAATTCCGCGGGCCGACGGCACGCGGCAAAAGGAACGAGAACAGAGATTCCATGCAAATACGATTCCGTTCCCCGGTTCGGTCCGCCACGACGAGGGGAAACTTGCTCTTTTTGTCGTGTTCGTGCCCGAGCGATCGTTCGAGAGGAAGAAAGAAAGAAAGAAGAACAGGAAGGAAGGAAGAAAGAAAGAAAGAAAGGGAGGGTGGCTGGTTAGGTATGGCTTGGCCAGGCCCGAGCGGTCTGTAGCGGGCTGCAGCGGGTCGCGTCGAGTCACCTCGGCCCGCGGCGAACAGAAAAGACAGGCGCGGGTGGGGAAGGTGGCGCGCGGACGGCCGACGAGCGAGCGAGGGAGAGAGCAAAAACCGAGTATCTTATTTATGAATATGTATGGCAGGCTCGAGCGAGTTCGAGCGGGCTCGAGAAGCTGACTATGGGCAACAACAACGTCGCTTTCAGGCCGAAGCCGAAGCCGAAGCGGAAGCCTCTGTGTTGCGTTCGCGCTCTCTCGCTGCCCCAACCTAGAATCAAAGTGACATTAGCTGGATGTACTTGCGCCCGCTACGTACGTGCCGCCGCGACTTGCCTACCTTTCGGAATTAATGTCCGCGCGGCACGATATACGACCGCGCGTACGCTCTTTTTCACGCGGCTTCCGTCCCACGTCGAAACACTCGTAACGCTCGTAACGCTCATAACGTCGCCCGCAACCGCTCGCAGGACGCGCGACAAGGCACGCCTCTCCTTTACCCCTTCGCCGCGCGACTTCCTCGCACGGAATGCTCGAAACGTACCGCTCGAAACGCTCCGCTCGATCGTAGTAGGGGGGGGGGGGGGGCACGTTCGGCGATACACCGGCCGCGCGAGTTTCCCATTTAAAAGCGATCTTTCCGCAGAGCATTCTTCGACCCCTGCAGCCTCCGCCGCCGCCGCCGCCGCCGCTGCCAGCTCCGCTGCCGTCGCCGCCGCGCGTACCGTTATATTAATATTTTAATATAAATGCAAATCGCATTAGATCGCGCTTACCGATAGGGAGAGTTAAGCTCGTGGAGGAGTTCGCGGATACGGTTGTGGGGGTGAGGTGCCGGGAACGAGGGGTGCGAGGGGGGGGGGGGCAGAGGTGTACGGCGGTGTACAGGGGGTGGGTACGTTTAAGAGCGGCGAGAGAGGGTTACGCGGAGCCAGCCGAAGGAGAGGAGGCGGGTGCGACGAAGACGAACCGAGGCCTCTTCGAACGAGGAGAGAGACGAAACTAGGAGCGAGAGAGCGAGATCTCTCCTCGCGTAAGTAGCCTCGTACGACGCGCGATTTACCGCTTACACTCGCTACCGCCGCCACCTCTCCTCCCACCGATATTAAGGAAAGGCCATAAGGTACGTAGCTTACGAACCCGCCTTATCAACTTTCCGGGGCAGCCCTGCTCCCTTGTTTCACCGACAGTTGCGACCCGAAACTTGCGCGCAAACCGGATTAAGGCAACCCGAGGCCCACCCGTGGCCCAGCCATGGCCCAGCCGTGTCCCGGTCGCGGCCGTTCCAGTTTCGATTCGACGAACGAACGACATCGACTCTCGATTAACTGCAGCGAGAAACTGCTGAATTCTGCACCGGGCACGTGCTACCAACGAGCAACCCTCAGAATTTTCGTATTCCTCGAACATTTACGGACGTTCCAGGGGGGGATCCCGACACTCACCCTCGAGATCGACGGAGAATCGGAGAACAAACGATTTGGAGCGGCTGTTTCGTCGACGAACGTTAATTTCCTCGGCGACGGTGCTCCCTCGACGGTATAATTACAGGCGATAATATAAAACGGGCGTGAAAAGCGGGTGAACTCGAGCGGCGCGATAGAAAAAGAACCGCAACGAATCTTGCGGAAACGCGGCCGATTAAAATACAAAAAACGGTGGAAACTCGGTGAAGAGGATCCGCGTGGGGTAACGCGGCCGGATTACCCGTCGCGGGTTACTCGTGCGAGTTATTAATTCCAAGTTGCGTGGTCGATTCGACGCCTGCATGGCCGTGGTCGTGCTCTCCCGCCCGCCTACTTTCGCAAAGTAAACGCTGCTAGTCTGTCGTTTCGTCGACGTCGACGTCGCCGTCGCCGTCATCCTTCACCATCCGTCGCCGTCGCCGTCGCCGTCGCCGTCGCCGTCGTCGTCGCTGTCGACACCCTCGTTGTCGTGGTCGTTGTCGATTCCGTCGTTGTATTCGCGGTTGCAGTTGCAGCTGCGACTGTATTCCGGCGCGAATCCTACCAGCGCGCCTTCCCATTTACACGACTCAGCGATGCGCGATGCCATTCACGGCTGAAAATATGAAAACCCCATTATGCGGCAACCCGAGCTGTTGCTTTTTGTAGCCCCAACCCCTAGACCGCTCGTCTCTTTCGACTGTCTCCTTCGTTCCCTCCCCCGGTCCGCACCCGAGCCCGTTCTTCTCTGACGCGAGCACGCGACAGTCGCGGATACTCCTATGGATTTATCGTATATTTTCGCGTTACGTTTAAGTCGTCGCCATCAGCCATCCAACACTCGCGCAGCGACTCGAAACAAACTCGCAACTGCCGCAATACACGGTTGACTTTGCGTTGATCGGTTGCAGTCTCGAATTCGTGCCAACTGTGCGAATACTTTCGTCGAAGTAGCCCTTTGAGCAGCATCCATGAGTCGGATCTTCCTTCTATTTATTACTCTTTCCGTTTGCATACGGGACTAGAGTCGATGCGATTGTATGAGCCGTCGGTTTCCCGATAATTAAAGCAGGGCCCATCTCGGGCCAGGAATTTCGAAAATCGTGTAGTACGAGAGAAGAGAGAAAAACGAAAGCGAAATGGGGAAGGAAGATCGAACGAGCGACGGATTGAATAGTATGTTCCGAAATAATTTCCGGTGGAGTATCGCTTCGTCAGGAAGACTGGTCGTTCCACGTTAAACTGGCGATCGTCGTTCACGACGGTGCTTTATCATAAATTATAATTAACCGCATAAATATGCATTCGACCGTGGCATAATTCGACCAATAACAGTAAATTACTCACGAGGCGGAGCGACTCGTCGCTGGTACCGCGGTAGCGCGATCCCACCCCCCGGTGTAGCGGATTGCCCTCCGAGCTGCCACCCTCTTTCCAGCAACGGCAACGGCATCGGCAACGGTATCACCAACGCCAGCAGCAACAGCATCGGCATCGGCAACGGCAACGGCAACGCCGGGAATGCCGACAACGAGGCAATAGACAGCAACGACTACATTGGCTAGCAACTATGCCGTTCTATTCGATGATGCGGCTGGCTCAGTTCACCGTTTTCGGTGGTGAGCGCACTCGCTAGCCGGCTCGCCGGCTCGACTGCTCACGCGCGCGCGCACACACACACACGCCCACGCAACCGGGCATCGACGATAATGCGATTAATTGGTATTGCTAATCGCCGATAATTAATATAAATAGATGAGTACAATTATTAGTAGAGCGCGGCCCCGATTCACTCGTACACAGGTGCAATTTGTTCTGCGCAGCCAGACCCGACGATCTCGCACCCGCCAGCCCCGTTTCACCCCATCACTCTGCCTCTCCCCCATTCGCTCTCGGATCTCTCTTCGTCTGATTGTTCCGCGTTCTCTCCCACCGACAATGCAATCTCAACCGTTGCCAACGAAATACAGCGGTCTTGATTATTCGACACTAATTCATCCAACATCCTCCTTCGCCGGCTCACCAGCGAAACGGGAACAGGTGCGGCGCCGCGTCATAGCCCGCGCGTTTTTGAAAGTCACGGAGCAGAATTTCTCGTCCCCGTCGGCGCAGAAAATCCACGGGATCCGCGGTTCTACTTTCGCGGTGGCATCGGATCGAACGCGTCGCGGCCCTTTCGAAACCACGGCCCTACGCAGCGTCGCGCGTTCTTCCCGTGTAAAAATTGTAGGAGAGAAAAGAGCGGTTGCGTGGAAGGGAACGCGAGAAACGGGCACCGGGGAGGAAGAGGAAGAGCGGAAGGCGGGGCAGGTGGAGGAGGAGCAGGGGAATCGGAAGAAAGAATTAGGTAAACCGCAGGGAAGCTGCTTCAGGGGAATAATAATGGAGCGAGCGTTGTATATTTTTTTATATTCGATGCGTCATATTTTCCGAGCCTCGAGACGCACGGGGCTCGAGGAGCACGATATTGAAAAAAAGAGTGCCACTTCTGACGGGTGTGCTCCGACCCCGGCCGCCGCATCCACCTCTCCCGCAGGAGGGGCAGGTGGGGTGGAACGTGGTGGCGCGTGTGGGTGGTTGCGGAGAATGGGAGACCGCGGAAGTGGTACGCGGTAGGGTGACTCGACTCGACTCGACTCGACTCGACTGAACTCGGCACGACCCGACTCAACTCGACTCGGATCGAGAGACCTGGACGGAAAGAGAGAGCCTGTTTGGTATCGAGGGACAGAGAATCGAGGAAAGAGTGGAACGGACTGAGAAATCGAGCAGAGCGCCGTGGAGTGAGAAACGGGGAGGAAGGGATTCTGTGCGAGGAGGCAGATGGAGAGAGAATCATAGAACGGGGAAGAGAGATAAAGAGAGAGAGAGAGAGAGAGAGAGAGGAATATAGAGGTACATACACGCACAGACAGAAAAGGGAGAGAA
Source organism: Augochlorella aurata (assembly GCA_028455555.1). Lineage (NCBI taxonomy): Eukaryota > Metazoa > Arthropoda > Insecta > Hymenoptera > Halictidae > Augochlorella > Augochlorella aurata. The sequence continues at coordinate 199,478 of CM052167.1, read as the reverse complement.
AGACAGGAGAGGGTCGCGTTGGCAGACTTCACGCACAATTAATTTCCTGAATAATTCCTAATCGAAGGCGAAACCGAACGAGGCGTGGATGGTGGTTACGCTACCGATGAAGCGACAGCTGGCACTTCCAACCACGCTCTCCACCCACGGCTTCCACGTCTTCCTTGATAATTATGTGTACGTTAATTAATTGACTAATTATTATTCCAACTACAACAACCGGGAATTTCAAGACGAGAACTCGCTTCCTCCGTCATCGAATCCGATCGCAGGCTCGCCGTTTTTCGCAGCCGCCCCTCGTATCGGACGTTTCAAAGAACCTTAAAGAATAATTAGACTCAAGCGTCGGATATTGAAATTCGGGTTCCGCTTTGGCGTCGGATGAAATGAGCGCAAGAATCGCGGACAAGCACGGTGTACGGAACGCGGCGAGTCGCGCGATGCCAGCCACGAGCGATTTTTCCTTCTCGCGTTTACTATTTTACACGTCGACGAGCGATTCTTCGACGACACCGCGCGCGAGCCGCTCGGCCATCTCGCCAGCGTTGCCCTTTTCTTCCCTGTATATTTCTCCACCGATATCCGCGGCCATCCACCTATCCAGCTATTCGCCGATCTATCCATCTCCTTTCTCTCTTCGGCCTATCGACAGCTCGGCGCATCGACGACAACCGCATACAGCGTCCCTTCCCTCGGCCGTTCTGTCCCCATTGTCATAAACCATGGATGCGACCGTAAATCGACGGGAAAGCTGCAAGAACGTTCGATATATCAATCTACGTCGGCTCCTATTTGGTGGTAATTAATCACGTTCATATCCGAGGGCGTACTTAGCATCCCGAGAGGAGGAAGCGACGGGCTCGATGGTGAACGCTCTCGGGCCGACGCGTCGCTTCCAAAGAATTCTCGAATTCTCTACAGTATATGTAGTACCGAGCACGGCATCGAGAGAACCTCCTGCTCGACGAAACCGGCCGCTTCCTTCGAGGAAGGCCAAGTTGCTGAGATTTCCGGCCAAAATGCTGGCGAAAAGTGTGTCGGTTTCTAGATCGCGGATCGTTTCTCATGGCGCGGCGATGCGAGCAAGTAAAAGAGGGAGAGAAGGGAGACAGAGAGAAAGAAAGAAAAAGAGAGAGAGAGAGAGAGAGAGATAGCAAATAGCGGGAACGAGAGACGACGGACCTTGGGAACCTTTTAATCGGCGCTCGTCGATTTGATCGCCCAGGGAAGCACGGCTCGTCGGTGCAAGTTTATCGACGAGAAATCCGCGCCGCTCGAATCTGCGTATCGTCGGAAACGGGAAACGCTGGAAATCGTTTCCATCGATTCTCCACGGCTTCGCGATTCCTTTTATTCCTCTCCGAGGTATTCTAGCCATTCGATATCAATTGCGCGTTCACGCTCCTCCACGAGCACAGCTGTTATACTTGCTCGCCACTTTATATCAATTTTACACCGAGTGGTCCTTTGTTCCCTGGCGCGATCAACCGCGGGCCATCGCCTCGGGCGGCCACGCTAATTTTAGGCTCGCCCGACGCTTTATTTAACAATCGGTCGCCGAATCGTTCTAACCCGAATGCGCGATGGATTTGAAAAAGTTGCTCGTCGGTGCGTTGAAAGATCCGGCCGGGTTTACACGCGATCCGATCGAAACGGCAAAGGTTTCGAGCTGAATATTTTCGCGCCCGAATGGAAGAAGGCAGAGGGTAGAAGGGAGAACGAGAAAAGGCAAACGGTCAATCGGTGTTCGAGCGATCGTCGTTGTGCCTCGGGGACAACGGCGGTGTCGTTGAAAAGCGTCTCGAAAGCGGGAAGCGTTTTTCCCCGTCCCACGGCCTATCTATCTCGACGCTGCCACGAATTTTCTCCGGCTCTTTTCGCGCGGCATTCTCAACGATTTGTTCTGGTGCGCCTATCCGGGCTCTCTCTCTCTCTCTCTCTCTCTCTCTTTCTCTCACTCTCTGTCTCTCTCTGCCGAAAACCGTCGCGCCAGCAGACCGGCACAGCCAGAGAGCACAGCACTGCACCGATCCGCGCCGGAACGGGAAGAGAAAAGAGAGACGGACAGAGAAAGGGACGAAGAAAAGAAGGGAGCCAGAGGGAGAGTCGGAGGTCCGCGTTTAAAATAATGCGAAGCCTCCTTTATTCCTATCTCCCTCCACCGCGAACGTTTCCGCGCGCCCTCCCCGATCCAGCCACTTCGTTCTCGACGCTTTTTTTTATTTCACGCTTTCTACCACGGCCAATGAAAGAGCCACTTCGCCTTTTGTCGCGCTTCGACCGTACCCGAGACTCGTTACGCTCGCTTCGAACGGCGCGGGGCGCGGATCCGCGATCGTCAACGGAACAAACTGCGAGAACCTCGAAACCCTGAACCGGGATATATCCCTCTGGATCCCTCTGGTTTACTCTGGTTTACTCTGGTTTACTCTGGTTCTCCCTTGGATTCACAAGAACCAAAAACAGTAGGGCAGGCGACAAGAGCGTCGCTCGTTCCGAATCGTTGCGAAGGCAAGGATCGCGCGGAACGACCGAACAGGCGAGGAATCCCGAATCGGTGAATCCAATAACGAACGCGGCGCTCGCGTCCGTTATATTTCGACAGTCTACGTCGACGATCCGTCTCGAATGGGCAGTCGATCGAACAATCGAGACGGAAACTAATCGCGGCAATTCGAGGAATTCGAAACATTTTTTCCAGCGTAACCGCGGTGGGCAGGATGGTATGCGAGATGAGGCGCGGCGAGAGGGCAGCGGGGGCGACGAGAGGTCAGAGCGTCGAGATAGAGGTGGAGGCTGGAGGCTGGAGGTGGAGGTGGAGGTGGTGGCGGTGGCGGTGGAGGCGGCGAAGGGGTAGGGCGGAGCGCTTCGACGATTTTGTAAAAAAATCCATTTCGCGATAGAGCCGTCGCGGAATAGATACGGGACGCGCGGCAGCATGTAGGCCCTATAACGTCGAGAGTATAGGCTATAGACTATAGGCTATAGGGTGTAGGGTGTAGGGTGTAGGGTGTAGGGTATAGGGTGTAGGGTATAGGGTATAGGGTATAGGGTTTAGGGTAGCCAGGATTGACGATACGAATCGGCTATCTGCAGGTACGTGCCGGGTAGGCCGTCAGAGGGGGCAGCGGGGTGGAGAAGGGCGGAAGGGTGGAGGATGTGGGGCAGCGGCAGGAGCAGGAGGTGGAGGTGGAGGAGGAGGAGGAGGAGGAGGGCGAGGAAGAGGTGGAGGAGGCGCAGGAGGTGGAGGAGGAGGAGGAGGAGGAGAGCGGCAGCTAGCGTGTGGAACGCGATGTGTGCGCGTACGCGTATACGAATCCGCGAAAGGCACACACCCGGAGAATAACGCGTACCTACGCGCGAGGCTGCACGTGCGTGAAGTTACACGTGGCTGGGTGGGTATCTCCGATATTTATGGGCAATATTTCCGATTCAGCTGCCGCTATCGAAGCCCTTACCAGTTCAACATGTCCGCAATAAAAAACTGGATAAAATTATATCCGCATCTCGCCACGGTTTCGACTCGCTGAAACTCGTCAAAAGTTATGGAGCGGCGGGGATACGAGGAATTCTATTCTACTGCCTCTCTCTCCCCATTTTTTTCCCTCCCGCTCTTTTTTTTTATATTTTGCGCGAGACTCCGTTGCGCGCGAATCGATCGATTTCGTGCCGATAAAGCGGCCGTTTCTGCTCGCCGCGAGACCGCCGCCTCTCTCTCTCTTTCTCTCTCTCTCCCTCTCCCTCTCCCTTTGTGTGTTTCGCTTCAAGGGAAAATCCCGCGTCGCCGAAATAATTCCGCGAGCGAGAGAAACTTTCATCTTTCGGACGTTGCGCGATTTCCCGCCGAAACTTTCACCGGCTCACCGCGAAACGGCCGGTTTTTCGGCGGACTGCGCGCGGTCGTTAAGTAGAGAACGATGGTCTCGGGCCCCGCGTTAAGGCGCGATCGAAAGAACCGATTCCTAGGTGAAATAGCACCCGCGATCTCCGAGGTGGAGCTTGCGCCGACCGAGTTTCGGACGTAGAAATTCCAATTTGTTCCAGGGTTGGGTGCGCCGTTAAGCCCGCGACCAGCCAGAGAAACAGGCGTAATATATTACGAAACTTCGCCGCGATGCTCGGATGCGGGGACCGAACGCTATATTATTCGAAAGTTTTCCACTCCGCGAAAAATTCTTAACTTATGGATTTCGAGCTCGAGAAACTACGCTGTTGTGCCTCCGCCGTCGCACCGCCGCGCAGCCCCTCCGCCGCCCCTCGGTCTCGGCCTCGCAGCCTCCCGCGATACACAGGCGGGAGAAAACACACGCTCGGCCGTGCACACGAACGCACACCCACCGCTTTCTTGGTTCGTCGTTTCGCGAATCGCGGGAGCGCAGCGGAAAAGATCGATTCGACGTCGAGGCGGTTTCGCGGAAGTTTGTCGCGTTTGTTCCTCTGCCAGTTGCCGCCCGCCACCGGCCCCGCCACCGCCGGGGTCCTTCTCTGCGTCGAATTCCGTTTCTTTCCGCAGTCCGTCCGGTCTCTCGACGCGCGTATTCTCCCGCGATCGAAAGTAAACGCAATAAATAAGTGCAACGGGGCCACGATCGTAAGCAGAGGAGCGAGCGCGAACTGTTTGGAAGACGCGCGCGGAATCAATGGCGAAGAAAGGGGGGAAGAAGGAAGGTGAACCGCGGGAAGAGAGGCGGATAGAGAACCGAGGACCAAGAAGCGAAACGGGGACGTAGGGTCGAGGGATGCGAGGACGCGAGGACGGTGGCGGAGACGGAGGAGGAGGAGGAGGAGCAGAGCGAGGGAGAAATCGCGGGGACGGGAGCGGCGGAAAAACTTTTTAAATTCGAGACAAAATGCTAAAAGTTCCCTGAGGCCATGCATACGAAGCGGGAACCAGCGAGAAAAAGAACCGAGGACGGGGCGAGTGGAGGGCGGGCGGGCGAGGCGGCGACCATTAACATAAAACAGAATGTGGGAAAAGCAAATATTGTGATAAAAAATAATAATAATAGGAGGCCGAGCGGAGAGTACGGAAAAGGAACGAGGGTACAGAGGGGTAGGAGGGTGCGCCCAACCCCTGGGGACGAAGCGGAACGAAGGATACTTCGGCTCCGCGAATACCGCCGTTCTCTCTCTTTCTCTCCTTTCCTCTTTTGACCCCTGCCCCACCGTACCCCGACCCCGATCCCGACCTCAACCCCCGCCGCCGCGCCTCCGACGACCGCCCTCGCCCTCCCGTCACCGTCTGGCTGCTCGTATAAATACAAGTATACGCTCGGAGTTTTCCTCGGGCATTTATGAAACTCGTTCAGCTAGAACTAACTCTAATAATCGTTGAAACTAATGCTCTCTTTCGAGTACGTGTGCCACCAATACCAGCCTCGACCCCGATATCCCCCGTTCTACCTCTCAAGCCGGGTCCAAGCATCTTGCTCGCTCGCGTTTCGGGCTCCTTCGCCGGCGACCTTCGACCTTTAGAGTCGCCGACGCAACGCCTTCCGGACGCGAAGGATGCGAAAAACGTGAGAAACGCATGCCCCATTCGACGAAATTTCCAGGGGCGACACCAGGGGCGACACCAGGGCCGAACCGAATCCGCAATCCGGCGTCGAACCGGCGAGAGGAGAAAATTCGCGGCGGAAAATAGAGGAGGAGCGGTGGACGGCGAAGATCAAAGCATAGAGAGAGGAGGGTCGAGGACCGGGGACCGAGAACGAGAACCGAGGAAGAAAGAACGCAACGAGGAAGGGAACCAAGCGGCGTAAACCGTAACGATAACGATTATAGGCGCAGTTACCCTGGGACGTCCTTTCTTAACGATTACGCCGTTGAAAATTATTACGCGCAATAACGCTCTGTCGTTATTACTGTTATTGTTATTATTATTGCTATTATTACGAACGTTATTATTACCGTTATTATTGCCGGCGCTATTACTATTATTTATATTATTATTTTTATCATTATTACTATTGTTATTATTATCATTCCGCGCGCAGCTCGGAACGTACGATCGGGAGAGCGTGGTTTCAGAAATTCGAGCGATAGAGTCGCAATGACTCCTTTCGCCCTCCTCCTCTCTGCCTCTCTGCCTCTCCTCGCCGCACACCTCCGTCGCACCTTCTCCTCTCCCGTGGCTCGAAATTACTTTCGCCGGTTGCGGGAGCTCGAGATTCGAGAGATTTCCTCGTCGCCGTCGACAGCCGAGACAAGCGTTGAAGACGGATCGTTTTCAACGAATTCGCGATTAAATCCGCGGCAATCGACAGGCGTACGCGTCGAGTCTTCCGGAAGGTTCTGTCAGCTCGGAAGACCCGTCCGCCCGTGGAAACCCTTTTTTTCGCTCGCACGGATCGTCCGACGGAATTTTAGCCGTCGATCTTGTTCGCGAGCCTCGCTAGCCGACGGCTAAACGCGTTCCCGACGGTTCGCGGTTCACAATCCGCAGTCGACCATTGTTGAAAATGTGTTCCTTCCCTCCCCCGGGTCACGGGAGAATGCGGCCGTCGATATCTACAACCCCGGATTCCCTATCCCCAATTTGATCGTGTGCTCAGGTGTCTGCCGGCGGCGGAAACACCAGCCGAAATCATTTCGCGAGAGCCACCGACACCGGGAACCAGCGCAGATAATAATTGGCCGTGTAATCGCGACCGAGCGACGCGTCTATCGTCTTAGCTATCGCGGTGTATTTACGGCAACGTCGACGTTGTCTCGTAACAAGCTGCTCATCGATTATTCGCAAGGCAAACAACCGCTCGCGGATGCGTCGCGTCTGCTTGGACGCCGTCCCGGTGAGAACACGGCCGCTGCTGGAAAAATGCTGCGAATCGAGGAGCCTCTAGAAGCGCGTCCAGATCTCGCGGTCGTAAAGCAAAACAATGCGAACCATATGTTTCTATGTTCGGTGGCATTGCCGTTTCAAGTTCGAAGCGTGTTACCGTTTTCATGCGCTGCGCATGCTGCGTCTTACATAATAGTAAACGACGAATTAACTCTTCTGCTTACAACAAATACAGTTATAACAATTCCTAAGAAGTCTAAAACTATCGTTGCAGCGTATTGTGCAATAAATAAAGTTTGTTACTTTATTATAGAGAAGTTTGTTACCTTCTCTTGTACTAAAGGGGACAAACGAATGAATGAATCTAGTTGGGAGGCAATAGGAAATACAGATTCAAACTGTAGTGACGATGTGACACAAGCGACCATCCACTTTGCAGAATCTCGGTAAACTTGCGAGCACCTAGCTGCTTAGAATGCGGTGTGTACGCGAATTCCGGGACTGATTCGAAGATAATGGTTTTTGGGAATTTACGGTGCCGGCGACGCTTCTAACCGGAGAATATCGAAGCTTTCCAAGTCCGCGCCCGAGAACGGAAAACATCGACGATCGCAAACGGTTTGCCCATTTTCAGCAATTTCCGATTCGTAAATTGCTCGGCCAGGGCGGCGTTCGCGTTCCAGGAGACAAACTAGTTTTGTGCCCGCAATTCGCGCACCGCCACATGAATGTACACGAACACAAACGGACACATGAACAGAAAGAGAGAAAGAGAAAGAGGGAGAGAGAGAGAGAGGCTGGAGTGAGAGAGAGTGAGACACGTCGAACGACAAACCATATTTCATCGAATATGATAATTACAGCTGTTACCGCTAGGAACGAGCGATTTCTTTGTCGTCGGCGTGTAACTGCTTCGGCGAAAGCGTTTCGGCCAATCTAAATTCCCATCTAATCGATATAGGTGCCCGCTGGCTGGTCGTGGTCGTGGCCGCGCTCGAAGTTGTACCTACTCGCGTTCACAGATTTCTTTATTCTCCGGGTCTCGTTATCGCTCCATTTTTATCGAAAACTGCGGCCAACTACAAGGAATCGCGTTGTTGGCAAGTACTCCGAGATGTATCTTGCATCGAGAACCTGCCGGCGAAAAGATCTCGAAGAAACGATAGTTCTACCAACACCGTGTCGTTGCATGCAACGTTGCATCGTGTCTGGTTACGCACACGTTACATTACGCACGAGCATCGACTAACTTAATTACACGTAAGTCGCTCCGGACGATAATACCTTGCACCCGTTCTCTCGCGCGTCTAATTACGTGCAGCGTGCATCGCATCGCACCGCATCGCATCGCATCGCATCGCACCGCATCGCATCGCATCGCATCGCATCGTATCGCATCGCGACTTTAACGCGATAGTCGGCCCGATGAATATTTGAACGCGCTTAATCATAGATATTTATCGAGCCTCCGCGACGCTCTCGTCGTCGTTTTCTAGTTCGAACGATTAGAAGAAACGCAAGCGAACACGAATACGGAGGAGAGAGCGAAAGCGCAGAGACGTGATGCGGAATTTCGTTGGCTTGCGGGCAGCGCTCGCGTACGCTAGCGCCACCACGACCCTATGAATATTTATATAATTCGTACAATGTAGTAATTTAATGAATCGTAAACGCAACTATACGAAACGGTTGCTGCGGCGATGAGCCATCGCCGCCTTTATGGTCGCGTCATGCGACTCTGCGAGCGCGCCATGCGGCGCGCCGTAAAAATACGAATCGGTGCGCGAATCGATCGCGATGTTAAATAGAATAATTATTATACGAATGTTTATGCACGTGCGCCGATATTATTGTTGCTCACCGCTTTAATGACACGTAAATGGAACCATCCGAGCAATTTCAACGGATCGTCGACGCGTCAAACGCAATCAACCATTGCAGAAATATTTATCTTATCCTTGTTCGGCGGCGCCCCTAGCCTAGCACGGCACGACACTCTCTGCGCTCCGGTTTTACGAAAACCACTAATCAATTTTCCTCAACGATTTGTGCAACCCCCTGCCATCGAATTAGGGCAACCCAAAATACTCAACTTCTTCGATACTTTTAACGAAATTAGAAGGTATAAGTAGACTTCAATCAAATGTTTTACCGAGTACTAACGCTGTAGGCAAAAGATACTGGCCTTCCATTACTTTCAATGCAGCTTGTATTCTTTCTGACAAGAAAGAATAGAAGCTTTTTATATCTTCGCTGTTATGCCAAGTACTTCGCATCATTTCTTTCAAATAAACAGTTGCAGTATTCGAGGATAAATATGCATGCGTTTTAAGTAAATTACCAATAATGATTAACCAATAACCCGAGTGTCACTCGGCTTGTCAACTCGAATGCTTCTTCCCGTTTTGCTTGGTCAGCACTACCATTAGGAACCTCATTCTACTCGTCGAGATTTTGTGCGATCGACCCATTTTACAAGATATTTCAACTTATCAGTGACCACAGCAAGAAAATGGACATATTTGTAGCCAATGTCACAGAATGAAAATAGGTAGATATAAATAAATTAATAAATTCCAAATATTTTCTATTGGATTCATGTCAAGCGAATTGCCTGACCAACAATGTATGAACACACGCCGGGTCCGCTATCGCGCGCATCCCAGAGTGTACGTTTACGTCTTACAGGAGCGATAGTGTTGTGCATATTTCCATTTCAGTTTATAATAACAATGTAAGCAATCTAAGGGAACGTACAATTGACAACACAGTATTGAGATTAGAAAACGAAATTTCTGCAGGTGACCCTAATTCGATGGCAAGAGGATGTAAACATGTTGGTTCCGATCCGGAGGAATCTCTCGAGAATGAACGTTTCGCAACTCGGACGAGATTCGCGGGACGGCGAATTCCTTTGGAGAGCTTTCTCGAGAATTCCCTTGCCGAGTGTTCCGCGGATCACGAATCAATTAGCATAGCGTTTTGGGGCCAGTAAAAGGCAATAATTGTTCAGTGTAAACCGATATCTGGTTCTCGCAGCGCATCGCTGCCGGACGCATTCCCATTGCCGCTGTGCGTCGGCTCTCGCGCCCCGTGTCCTCTCTCTCGTTTCCGTAGGCAGGTAGGACACAAGAGCCGACACACACGCACACACACACACACAGAGAGAGAGAGAGAGAGAGAGAGAGAGAGAGAGAGAGAGAGAGAACGCAGCGATCCAGTTCAGAACGTTCCCTACCAAAGGGGATTTCGCCGGCGGAAAACACAACGAGGTTCCTCTCTCTCTCTCTCTCTTTCTTGTGCTGTGTCCCTTTCCGACTCGCGGCAACCACGTCGCGTCGCATCGTGTCGCGTTACCAGTTAAAACGGCCGAGTACTCGTGTTTAGATATCGTTAAACCGCATTTTCGACACTGCCATTATGTAAAGCACGTGGTGGAGGCCGATAAGTCGAACAATAGCGCGAGTTCGCGCCGAACGGGACAGGTTAGGGACTTTTCGACCGTCATTCCATCCGCTCTTTCGAGCAATTTCCGATCGCGCTCTCTATTCTACGTCTCTTTCCCTCCCTTTTTCTCTCTATGTCTGGTCCTCCCTGTCTCTCGTTCCATCTGTACTCGCGCCTATCCCATTTTTCCTCTCTTCCTGTTAGCGTCGGTCGGGCATCCTTCCCGAACGAAAGGGAAACTTTACCGTTGACAAACTAAAAGAAGTTGGCAGCCGCACTCGTCCCGTTGCTTAATTATCCTACCCCCGCGCGCGCGCGCAAGAGAGAGAGAGAGAGAGAGAGAGAGACTCGACCGACCACCACGCCACGAAACGTAATTAGTACCTCATTGAAAAAGAGAACTTTTTATCCGTCCGTGATACCGCGCGATTAAAACGGGTTCGTTAAGCTCCGTCTCTGTCGGACAGTCGGGCCACCACCACCGCAGAGACCGGTCTCCATCGGTCTGCGCGCGGCACAAAATAATACTTTTTATTACCGCGATCTTTACGATCCGTACTGTATCGAGTATAAAAAAGATAATAAAGGAAGACGCGCGTGGATAATGGCTGGTATTATGCGCGTATTACTCGGCGCATTACCATTTTTATTGCCGACTTTTTTTACGATCTACTTCTCTTACGAGTTAGCGTACGCTCGATCAGTGGACACGTCGATCAAGGTCGCTTCTCCTGGCCTCTCTCTAAACGCGCTCTCCCTCGCTCCCTTTCCGAAATATTGCTCGCGTTCTTGCCTCCCACTTCCTCTCGCCTCCTCCGCATAGCGCACGCTCTCTCCCCCTCTAACGCGACCTTCTCAAGACCCGGTCATGTCTCTGTCCTGCCAACGATCGGATCTCCAGCAAAGCCAAACGGCTGCCCCTTTCGGTCCACAATTCTCGAGCAACAGACCCGGGAGGCGGTCGTCGGCTGCGAAGCGACATTCGCGAACGCTCTCGACGCATTAGAAATGCTCGTCGAGAAGAAGTATCTCGCGAAACATGTCACGTCTTCGTTGTTCCGAAAATCTTTCGCAGTCGATCCGGCTCTGGCTTCGCGTTTTCCGCGTTTGCAATCTTATCTCCCGTGTTTGTAGTTTCACGGGCCGAATTCCGTGTAGCTCTTCTTCTGGCGGGAGTCGCGCGAAACGACTTCCGGCTTTGGTCGACGACCGCCGCGACGAAGAATCGTCGCAGAAACGCGCCTAACACCGCGGATAAACGTGGATCGGAGTTCCGGGGGTACAGACGCACCGACGGTCGTCCGTATTCTCGATATAAATTGTGGCAGAAGCGCGCAGACCCGGTATAAGTATAGTAACGATAAATCAGGCGTATCGACGTCCTGCATAGAATTGCAAATGAGACGCTGCCATCTTTAAAATAAAAAGTTATAACTGTGCCCTCTCTCTCTCTAGCTCGCGTGCGCTCGTAAGTTTCGACGGAGCGCGCGTTTTAAACGCGTGTACGTGAAAGAGTCGACTGGTAGGCGTGCGAGCACGTCCGTGAATGCGTTCTGCTGAGACGAGGGAGAGGAGAGCAAAGGCAGATGGAAAGAGAGAAAGAGAAATAGAAGGAGAGAGAAAGAGAGAGAAAGAGAGGCGCAACGCGGCTGTCTATGTGCGAGTGTGCGCGGGAGAGGCGGCTAGTGTGCGCGTAATACATACGATCTCCGGACAAGCAAGGAGAAAGAACTTAAAATGAATAATGTATCGTATATTTAATTCTATATATAAGTACCCTCGCGCGTACCAACACAGGGGAACCGCGAGCTCGCGAGCGTACGTAGTACGAGCGTGTACGAGCGTTACCGAAGACGTAGGTGTCCCTAGCTATCTCCGTCCTGCTCTCCTTGCGGAGAGCCGCGTTCCCTCTCTCCTCGTCGGTTCGAGTATTTGTCTCTGTTTCGCGGTCGCTCTACAGCTTCGTATACTCGAAACCGTGTGCGTGAGCGTGTGTACAAGCTCTTTCTCCTTCTCTCTCTCTCTCTCTCTCTCTCTCTCTCTCTTTCTCTCTAGCTCTCTCGGCCCTGTGCTTCTCTCCGACGAGAATGAAGTAGCGTATTTTCTACGCGGAGGTCGTGACGAATCGACTTTCCAGCCGACGACCAGAACGAAACAAAAATATTTTACCCGGGGCGCGCCTCGAGAGGAATAACAGCCCGCTCGAGAATAACTATCATTAAATTATTATCGATCGATAAGCGCCTCGTTATTGCCGGCCCGAGATTCCTTTTAATCCGCCGGATGAAGTTCCTCGCCGGTGAAAAAGCGTCGGGTGTAGGTTCGGGGTCCGATCTTTACCCTTCGTTCCTTTTTTACTTACTTGCCGGAAAATTACCCTCGTTAAGACGCTGCCCGATCACGTTGACAGGCAATCTTTAATTAGAGCCTCGGTCGATCGACCGGCCGACAAACGACCAACGACAAAAGACGCCCCAACGCTCGCTGCGATGCATCCGTTCGCGATATCCCGATTTTCGCGACATCCTCCGGACGATAGCGCGCGCGATCGCCCTTTGTCTTCGCTCGGCTTCGCATCTTTTTCCTCGGCTGCCGTCACACCTCCGCAACGTTTTCTCTTTTTTTCCGCGACGATCCTCGCAGCCCGCCTATGCACGCGCGTCATCGCGAGGCGACCATGATTACCGCAATGAATCGCCGCGCGTTTATTAATAATGTCGTACGGTTCGACGTTTTGCATTCGCTTCCAAGGATACAGCGGTCTCTCGCGCAATATTTCTATTCTGTTCACGCAACACCAATATTCTTTGTAATTTGCCACGCTGATGTTTGGTAAATCGCTGTGAGCCAGCGGCGACAACGCGTGGACGATTAGGGTTGCCATCCGTTCGGGTTTCCCTGAATTTGTCCTAGTTTTTAGCGCATACGAGGACGGTCCACAAGGATTTTCTTCAAGGATCCCGGATAATTGCAGTTAAAGATATATCCTTGTAAATGGTTTGAACAAGTAAAAGTAATTGATAATTTGATCTTGGTTCAATGGTATGGCAATAACTTGGAAATATTTTAACAATCAAAAACATATATAATAAAATAATCAATTTTATAGCATCACTTGTTTATCTTTTTTACTCGCTTTCTATAGTTTATAGCGTATGTATGCATAATCTTAAATAAAACACTTATTCCGTACAACCATAGATTTCACTTTTATTTCTTTATGATATCATGAAACTTTTCTTTACGATATCATATCTCATTTAAAAAGTAGTTAAAAGTGTCCGGGTTTCAGCCGTATAAGTCCGGGGGTTTTTATGCCTTTTGTCCTGGGTTCGCGATTTTATAGATGGCAACCCGATGGACATGATCCATCGTTTCGAGCGATTTGCATTTACGTTTCCTACTGTGCCGACGACGCTTCGTAGAACGCTTTCGCGAAGAAAACCAAGAGAAATCCGGGCGACCGCCGATCCCCGGTCCCCGCGCGGCGGTCCCTTAGCGGAGGCCGCGATTAAATCGCGAATGAGAACCGCTTTATTTCATTCGATACAGAGAAGCTTGTCTCGCCGTACGGTCGGCTCGAGTTGGCGCGTGACGTAACAATATAAACACGAGACGCGCATTAACAAATTCCTTTTAATCTTATCGTTATACAATAAATATTGATACGAAACTTTGACTGCGCTATCGTCTCCCCAGGCCGGCGATGCTACACGTAAAATAATGTAATTCGCCTAATCTCCATCTAGCGGAGAGCGACCGTGAAGCCGGAGCGTGAGCCTTATCTTAACGAAATAACTGCGCAATTAGTTCGCCTCGGCTCTACCGAAACTTATTGTTCGCGTAACGAGCTTGTTCCGCGGCGCGTCTCGCTCCGTATCTTCTCTCGCCTCGCTCTTTTGCCAGCCGGATCCCGATCGTCGCGGTCCCGGAAAGGAAAAGGGGACCCCGAACCGCGAGCAGTCCGCTTCGGAGCTCCGTCGAAAAGCAAATCGACGAGCGACACGGTGCTGGCCGCGGTGTTTTCCGGGAGAGGGGACCGTTTCGGCGGAGAATGGCAGCCGGCCATTACATACATTGAAACGTTTCATTATCCGTCAGCGATATTATGCCATCGCACGATATAATTACATCGGAAGCGTGTGTCGTTTCACGCCCGAGTCACCTTGACAAATATTTTCCGCTGCGAGTGTGTCGGCCGGTCGCCGACGAATTTCGCTCCCGGGGTGAAAAGGAACCATCGCGCCTCGGCGAGATAAGGGAGGGCCTAAGAATCGAGCGGAACGACTCCTAAGCTCGAGACTTCGTGTGCTCGAGGCCCGGGATAGTAAAGCGCGCGACGCGCCTCTAGGTCGGTTGAGAGCCGCTGCATTAATAATATACGATAGCCGTAATGGCATCGGGCGTATACGAACGTATATATTGTATAATACGTTCCAAGGCCATATAAACGTTTATTATTTACCGCGTAACGTAATGGCGAACGGGTCCCCGCTTCTCCGTGACCGTTATTAAAAATAATACTGTAACGTTCCCGACGCAAGTTTCCCCTTATCCGCCCACGCGTCCTCGCGCAAAATTATTGCCTCGTGGATTTTCAACGAGAGAGTAATCGCTAATGGTCGTCGTCGAGTCGGGCCGGGCCAGGTCGACGAAAACTAGCCGGTCGCTCGAATGCTCGGTTTCTCGTTTGCTGCCAGACGAACGGCCGTACCAAACGGGGACACGGTCCCCTCGCGATCGACCGCGTCATCCGCGCCACCCCCGCGCTCCTCTGTCAAATGTTTTTTACGTCGGACCACCGAAATAGTCCGCTAATCGGACAAATGCAGCGACGTCGAAGACGTTCGTACGGTAAATTATTGAGATCCGGGTTAATTCCGTACTAGCGTTAGCGCATTAACGAGGTAGGCAAACGTTTCGACATTCGCGATGCATTAAAGATCGCAGGCCAAGAATAACGATCGAAGAATTGTACCCGTTTTGGTCCGCCAGGAAAAACAGGACGAAGAACAATGGTTCAACGACTCTTCGCAGGTAACGCGGCATCGCGGCATCGCGGCATCGCGCCACTGACGCCACGCCGAATCTTTTCTGAACTCGGAGTTTGTTGTTCGAACGATCGAACTCCCCGGAATAAAGACATTGCCGGCGAAGGACGCAGAGACATTCCATTAGCCGTTCGATCCGCGGAACGCCTCGGGAAATCGGCGAGCGTTCGCGCGCCGCTTCTGCGACTTTGCTTTCGGCCGGACCAATCATCCGATAGGAATGCTCAAGTCAAACAACTATGGGATGGAACCGAACGCATTGGTTCGCATCTTTGCAAGAAGTCGACTCGCGGCTGCGATGGAAGCACGGTGAAATCCGCGCTGAAGAATGTTACAGTACTTGTCGAGATTTAATGCGATTGATCCGTTTTACAGGACATTTCAATTTGTTGACAACGATAGTGATAGGGCAGATGTATTTACAATTAACGTTACTAAATTTAAAACAAGTCTTTGTGTACTGATTATCTAATGTACTAGACTTCCGTAATTCAAAATAAGATATGGTTTTGCTGCTGTTATTGTGAAAATAGGTGCTTATCTGTATATGTATATATTTATAAATTAAAATCAATGAAATAATGTCCTCTGAACTTGATTTTGGCTGACTTGGAAAAACGAGTTCGTAGAAACCAGAGTTGGGCATTATTCGAACTGTTCCGAATAAATATCTGTCTATGATAATTATCTGAATGGATTTTTGTAGTCGAATATTTTATTCGGATGACAATTATTCATGTATTCGTCATAAATTATTCTATCTATTTATTCGAACAAATTATTCGCATAATTCTTTATTCGAATAAGTTATTCAAATAGAGATTGTATAATTATTCGAATAATAATGCGAATAATTGTTGACTGTTTTTACATAATTTTATAAGTATATGTTTATACGAATACATTCGGGACCAGTAGAATTTCAGCTACGTAGAGAATCGTAAAATTGCCGATGCCTTCCTCTGCATCCGTACAAAGATTATTTAGTTATGCAACAATGTTTGAGAAAAGGTTAATTGCAAGAAAGATATTACGAAAAAGTCACTATATATTCTGTCAGTGTTATTCAAATCGGCTATTTCCCTTATGAATTCAATCTTATGAAATCAATTCTTATTCGAATGAAATCTGATTCGAGCGAATTCTTACTCGAATAAAATCTGGCTCGGCTAGATTTTTGTCTGGATAAATTTTTATTCGATTGGATATTTATTCGATAGTTTCGAATAAGATTTTATTCGATACTATCTCTTATCAGTCATTCGAATAAAATGTTGGCCAACTCCGGTACAAACCCTATCGGAAATCCGATAGAAGACCTAGCTATCTTGGAGAAGCGAACTATTGTGAGACGGCTCTGTAAATAGATTGTATACATGAATATATTTTCTTAGCTTGTATTAAAAGAACAGTTACGGGAGCAGGAGACACGAACGCGGCATCAAAGAGCTTCTCGAAATCTCAAAGATTAAGAACTTCTTGTTCTAGCGTGCTCCAAGAGGGCGGGCGTGGTTCCGATGTGGTCGACTTGGCCGAGCAATTGCTCGGACTCCAGAAGTTTAAAGCCACTGCCGACCATTGGGGAACGAGAGAGAGAGAGAGAGAGAGAGAGTGAGTTCCTTTCTGGCTTCAAGGTCACGTGTCCCGAGTTAGGTGGGTGGCCGAGCGTCCCGGTGATCCCTCGTTGGACCGAGTCGGCTCACCCATAGCCGAATCGTTTCATTTGCACGAATCAATAAAAATCTACCGGATAAAAGCTGGGAGATAAAAAATGGTTCGCAGTCGTGACCAACCGGAAAGCAGGGATCGCGGAGGGGTAGAGAGAACGATACCGAACCAGAGGAGGAGGAAGAGGAGGAGGAGGAGGAGGAGTAGTAGGAGAAAGAGGAGGAGGTGACGAGGAGGACGAGGAACAGGGCGAGCAGGGATAATCTGATTTTCAGCAACTTTATACGTTGCGCTTCGATTAAAATCCAGCCACCGTACAGAGCCAATACAGTTACGTTCCTACCCCCTTTCTGCGCGATAGTCGGCACCGGTTCTGTTCGGCTCCGCTTTCGAATTCTCCTTTGGAGCCGAACGCAGAGTCCCGGCTCCTGCGCGCTCGCACGCGCCCGATTTCGAAACCGACCTGCACCGTCCGCGATTCCGTTCCGTTCCGTTGGGAAAATCTCGTTTGTCCTGAACGGTCGTCGCGATTGTATTCCGATCAGAAAAAAACAATTATAGTACGCGAAAAACGGTGTAAACCGAGGTTTCGAGTTTCGGAAAACTTTTCGGTCGAACGTTGGTAACGCGACCCGTCGATTGAATCCGAAGCAAACTGTTTACGGCCGCGTTTTTCACCGATTTCTCCAACATCCGCAAAATTCTTCTCTCGTTCGCGGTTGCGTCGCGGTCTCGACACCATCCGCAATACGCACCTCTTTGCGTTTTGGAAAATATTTTGTTCCGTCGAGGCTCGCAGAGAAACGAAAACGAAGGAACGGCGCGGAGGTAGAGGTTAAGAGAAACCAGGGAAGAGCAAGGGGATAGAGACGGAGAGAAAGAGAACAAGAGAAAAAGAGAGAGAAAGAGAGAGAAAGAGAGAGAAAAAGGCGAGGGAGAGGCGGAGAAGGAGGAAGAAAAGGCTGGAGCCGCGGGTACGTACGCGTTATTGAAACGCAAATCACGTTGCGCAACTCGCCGCCGCAGCGGGCCCGATTGGAATGTCTCGCATTAATAAAATATGAAGTATAAAAAGTTATTAAAAGGAGTAAAGAGGAATTTAATGTTTATTCATATCCGAGCGAAGCGGATGGACGAGCGGATAGACGGGCGGACGGGTTGCGATTCTCGGCATATTAAAAATCGTAAATAACGAGGCTCGCGGCTCGCCGGCCGTCTCTCCGGCCGCCTTCGCGGTAAAGTCTTTACGATTACGGCCGATTCTAATCCAGGATCAGCCAACTCCAGCTCGCGGTTATGGCATTCCGCCGAGGACTTTGTCACAACGCGCGCGATAAACTGTGTCGACGGTTCTGAGATTTCACGAACTCGAACTGGAACGCGCGCGCTTAAGATTTCAAACCTGAAGAGCGAGAAGCGTCGTCTCGGCGTCGACTCGCGTCTGGCCGCGTCGATTCTGCTCGGAAATTTCACGTCGCAGCACGCTGCTGGGAATGATTTACTCGCGTGCAAACAGCCTGACAGCTGGCTCCGTCGTTGCCCGTGTGCTATTGTCGCGTACTCACCTGTAACAGAAAGCAGAAAAGATCGATTAAGCGACGATTATCGATGCGCGCTAACGAGCGGCAACCGCGTGCGTTCGATACAACAACGTTGTCGTCGTCGTTGTCGTCGTTGGCATTGCCGTTGCCGTTGCCGTCGCCACAGACAGCCTCGGATAGTTTCGCCTACGCGCCTGGAAACGTGTGTGCGCGCGCGCGCGATAGCTCGACCTCGAGGCCATATTATATGTGTATAACATTGCGCAGAAATAATAAATTACTATGAAACGCGAACGGACGTAAATACGTATTAACGCAATTAGGTGTTACGCGTAGAAATCGATTTCTCAACCGGCGGCCATCGCGCAACGGAATCGTTTTCAGCGGCCCTCGGAGCGCGTATTCCGTAATACCGGCATAAGTTTTTCCTTCAGGTTTTTTTTCCACCGGCTGAGCTTCATAATTATTTTCCATGATCTCGAAACGCGACGATTAGGAAATCGATGAATAACGATCCGCGCGAGTATATTATCATCGATCGACTCGACGACACACAGGAATTCGCCTTCTACCGCGAAACCTTCGGCACTCTCAATCGGCGATCGCTCGACCGTCGACGCGACGAAATCGTTCATGGAAACGAGTGTCCGGTCACCTAAGCGAACCATGACGTGTACGGCGTTTCTAGCGTCGATGATACCCCATTCTTGCGTGTTGTATGATGGCAATTGAACGAAGCTAAAGAGTTATCTTCACTCGTTTGCAGCGTATCGATCGCGATTCTCGCAAACGCAAGTACGAATTCGTCATATGCGTTAATGCGCGTGCAGAGCTTAATTCATCTTCCGTGTTATATCGTGAAAACTGAACGAAACTAGAGATTCTCCTTCCCCCTTTTGCAGCAGATCGTTCGTGATTACCGCAAAAACGAGTACGAATCCTCCGAAGACGGTAGCGTTAAACCGCGCGTGGAGTTTCGTGCGGGCATTGGATTCGCGACACAGGGTGTTATGTAACTGTCACCTCCACGGTTGAACCGAGGCAAGACACCAAGGACGATGTAGCTCGTAGACGGGGGCAGGCCGTTCGATAATCGACGTTGAAGCAGCAGGCAGCATCGAACAGGGCAACAGGATGTCAGAGATCGCGGTAAGTCGAGGAACGCAAAGGGAAGTTCGCGCGACGAAACGATATCGTGACGGGGTCGCGGCTACCCTATCGAAGTACGATTAAAATATAAAATGGGTTCCGAGGATTCGGACGGTGTTACGCGCCGTTTCAATTATTGTCGCTCGGCAGCTACACGCAATTTTTGTTTCCGCGTCCGATCGCGGCTTTTCGCTCATCCGCAACCACCCCCTGCAAGCCGCGCGTCACCCCTCGCGCCGCCCCCCTGCGGCACACACTATTCCGGCGTATCCCGCCGTATCGCGGCCGTCTCTTCGCGTATCTCTGGATTTTTTTCCGAGCGCCGATTTTTCCGCCTTTTTTACCAGAGCCGCAAACGGCGCAAAAATCCGATACCGTTTTGCGGAGGCCGGATTAGCGGTAGATCGGGCTACCGAACGGCCGCGAGCGCAACCCCTCGCCATCTAGATGAAAAAATATTTGCTTCTCGTTCCACGGTTCGATCGCGACGGTACACCGAACATAGATCGCCTAGATCCTAGAGACGAGAATCCCGTGTCCCGGGTGCTCGCGCGCCAACTGTCAACGCCGAGGCTCGCGCCCGAAACTCGGGGTGAAGGGGAGACGGATATAGGGAGAGGAGAGGATGCAAGCGCCACGCCGCGTGGAAAGAATCTCGAGCGAAAAGCTCACTCGAGATGCCGCGAAAACAATGTCGAGGGCGGCCCGAGATATACCTAATTGTTGAGAGTACAGCCGGCGTAGAAGGAAAAAAAGGTGCCGGAGAAGAGGAAGAGAAAGGCGGAAGAATAAAAATGACACCGACTTCCCTCGAGCCCTTCCTCTTCCCGCTGCCACCCTCTCGACTGCTCTCTCCTTCTCTTACCCCTTTCCGTTTCGGCCGTCTCTTTCCGTCGCGGTCGCTTTCCGCTTTCTGTCTCCGCGTGCCTGTCGCTCCGTCTTTGCCCTCGGTGCCCCTCGCGTTCCCCCGTGCCACCCCGAGCGTCCCGTGCCCCCCGTGCCCCCGTGGCCCGTCCTCTCCGCCACCGCGTCGGCACACTTGCTTTTTATCGACGGCGTACTTTTACCCTCGAGCCGCGGTATGGCCGGGGGTGTGGGGTTCTGCGGAGGAACAGGGAAGGGCGAGAAGGAGGAGGAGGAGATGGAGAGGGCAAAGGGGGAGGAGGGAGAGGGTGCGGGTCGAGCCGCGGAGAAAGGGTGCAAGAGGTGGAACGTAGGTGGCGACGGCGACGGAGGATGAGAATGGATCGCGGCCGAGGGAGAGCAGAGGATAGACGCAGGACGGTTGCCGGCTGGTCGAGGGTACGGCCGGGGCATTAAACCCATTTAAATATAACCAATACCAGGGTGCCTTCTACCCTCGGTTATGGATGATTTTTACCGTTCATTTGAATAACCCGTAAGCTGCTGCATCGGCCCCGCGCGCAGACGAGCACGCATCCGACCAACACGGACGCGACCTCGCGAGTACCCTTCTCTACGTTCTCTGCTCTCCGCTCTCCGCTCTCCGCTCTCTTCTCCTCTCCTCGAGCTTTTTATCTTTTTCTTCCCCCGATCCGTCCACCTTGCCGCTCCCGCGCGTCGTCGCCTTCGCCAAGCCGATCCGCACCGCGGGCATTTGTTACGTCACCTTTTTATATCCATGCGGAATTTCGCGAGAACCAGATCGTCCTGCGACTTTTCCTCACCGGAATTGATTTCGCTTCTTATAGGTCTAGAAGGTCTCGCGCGTTTACTTCAAGGGTGGCATTCGCGGCGCGTCGTTGGCCCTTTCGCCTACGTTGCGTACTAGCTGCGCAACCGACCTCTCGAGTGGGTAAAACTGCAGAGGTTTCCGTTTCGGATAGCAAGCGAGGAGCAGGCAGCGGCGCGAAGGAATCCTCGGCCATGAAGCGGCGGTTGGCATGAAACGCTGCCAATTACCGGAAGAAGGGAGGTTTCTTGCTCGGGACAAAGTTGCAGCCGAAGGACGAGCGTAAAAGCCGAAGAGGCCGCGGAAGATGAACCACCACGGCCTCCTCGCTGTCTGCCGGGGAGAACAGCCGATGGAGAAGGAGCGAGCGGGCCTCGGTTGTACGTACGGCGATGCGTTGCCGCGCGCGCAAATACGAGTGGAGTGCAAATATCGGCTGGCCGATAATGCGAGGTCAATTCTCTCTCCCTCGTTCTTTCTCTCCCTCCGCCTTGGCTGTTCAAACCTCTCGACGCACCCTACGGCGTTACTTCCAATCGAGGAATCATAGAGGAACGGTTCGAAATTGGAGCGAAAACCGCGTTGTTGGCTCGTGCACTGCCATCCGGAAGGAAGTAAAAGCTGGTTAACGGGATCCTATCCTGGCAGTCGGCTGGTGCACGCGACCGATCTACCGCCTCTCTTGCATCGTCTGCACCGGCAGCTCCGCCTGCGCCGGCTGCACCGACCGCGCGCCGACTGCACCGCCAAGGGGAAGGCCGCCGCCGCCGCGTTCGTTCGTTCGTTCGCTCAGTTACTCTTTCGCCGGCCGTTTTATCGGGGATTCGATCGGATCGAGCCGATCCGGCCGATTATCCGCTCCCTCCGACCTCCTCTCTGCAAAGAGACGAGAAGCGACCGCCGCTCTTCGCAGACCGCATTTCCCATCGCGGTCGGAACAAAATTATGGAATCGAACCGAACGGAAAGAAAACAAAAGCGCGGCCATATGCAACGTAGAAATGGAAGTTCCTCCCCCCTCTCTCTCTCTCTCTCTTTGGAATAGTAAAAGAAAAAGAAAGGGAGAAAGAGGTCCATAGGGCGAGCGAACCGCGCGTCCGACAGTCTGGACGACACGGAACGCCCACGCGAGTAAATTAGCTTTTTTCGATCCAGAATTAACCGGTGGAGAAGGAAAACAAAGTAGGTACATGTTCAAAGTGTACGACTGCGAATAAACGTTCGGAGCACCGTTCTCCCAGTTCTGGAAAGCTCGACGTAAAGCTCTACTTAAAACATCGGTCGGAGGCAACGCAGTCTTTGCGCCTTCGAACGCATCGTTTCGCGCGAGCAATGATCGAAAGGGATTGTTCGGAGGGCTTGGAACGCGTCGATCGTGACAAAAAGCACGACCGGCTATTCGAATTCCACGGGATCGCGATTCGTCCGTCGAGTAACGATAATTTTCGATGGATCGGATAGCGCGGGGTTTTAAAAGCGGAAGGCAGGCCGGGCGAAACAGGGGTTGCGGAAAAACAGGGCACGCGCGCGCGCAAGTTACCGGCGGATCGGAATCGAAATCGGAATCGGAATCGGAATCGGAATCGTAACCGTAACCGTAAACGTAAACGTAAAGCCGAAATGATAAACGTAGCGGGTATACTTAATGGCGCGAGGCGCAACGGGGACAAGCCGAAAAGGGAGAGGAGAGTGGAGAGAGGAGCGGGCACGGACGCGCGCGCGTTTATCGCAGGCCGCGCGTATTTCGTGCGACGATTTGGGGTGAGGCTTGACCGGCTCTCCCGCTATCGTTTCAGCCCTCTACAATCGCGTCGATGCTCGAATCGTATTTATCATACGCGACCGATCGTAGCGGATTCACGATCGGATCCGACATCGCCCAGAGATACCGCCCCCCCCCGTTCTCCATCCCTCTTCCTCGCTGACCCTCGCTGTCCCTCTGTGTCGCTCGTGAACAAGCGGTCCACGGAATCGTCACTTTAATTGGTCGTTCCTCACCGAACGATTTTAACGGCCGATCTCGCCGACGTACCGCGAGCATTTATTTTCGATTTCGTTCTCGTTTCTCGGATTATCGGCGACACGCGATTCGCGGCACTCGCGGGCCTTCGGCCCGGCCGTTTTCGATCAAACTGCGTTCGTTTACGAATCCCGTTGATCGTTGCGAGCACACGTTACCATCCAAAGTCTCTCCGTCGTGCCCCCGCTTGTTGGGAGGACCGAACGAGATCGGTACCTCGGCGGCTGGCGTGGTATCGTGCCGAGGGGACAAAGGGGAAAACCGGCAAACGATCGACGAGCCGGCACAAAAGGACGCGTCCATGGACGCGCAGACGAGCCGAGCCGAGACGAGACCAGACGGGAGACGAAGCTCGGCGAGGGGAAGGCTGGCAGAGGGACCGGCAACTGGCAGGAAAGATCGTTTTCCGCGGAACGATGCCGGAATCAATAGCGCCCGAAGTCATTCGACAGTCATCAGAGAGGCGGCCCCCGTTAGCTAGCAGGCGCTGGCACCCTCGGTTCCGAGTCCCGTTCCCCGCGACGAGACGAGACGAGACGCGACGCGACGCGGCTACGACGGGGTTGCGGGACGAGGCGCAGGGTAGCCGTCATCGTCATCCATTTCCTCATCTGCAACGTGTGCCCCACGCCGTCGTCATCGGGAATGGTATTCGCAACGCGGGCGTCATCATCATTGCGATCGCGGCGGCCACGATCCGCGAGAGCAGAAGAAACGCGACAGAGAGGAGCGCGTTGTTGGGACGGGGTTGGTCGATTCGGGGAACGCGGCGGAGGAACCAACCGTTGGGGGCGGAAGGGGCCACACAGGCGGGGGAGGGGGGGAGAGAGAGCTAGGAAGAGCTAGAGGGAACGAGAGGGCGGGGAGAGAGAGAGAGGTGTGCCGTATGGGTTAGCTCAGGGATAGGATCGCCGGGGGAAGAAGCAGGCAGGCAGGCAGGAGGTGGACGGAGGAGGGAGAGGGTAGATAGGGAGCCGGTACCGGGGTCGGGGCCGGGGCCGGGAATGGGTACCGGGGCGAGAGATAGGCGGAGGTGGCGGCGGAGGGAGGTGGCGTTGTAGGGCTCGGCGGATCCCGGTTCTAGAGCCCTCGCCTCTTTCTCGCTTGGCAGGATGTAGGCGTATAACAATGACAAACCGTGAAACAATGCTGGGCGCCACTGGAAAAATTCCAAAAAACGCGAATAATAAAAATGAGAGCTCGCGTGCACCGTGTGTGTGTGTGGGTCCCGGCAACGGTGGTGGCGCGCGGCGGTGGTAGCAGTGGCGGTGGCGGTGGCGGTGGCGGTAGCGGTGGCGATGGCGATGGCGATGGCGATGCCAGTGCCGGCACACAGCGCGCGATGCGATGCCATGACGGTGCGACGCTGATGCGACGCTGCCAGACCTGGCCGTGTGTGGTAGTGCTGACTGCGAGGGTGGTGGTGGCGGTGGTGAGACAAAAAAAATGGGTAGGTAGAGGGGTGGAAAAAATGTAAAAGCCCCGGCGCGCACGGCGCTTCGTCGGGGACAATACGCGGCGATGAATGCCTATTATATTTATCTGTAACAGGCGTTCCATAAAGCAAATAACACAGAAGTGTAGCGAGGAAAAAATCGGGCTTTTTTTTCGACGCGGCGCAGTGCCGCGAGGGCTCGCTCGACAAAAAAAAAAAAGAAACGAAAGCAAGGGCGGAAAAGGGGACAAACGAAAATTCCAGTTCCATCCGAGGTTCGTCGATTCTCCCGGTCGCTCCTCCCGCGCGGCCCCCTTTTTCATCGTTCTCGCCCAGACACGGTGCCAAGGCCCCCGCGAAAATCGCCATTTTCAGAGTGTACTCGCCGCCCCTGGTCCCGCTCATGGTCTCTGCGCGTTCACCGAGCCTCCAGATCTCGATTCAGCCGCGACCGTTCGCGTTCAAGAAGGTCCAACCGGAAGCGTTCGCGGTGTCCGCTCCTCGACGCTGCAACGCAAAGCTCTTCCGAATTCAACGTTCTTCCCGCCGTTGACGCGACCGTGGAAGAATCGTGGAATTCGGTGGTCGATGAATAATTTCTCGCGCGGAAATCAGTCGCGTCGTTTGGAACTTTGAGTGCGGTTCGGGTGTAATACGCGACCGAACCGCGGCAGAAGTCACTCTGTGTATTTGGGGGACGACAAAAGGCAGGGTTTTTCGCACGATCTCCCGCGAGAGGCGACCGACGCGGCGTGGCGACGGGGCGAATCCGCTGGTAAACGCGAGTCGAATAAGGGAAATTCCGTGAACGGAATAGCACGGAAAAAGAGCGCGAGCGGAAGGACGAGAACGCGAGAGACCGCGATGGGAGGAGGAGAGAGGGCGAGAGCGAGGGCGAGAGAGCGAGGCCAGAGAGAAGGGCGAGAACGAGAGGGAACGGGAAAGGGCGAAGCGGCGGTGTGTGCCAAAAACTATAACCTGTTGCATACGGCGTCACGAAGCCCGAAAAACGCCCCTAGCCTCGTCCCTTTTACTCACCCCCTTAACCTTCCGCCCCTATGTCAAGCCGAACTTTTCGCGGCACCGCGTTAAACCGAAGAATTTCTCGATGTCGGATACTCGATATCCCGATATTCCGCGATATCGAGCCACCGGCACACCGGTCAACCCATCGCGCGCACCGCGTTTTCTACTTTTTCGCGGCCGATGCGTTTCCCGAGCAAAAAGAACCGAAAAAGAGACGAGGGGAGAGAGAGGAAGAGATAGGGGAGTGGAGAGAAAGAGAGAGAGAGAGAGCGGGCGCGGAAAGCTGAAAAAAAGAGGAAACGCTTGTACCGTTAAAAACGACGTCGCTGATTCCGAGGGAACGATCGTTATCCGGCAAATTCGTTTCGCATCGATTCCGCGGAATCGCCGATGCTTTCCGCGAGACCAAAAAACCGTTGGTCACCGATTATGGAAAATTCGATGCAACGAGCGGAGCCGCAGACGCGAGCAGGGAAGCGTGCACGCCCGTCTTGACAGTGACAGCAGGTTCGCAAAGTCTTTCGTTCGGTTTCTTTCCAGTTTGTTTTTTCCCCGGCGTGCCCTTTTATGTTTTCCCCGCCCCCCTCTTGTTCCGTCGTTCGTCTCCAGAGTCGAGCGAGTATTTTTCTCGTAAATCGAGCGCTCCTCGATCAGTATTCTTCGACTCCCCACCCCGCGGTCCTCGCATCCCGTGGGTTACATCTCTGTCTACGATGTATGCCTGTATGTATGGTATAGTAGTGCAGCGTGCACGCACGCACGCACGCACGCGGATAGGCTTGCTTGCACGCACGGACGCACGCGGGCAGGCAGGCAGGCAGGCAGGCACAGGCACAGGCACAGGCACAGGCCAAAGGCAGTGGCAGGCTGGCAAGGCAAGCACGCACGAAGGCAGGCAGGCACGCAGCCAGGCATGCTTGCGTGTATTTTTATGAAATCATTGTTTCGAATGACAATACACCGGGATGAGCAGCGCACAATGACTGCATCGACGGAGATGCGGAGGTGGAGTGTGGCGCAGACCGGAGACGGAGGTGGAGAACCAGGCGAAGGGAAAAAAGAGGGTAGGAGAGAGGGTGGTGCGCGATGAAAGAAATCGAAGGAAGGGGAGACGTGCACGAGAGCGGTGTACGCACACGATACGCGGTTCGACGCCACGAATCGTTCCTATGCCGGCTCCGCTCGGCTCGGCTCGTTCGCTCGTTCGATTCGTCCGTCGATCCGTCCGTTCGTTCGTTCGTTCGTTCGGTTCTTTGTGATGACTGTCGATGAAACGATGACATATTTTTCCGGCTCTCACTCCCGGTGTGCCCCGCGGCTCTTCCATTCACGCTTCCTCGCTTCGTCCCTCTATTCCTCGGCCGTGTTGGCCGCTACCACGGTGCTACCGTCGCACTGCCACCACAGCTGCACGCACGGACGCACGGACGCACGGACGCACGCGTGTTCGCGTGTTCGCCTGTTCGCGTACTCGCGTACTCGCGATGCCTCGGGTGAAATATATCTCCGCTTCCACTCGCTCGTCTGTCCGCTGCCTTTTCCCTCGCTTTTGCTCCCCGTCTTTCCTCGGCTTCCTCCCCGCCGCCTCGTTAAAACGTTCGACGTCATCCTTTTCCCTTTTTGCCAGGATCTCGCGCGGGTTTTTCCGTCCGTCGAAGGGCGAGGCCCGTATCGGACGAATAAAACGAAAGCTGCTCGGACGGTTCGATGAAGACGTCGTGGGTTCGACACGGGCTCCCCGGTCGGTTCGTGCGACAGGATTCCACGTACCTAATCTAGAGCCGGGGAAGATTACGTCGCATCGATTCCGCACTCGGCACGGCGGAAGAGCGAACCCATCGATGCATCGCGGGAAACGAGCGCCATAGTTCCAGGATATATTTTTTTTATATACGATAAACGAAATAAAACGTCGATCTCGTAAAGCCGGGACCGGTACAATAAAACGGACACGGGAAATCTGGCGGTACGGTCGCGCATTCATCGGGATACAGTCTCTGCGCGTACATCCGAGAATTATATGTCTGTCGCACTCTTGGGGAGGGACAGGGCCAAGCGCGCGCGAGCCGCCGCGCGAGCTACCACCGCGCAACCGTATTGTACGCCGATTTTTTATCGTCCCATTTATTTGTACCGACCTTTATTAAACGATGAAAACTTTATTGCTAATTGCTGGGGGCGAAAGGGTTTTTATGGATGCTTGCTCGGCCGCGTTTTCATTTCGATTCCTGAAACGTTCCGAGCGGTAGGCTCTCCGACAGAATTCAGGGAGAGAGAGAGAGAGAGAGAGAGAGAGAGAGAGAGAGGCAGAGTGAGAGAGAACAAGAGAGAGAGAGAAGGAGAGTCATCCATCTCCTGCCTCGACTGTTCTCTCGCTACATCGATCCATCGGAAGACCGGACGTCGATCGGTGTACCGTCGACTTCAACCGCCGCGAAAATATCGACGAGCAGACAGGAGCGAGATCTCTCTCTCTCTCTCTCTCTCTCTCTCTCTCTCTGCCTCTCCGAAATGCACCAGGGAATCTCTCGAATCTCTGATCTCTCTCCTGGCCTGCGAAGAACCTCGAATAAGACCGATCCTCCTTTTTTCCAGTGGCCACCTCCGAGGAACGTCGTTAATCCGCGAGACGATTCCAAGGACGCGTCTGGCGATAATTTAACGTCGTTTAATTCCGACGCCCGTGCCCGGCAAAGAGAGTTTAATTAAATGAAATCGTCGGGGAATTAATCAGTTCGATCGGCTAATCCGACCCAATACCATAACGACGTTTCCATTAGCCTCGGAGGGTAGAAGACGAGGCGCGCGTTGCGAGGCTCGCCGTCGCGCTGCTGCGATCGCGAGGGAAACGCGGCCAATTTCCAGCGGAGAAAATTTACGACCGGTAATTCGCGGGCCTCGAACAAACGCGGAAAAATAATAATTGTAGAGAAGTTTGGTGATGCGTGCACGCTCTCACGAGCTCGCTCGCTCGCTCGCTAGCATGTACGGCAGCTAGCGCGGGCTCTCGTCAAGGCACTTCGAGACCGCGTAAATCGGCGCGGGCGCACGTCCACGGGCGCGAAACGCGATACGCGATACGCGATACGCGAACGCCGAGTCTTCGAGGGCAATTTCGACGCTTCTATTATTCCTTCCCGCGTCCCCGGACGCCCTCGCCCCCTCTTCGCCGGCTATTGTTCTCGTTATACCATTATTTCTATGTTTTACACCCCGCTACGAACCTCGAGTGGTTGCCGTCTAGCCTTCTCCCCGTTCGAATTACACTAGCACAATATTTTTCGAATAATCGCGGCAAAAGCGTTCTCACCGGCGCCGCGAACAAACGTTCCGGCTCCAAAAGCTGCGAACGTTGCACGTTCTTACTCTAACGCGCTTCGAACTGATCGAGATAAAGAAAACCTTTCGATGCGTGAATCGACCTGATCGCGTTGATCGACGACCACCGATCGCGATCGCGTCGTCGCTTAAAAAGAATTCGTCGGATTCCGTCGTCTCCGAACCGTTGATCCGTTCGATCGGGGTCGCCAGGATCGCGGGGCGGGGCGACCGGCTAAAAACTGCCGGTATCCAGCGCGAGTTTTAATCGTCGGCGAGATCGTTAAGACCTCAAAGCGTCGAACTGCGGGCAAAACAAGTACAGAGGCAACCGCGTGGCACGGATGAAATACGGGGAACGTTGAACCCAATCAAGTGGCTGTCATAAATTTCCATCAAGCCGTGTACCGGCCACGGCGCTAATGGTCGATACAAAATTGCAACTACCAGTCGCGAAGAAGAAGACCGGCCGGCGAAGGTCAGCGGCAGCCCTTTTCTACGAGCGCTCGAAAAGGCGCGACCGCGATGTTTCCAGCAGCGACGGGCCACGACGGCGCGATCGACTTCGGCTCGTATTCGAACAAAACGCGTTCTTCTACGGTTTTACTCGTTAGTGAAATGGCTCCATAACTGCAATCAACGCGTGGGCAAGGAATGCGGTTACGGCGAAAATTTGTCCTTTTTTCTCGTTGTTAAAACGCCGACCGACATGCTGCTGCAAAACCTTACGATTATGTGCATTGGCCGATAGCGTCGCGAATCGCTAGGAGTCGCGCGACGCTAACGAGGAAAACCGTGCGGAACGACGCTTGGCACAGCTCGGCCAGGCTTCCGCAAAGGCCAGTGATCTCGAACATCGTCGGCGCGACGAAGCGAACAGATGCGAAAGGTCTGCGACACGTAGACGCGGTCGTCGTCGGTTCGAAGAAGTCGGATTCGTTCGAGCGAGGTCGACGAGAGAGAGAGAGCGCGGCGAGGGACACGCGGACATATTTCGATGGAGATACGCGTAGCGGGTTGCGCGTGAATATTTCTATAGAAACGGTTATACACTCGTAGAACATATTGAAACGCGTCGTTGGGGGCAGATGCGTCCGATGATATATTAACGCCAACTGTGCGGCCCATATAGGCACGTGTACACGTAACACGCGCGATCGGTGGCCGGCCTCGTTCACACGTACACGCATACTACGGGAATAAATTATAGAATTATCGTTTTATCGCCGCGCTTGCATATAGACGTACACACCGCGGGTGTACATTTTTCGGCGATCGCGTCCGCGCAGCGCGCTCGCGAACGCACATCCTCGCGAATTGTCGCGCATCCCTCGAGGGCTAACCCTCTTCGCCCTCTTCGTGCCCTCCTCCTCCTCCTCCTCCTCCCGGTTCCTGCTCCTCCACCTCCTCTTCCTGCTCCTCCTCCTCCTCTCCGCACCCTGTTTTCCAACGCACTCGCCGCGGTAGTACGCAGCTCTCTTTCTCTCCCGGCGGTGTACTGTATTTTTCGGGTTTTTTTTGTTGTTCATTCTCTCCGACGGCCGCGTAGATAATAAATCGCCAAGGCGGTACGCCAAATTAATATCGTAAATTCGTTACGGACGCGATACCGCTTCCCGAAAGGGCGGGTTGGGAGGGCTAAAACATTCGCGACCGCGGTGTAATATTAAAAACAGGCGCGAAATGCGCGCCCGGAGAGGCCGGATGAAAAATAAGCGCGGTAATATTCCGCGGGGCCGAGCCCCTTCCTATTCGTTCGCAATTAATTGTTTGCCGCGCGAGCAATCCCACTTCGCGGTACCGAATATAATTACCTACCTAAATCATCGCTCGATCGTGGAATATCTGCAGCGGCGAGGAGAAGCGCTGCAAGCGATTATCGTCCGGCCGGAGAATTCCGATTCGCTTCGACGCTCGGCCGAGAGAGACGACTTTATCGGAAATCTTTCCCTTGCTTTGCCTTGCCTCGCCTTAGCTTAGTTTGTCTTGTCTTGTCTTGCCTTGCCTCACCGCGTTTCGCGTTTCTCGTTTCTCGTTTCACGAAGACAACGCGCGAAACGCCGCGCCGGAAGTCCCGGTAATAAATAGGTTTCGCGTCGGCCGACGGAAAAAGAAAACAATGGCATTCCGATAACAACCGACACGGCGGCGAGGGATTCTCGCCGCTCGGAACACCGACTCGCGGAAATGGTAACGCAGCGGCGAACGCGGCGAACGCGGCTGCGAGTGCCGGCATCGCTAGTCGGGATATATTTAGGCGATATAAATTTAAATAAGACGTTATAAGAGTATAATTTGTTCGGTTAGTGCCGCGACGCGGGAGACGCCGCGCCGGTACGGCCAGGCTCGTTAAAATATCTACGCCACGCAGCCGGGAATATATTTTAATAATTCCGAATACATTAAAGTTTATCGTGGCTCGGCGACCACCGCGTCGAGCCGAGCCGAGCCGAGCCGTTCCGCTCCTCGAGCGCAAAGTGCCCCGAAACGACCTGAATTCGAGCCGGTGGAGATCGCTCGGGTGGTTCCGCCTCGCTGGAATAATTACAACTGCGTCTTTCTCTTCGAAATTTCGGACAAAACGAACTCTTCCTTCCGGAAGATGCCGCGCATCCGCGCGATCGCTCGCCGTCGAGACGCGCGTTGTCCGCGACTAAATCGATCGATCGCGCGCGAGCTTTTTACGCGATGTCGCACGCCGCCATCTCGTATAATCGACGCGATACGCGATAGAATCGAACGATATCAAAGGCAAGTTTTGCGTCCGCTCGCTCGCACGTTCGCGATTCCGTTCGCGGTTTCGGTCGCTCTTTCCACTCCAATCTTTGCTCGCGCCAAGTTTCGCGCGGCAACCTAGGAAATCTATTCTTCGACCGGTGAATCGTATCGCGATCGACGGGAGCGTCGCGGGAATTGCGCGCAGTATCGCGGTGATTTAAAGTCGCAAAATGGAACGAGCAAGGTGCCGTGGAGGCGAGGGAGACAAGGACGAGGACGAGAGCTCTGAGGACGGAGGACGGGATAGAACCGGGAGAGGGAGGAAGCGGGATGAAGCGGGTTGAAGCGGGAGGAGAAAGCGGAGGAAGCCGAGGAGAGGGTTTGGAGAAGAACGGAGACACGCACAAAGACGCCAGAAGCTTGCTCGACCGAAAAGTTTGCCTAACGGTAAAGCGATGAGTTAACATTAATATATTCCGTCGGAAAGTTTTTATAATATTCCCGGGCATTGTCTGCCGTGGAACAATAAAACCGCTGTTCCCGTTTACGACGGACGATTTTTCAACGAGTCGGAGAAACGAAGCGAGGCGAGACGAGGAGAGGCGACGCGAGACGAGGCGAAGCGAAAAGAGACCCGACAGAGAAACAGAAAGAGAGAGGGAGAGAGGGGGAGAGAGAGAGAGACCGAGACAGAGAAGTACCAGAGAAAAGAAGATGAGAGAAAGGGAGGAAAAAGTCGAGATACTCCGTCAGTGGGGGCGGAAGACGGAGACGGTCGGGTAGAAGGAAGCGAGAAGAGGAAGCTACTCTCTGCACAGTCTGTGTACAGTATGTGTACAGTATTTACGACGAGCGACGAGACGACGGGCCGCGAGCGATCTGTCGCGGCCACCGACGAGCCCCATCTGATTCGCGAGAACCGCATCGATGGTCCGCGTTTCAAAATTTGTCCATTTCTTCTCCCTACTTCCGGCTGCTCGGAACCGCATTACGCGGTCCCTCGAAATAGGAACCTACTTGTACTCGACGCGTACGCGTACGCGAGCGTGTCGTAAACGAAGGAGGATTCTTCTCGACGAGGGAAAGAGAACGAGGCTACGCGAATTCGTTGAAAAACGAGGTCAAAGAGAGAAACGCGTGGCGGCGAGCGAACCGCGGCCGAGCAGTGCTCGAAGACGGGGCAGATTCGAAAAGTTTGCGCACTTCTGTTTTTCTTGAACGTGTCCGGCCCGTTGTTAACCGTCTGGCCGTCTAGTGAAGCGAAGTTTCGTTTGATATTGCGTCGAATCGAGAAATGGCTGGAGTAACAACAGCACCGACTGCGGCTGCGGCACTAGCAGAAGGAATTAAAAGTAAACACGCAGGCTCACGCGTTCCTCCGGGTTAGAGTAATTACGAGCCACGCCAGCTGCCGCGGAGTTTAAATTATAGAAATTACAAAACGCCCTCGTCCCTTCCCTCCTCCGGGCCCCTCACCACCGGCTCCGCCGCTCCCCTCCGCCGCCCCCGCTTCGACGAGCGCCCCACCCGCTGTCCTCGGGCTCCCTCCTCTCGTTCCTCGTGCCTCTTTCGGAGCCAAAGGCTCTTTCTTCCTCCTCCTTCCTCTCTCTCTCTCTCTCCTTCTCGCCTTCTCACACCAGCTCTTTTCGTCGAAGCATGCCTCTCCGTGCCTCTTCCTTCTTCCTTCACCCGCCTGCACCCCGCCACCAACGTCGTTTCGTTGCTGTGTTTCTTTTTCCAGGAAACGATGGTTCTTTTCACGCCGATACGCGCTCGCATCCGAGTTCACCGGCCAGCACCGAACCCGCAGAGATTCGGTCGGAGGGCACGGATCTCTCCTCTCTTGTCGGCGTCTTCCAAGAGGATCGCTATTTTCCGGCTTTTCCGCGAAACCGCGATCCACGCCTCGGTTCTTCGAACGAAGCTAAATGCGTGGGCGGAAAAGAACGGAGACGGGACCGGAAAGAGACGGAGAGAGGTGGAGCAGAGAGAGAAGGTGGGGAGAGAAGGCTTGTCCCGGAGGCCTTGTCCGGCTCCCGAAGGTGTATTTCGTGCCGAGCGCAGGTAGATAACTCGGGTTGCAGGTAACGCAACGAAATAACGCCGGTGGAATTCCTCTCGGCTGCTGAGGCTAATGCCATAGGCCCTCTTTGTCTCGCAGTGCCATCATTTTTCTCTGGTAATATATTTTATTGCCGTCTCTGCGAGGCTGCTCGCCGTGCCTCCACGTTGCCTCCACGTTGCCTCCACGTTGCCTCAACGGTTCCTCGACGATTCCTCCGCAGCTCCTCCACCCTCACCTGCGCGGCACCACCTCCGCCTTCGCCTTCGCCTTCGCCGGCGAGCACCGCGACCACCGGCTTCTCCTCCTTCACCTGTCTCCCTGCTCCTCTCCCGCACATCCCCGTCGCTTCGCCCCGGCTGGGCCCGCTTAGTCCGTTCCCTTCCTTTGCTCGCACGGCATCTACGAACACCTTCGCTCGAGACTCTCCACCACTACGCAACGCAATTCCACTCCCCTCGCTCTCCACGAGACTTTATTATACCTTTCTGTCCCTTTTCTTTTCCTTCCCCTTGCCCGCAGCCGCAGCGTCCCCTTCTGTTTCCACTCGCTTCTTGCTCTTTCTCTCTCGCTCTCTCCCGAGCTTTCTTGGTTGTTCCATGGCAAGATCTGTTCGCTCCTATTCTCTCTCATCTGGCCACCGTCTCTTTCGACGAGTCACGAGCTTGCGGTCTCTCTCTCTCCCTCTCTCTCTTCGTGTCTCTTTTCCGTTTCTGTTTCTTGAACGCATAGACGCATATCGAATCTCGTCTTATTCTCCCTCTCTCCCTCTCTCGACCGATCGGGCCCGGAAAGAAAGAGAGAGAGAGAGAGAGAGAGGGAGAGAGAGAGAGAGAGAGAGAGAGAGAGAGAGAGACAAGAGGATTGACGGGGAGGAGAAACAGTAGAACCAGAATGAACAGAGAGCGGTCCCGCAGCGGGAACAACGAGAAGCCAGATATAATTGTATCTAAATTATAATATACTAAATAATAACAGCCACGGCGGTCGCCTGACGCCAGTACAGTCTGCCGAGAAAGTTTCCTGGCAGCAAGAGAAAGCACGGCACTGCGTCGCGACATCGCGAAACCTGCGATCCTCTCGCGCGAGCAACGAGAACCGAATGTCCCCGACTAAACGTGCAGGGTACAACATTGCTGACGCAGTACTTCTTTCAGATCTGCCTGTTTCGTTCGGGTTCCGTCATTTGTGCCGCACGCGAGTCTCGCGTTCCTGTTGCAATTCGCAGACAAAGTCGAGGCTCGCGTGTCGAGATTCTCTCGCGCGATTCAAAGGGACGCGCGCCGCTCCCTCGAGATCACGGCGACGGACTTGTCGCGTTGTCGTCCTCGCGATCGTTGAGATCGTCGAGATCGTCGAGATCATCGGTCACCGGGTTTCCTCTCGCGGCGGCTTGCCTCTTTTTCTCGCGGTGTATTATTTGCCGTGTATCGCCTGCGGGAGAGTAGCACCGAGACTCGAGGCGACGGCGGCGTCCGTCCGTTTCTCCTTCTTTATCCTTTTCTGTTTCGCCTCGCGCTGCTTTCTCTGCTCTCTTTCTCTCTCCCTTTCCTCTCTGCCCATCTCCCTCTCGCTCCTTGTCTCGCTGCCGGATCTCTCCCTTGGCCAACACCGGAGGGATCCCTCCCGGCAATGCGCGTACAAAAAGAGTACGACGAGTTCGGGGTTAAGTTTTTCTTGTCTAAGAAGACAAGGAGATTACGGGGGAAAGGGTGAAAGAGAGAAAGAGAGACAAAGAGGGCGAGGATCTTGGGGAGAAAAGGATGAGAGAAAGGGAGGACGACCGGGCGGGAGGGACGAAGGGAGAGTAGGCGAGCCGAGCCAACCATCTGGAATCCAACTCGGTGGGTAAGAAAAATAAGCTTGGTGGGAGTAATAATAAAGAAATATGTTTCTCTTCGGTCAGAGCCCCGCGCTGCTGCCTGGTTTCGTCTTTCCCTTTCCGTTTACGTCGCCGCAGCCGCCGCGCCTCTGTTCTCTCTTTTTCGCGTAACGATTGCTCGTGCACGAGCAACCTAGCAATACGTTCGAGGCCGGCCCTTTCCGAGTTTTGTCTTGACTCCGCGTTCCAGAGAGACGCGGGCCGCGATCGTCCCGCCGGGAACGGGACCGGTTGAAAATTTCAAACGAGCAGAACTCGGAACGACGCGCGAGGCACGTGGAAAAATCAACTGGCCGTTCTCACGCGAGCAACGATTTTTATCGCATGCCAGCGCGGCGCGGCGCGACCCGACCAAGCGCGGACGTACTCGGTTTTCCGCGTGTCAATTTCGCGAGATTATCGCGCCAGCCAAATTTCCCGGCAGTCATCCCTCCGCGACCCTCGTTTCCAGCGCGCGACGCGACGCGACGTCACGCGACGCCGCGAACCACAATTTCCTCTTTGCGAGACCGTTCCCTCTCTACGACCTTTAAGACAACCTCCCTGATGGGTTCGGGTTTGCCGACCGACAGAGAAATGTCTGCTCGTGCATCCTCCTGCGAGCCATTGACAAGAAGACAGACACTATCCTCGCTTGCATTTAAGATTTTATGGATCGTAAAGAGGCGAAAATTAGGAATCACGAGATTGATGGCGCAGCACCGTTCAGCGCGAATCATGTGTTGGGTTTTAACGAGAGCCGATTTTGGTCATAATGAAATGGACCAAAATGGGATAGTAGAATCGATTACTGTTCGAGTATGGTTAATACAACAACAAAAAGATATATTAGTATTAATAATAGTAATAAAACAACGCCATCTTTGCGTGTAGCGTTGATGCGGGATTATCTGTACACTAAAGAGTATTAAACCTCGTCAAGAAATAAAAGGATGTAACATGCCTTATTTGATAAACATAAAGTTAATTATGCGTGGAAACAAGACAAAGGTACATCAATTGGTCACCCCACAGTAATCGGCTTTACTACCCTAATACTAGGGCAATTGTCTATCACTGTACTTGCAGCGGAGTCTTGAGTTTATAACGCAATGCGTAGTATTTTAGTTGAGCATATGATTGGATTCTTAGCACGTGTCAATGACAATGACGAAACGTTGTCTTTCGTCCAAGGGTTCCTCCTCGTTAGGACGAGTAGAGCCGGATGTGCGAGAGCGATCGAGGGTAAGGTCACGGCAGGTGTATACCACGGCTGCGTTTTCCGGTCCGCTCGAAAAAGGGAGCACAGCCTGGACGAAAGTTGAGTGAGCGAAAAAACTGGAGAACCGCGAGCCGTCGAGAGAAAGAGGGAGAGAGAAAGAGAGCACGCCACAAGGAGAACGGCTGGACTTCTCGGAAGGGAGGTCGCAATCAGGAAAAAACGGCACGGCCGGTAGTTTTCGCATAATCTGCGGAGCACGGCGAGGCCTAATGTCAGTGTTCGCCGGTTAGCGTGGAAATCGAGAGGAGGTGCGTCGACGGAGCCGCGTAAGAAGCCTCGGCGTATCCTGGGGAACGAGACCGGTGAGGCCGCGGGACCGAGAGGGGCCGAGAGGGGCCGAGAGGGGTCGAGAGGGGTCGAGAGGGGCGGAATAGGCGGAGGAAAAGGAAGCACGTTATATTTTATATGACAGCGTGATTGCATTTCCCAGAACAAACATCGCTCCGGCCGAGCGAGCGCAAGAAAATGTCGGCGTTAATCGCAGCTCTACGTTCTACTCTTGTCCGTCCTTCCTCTCTCCCTCTTCTCTCCCTCCTCCCTCCTGGTTCTCGCTGGCTTGCTCCGCTCGCTTTCTCTTCCTTCTCTCTTTCTTTCGATTGTCTT
The DNA here is from genome assembly GCA_028455555.1 of Augochlorella aurata. Classification (NCBI taxonomy): domain Eukaryota; kingdom Metazoa; phylum Arthropoda; class Insecta; order Hymenoptera; family Halictidae; genus Augochlorella; species Augochlorella aurata. Next base: position 161,824 of record CM052167.1, on the reverse strand, counting down.
CCCCCGCGAAACCGTTCCGGCATTTCTTTCGCGGAACCGAGCGGGAAGAATCGCTCCGTTTCTTTTCCAACGGGTCGCCTCGGCGTTCGATTCTTGCCTCTCCAGGAGCGAACGTTTCGCTGTTTCCGTACACGCGCCAACACCTCCGTCGGATTTCATCGTTGCACAGCGAGCTCGTATCTCTCCGCCGGAAAAAAAGAAAGATAATTAAAGACCGCAAGAGAAAGATTCGCGCCCAATCTCTTCTGCAAAGTTTTCTTTTCCGCGCTCGCGCCCGCGCGCGTCCAGAAGTTGGCCCCCGAGTAATTTTCACGACTATTCTCCTCGGCGTTCGCCGGCGTTCTCGTTCCGGCCGCTATCCACCGCCACTCAAACTCCTCTTTTCTCGCAGCATTCCTCTCTTTCCTCGTCTCTCTCGCACTCCCACAGCCCAGCTCCGGTTTCTTTCTCTCGCGCTCGCCTTTTCCCCGTAAAATTCTACGGTCAGAACTATTTGTTCACGGACTTATCTGTATTTTATTATACCCGAAGTTTTCACGCTCTCCCTTATCTGCTCTCGTGTTTACTATACGATATTTATAGCTGTGCTCGTCTGTGCTCGGCGCCGGTTATTACGGAGCTCGCTGGAAGAAGAGAGGGCCGCCGTTGTACCAAATACCGCGGGAACGAGCCGGCCGCTCGCCTCCAACCACCGCGAGGAACAAGGAAAGCCCTCCAGGAAAGAGGGGGAGGGGGAAAGCAGCCAAGATAGATAAATCATTTACTTTCTTGTTCGTGGAACGAGTTCTCTCGCGAGAACCACTACCAAGAAAACCGAGGATACCGAGATGTACCAACGAAACACGAAAGAGACGGAATCCTTCGTTCGCTGCAGACCGCCGCCGTTCTCGTGAGGCCGCCGCCGCGTCTTCGATCCCTCGAACGCGAATTACCGCTAACGCGGCTCCGATCGAGCGTCCAACTTCTCCCGCAAATTTTTCAGTACCCCTTAAGGAACGATCCGATAACCTCCCATCACAATTTTACACTTCGCAGCCGAGTCTGAACAACTAACTGCACCGAGCGCGCGAAATTTCTAACAAACGTATTAGCATGAACACTACTATAAGATAGTTACTTATTTATAAACAGAGAAATCCATTGGAGTTCAGTGCGGTAGGAACGATAGGGACACCGAAAAGATCAATCATTCTTATAGGATCCGAATAAACACTATTTGGCACATATAATAAAGGTTTAAACAAGTAAACTTTATTACTCTCGAAGGAGCACGGAAGTTTGCAGGAGAAAGAAACTCGGGACAACTTATGAAGCCGTTCGAAACTTTAAGAAGAAAAATAATGTCAGCAACAACTCTCCTAGATGCAAGCGACTCCACAGGCCTGAGACGCGTATCGCAGGCGAATAAATACGGTCTGTAAAATGCAAGGGATTTTTAAGTGCAGCCAGTCTGAGAAAGCTGTGCTGTACCCCATCAACAATATGCTTAAATTGAATAAGATCTGTCGACCAGATCACCGACGCGTATTCCATATTGGTTGCAAGTATGCGAACGGTCGAGCAGGATTATTATTCGCGAGATCGCGAGACGGTTTTCCTTTTGCGATGCCGCGTCAGAGGCGGCGAGTGCATCGAGCATGTATCGAATCGGTCGAGTCGATGCGTCGCTACCTCTGATCGTCCCTTTTCCTCCCCGTGGCGGCGCAGAGCCACTTGGTTCTTGCGCGGCTCGCCAAAGTAGACGATCACAAGAGATTCGAAGCACCGAGTCGCGCTAATTAAGATTCCTGCAAGCTTTTTCACCGTACGTATCTTCGAATACGTGGAGAGTCCCGGTTATTTCCGCGCGGTGCACGATCAACATCGTTCTCTCCCTCCGACGCTAGAGACTTTCGACGATCAAATTCGATCAGCCCTCTCGGCGGAGCACTAAACTCGGAAGCGAGTCACTCGCTACCAGAGCGAACCCACTCGCAGCGCAGCGATAGTCAGGCCTCTTATATACCTTTGTCGCGCGTCGTCGCAAAGCGTGCACGCATACGTGTGCGACCTGACCCCTCGTAGGATACACAATGGTTATCGCCGTCGAGACAACGCGACGTGGACGGGACACGATCGATTTTTCGGTGGATTTCGACGGATGCTCCAAGAACTTGCCAATTTTCAAGCGCGAACGGATTTCGTTCGATAGTCGAAAATAATCGCTTAGGCCGTGACTACGCGCCGTTTCTTTCGCCATTCTGCAATCGATAATTTTATTTAACAAACTTTACGCTTCGTCGTCAGAGGAAACCCATTGCAGTATAATATACGCGGGTGAACTCCTATTTTTACGACAAAAACAGAAACATAACTTATAATGAATAGTGGAGTGGGAATGGTTAAATATAGTAACACGTTATTAGAACTTATACAACATCGGCATTATCCTATTCCTTGTAAATAAAATCTATTCCTTCGGTAGCAGTATTCGAACATTAGATTATACGGTGGCATACGATAAATATATCTTCCTTTTCTCGTAAGAAATTGTTAACGACGAGGAAGATTAAATAAACATAGCTTTTAAAGAACTCGTAGGCAAGCGATTAAACTCCGACAAAGAGGACTTTTGCATCGATCGCCGTGTTGGTTAACACCCCGTTTCTTTTATAATTATATCTTGGAAGAAACAGAAAACTTATTTTTACAAGGAAACAGAAGTTTATTCCGATTCAAAAGAACGGAATAAACCTTCTTACCCGACAGCTTATTACGAGAAATCGCCGTTACGAGTTAGATAGAACGGCAAGGAATTGATTCCGATTTGGAGGATGGAAGAAAATTCGGAGAAAAGAATGTCGGGAGTTGGCCACGCGCTACTCGATAAAGCGATGGTATCCGTTCTAGGAAAAGTCCAAGGCACTTCGGGTTAGAATTTTGCCTAAGCGAGGCAATCTGGTTTATAACACCTCGTATATTCTGAATAAACGGGTCTCAATGTTTCGCAACCGAAACCGTCGCGTCACGGCTTGTTTCTCCCGCGCGGCATTTGTTTTAGAGGGATCTGGGAGGGTCAGCTGTCGAAATTCCATTGAGTTGGCCCTGATTCCCTTTCCAGCCGCGTGTATCGTAATTTGAGAAGCGGAGAAGTAAGACGCAAACCGCGCGGCTGTGTTTAGCCGAGAGTGATCTCGAAATTAGGTATTCAGGGTTGGTGGATAATTAGCGGAGCGGGCGCTCGCGAGCGTGAGCGCGAAAGCGGTCGAGGTCTCTTTGACCGCTCGGAAAAGGGTGAACGGACGTCGGAGTCGAGTCGCATCGGGGACGTAACACGCGGATACGTTGCTACGGCAAGCCAATAATTATTGTTTTTACCCAGCAGCAGCGGGCCGCAATTAAAAACTGTTTATTTATTCAGCTTCGGCTTTTTAGCATTCTCCCTCACCCCAGGAAGGATGGAGGTACGCGGCCGTGTGTGCGGCCACGTGCGTGCCTCCATCGTTCGCCACGATTTTTCGGCTTACCAAACCGTTGTTTCCAATTTTCCCCAGCCACACCCGGGGCCGTGTCGTTTCCCAGGCGGTGCGAGGCCATTTGCCAAAAAATTGCCTGGCCGGTTCGATCGTTCGCGCGACAGTCGTTAAAAAGCGCGATCATTTGCTGCCATCTCGGCTCTCGCGATCAAAGATCTCGGCACCGGACCTACGGCGGCGGATTATCGATCCTATGATTGCTGGAATCTCGCGAAGCTGTTCCGAGACAGGATCGGAGTACTGCACCGCGTAGGATCGTCGATCGCGATTCGTAGTCGGCGTTCGCGCGACGCGACGCGGTATCTCTCCCGGAGATTTATTATTTAATCTCGCGTCACGATATTTATTATTGCACGTAACCCCGTGGGTCTATAAAAATATCACGCGTTATCGCGTACCGTCCGGTCAATAACAAGCTGACGATACCTTGGCTGGTTTCGAAATCGTTTGCGAGCGCGCAACTTTTTGACGGACTAAGGAAAAAACAGATTCCCGCTGGCGGAGCGGAGTCGAGCGAGTCGGCGACCCGCGAGCTGGAGCGGTGTCGACTCGAGGCTCGGCGAGGCGCGGCGAGGAGCAAAGTGCTGAGGAGAGGAGAGGAGAGAAGAAGTGAGCGGAGTTACGAGAGGAGAACGAGAGAGAGAGAGAGAGAGAGAGAGAGAGAAACGGGGAGAGGCTAGTCGGCTGAGAACATCGAAAAGAGAAGAGAAGAGTAAACCAGAGAAGAGAACAGAGAAGCGAGAAGAGAGAGGAGAGACGAAGCGGGTAGAGGAGCGGGGGCAGATGAAAGAAACGTGGTACGATCGAAGCGGCTCGTCGCAACGCGAGAAGGACACGCTGCGAGAGGTCGAGGCGGGGCCGCGAGGGGAACTTAGAACAAATAAAGCGATAAAATATATAATATTACGTCGTACAGCCGGCTGGCCGACTCGTGCATTCCAGAGTGCATTGCCCTCGCAAATACTCCCTCGGCCTTCCCGACGAGGCACACGTCACGCCGGCCTTAATACGAAATTACTGCTAAAGCGTGCCAACGCGTACACGCTTTTCGCCGCGAATTTCTTTCACGATGTTTCGCGGCTCGCTTTCCTTCCTTCCTTCCTGCCTTGTTTGTCCGGCCGTGTCTCTCTGCGAACGGAGAGCTCGCTCGCTCGCTCGCTCGCGAGTCTCGCCTACTTTCTCTCTCCGTACTATCTATCTCTCGCTCGTGTCCCTGTCCTTCGTTTCCGCGCGCCGCCTGCCAGTCTGCCGCTTCGTCTACCTGCCGATTTTCTCTCTTTCCACCTTTCCATCTCCCTCTCTTTCGTATCTTGGTCACCTTTTGCTCCCTCGCGACTAGTCGCTCCCTCCCCGCTCTTCAACGCCCCCACTGTTGACGCTCGCTCGCTCCAAAAGACATCGCACCCTTCCACCAGTCGCTCGAGACCTTCGACCCCGTCTGCACGAAACTTTCCCAAAGTTTTTCGACGCGAACAGGTATGCGACAAACTCCCGATGCTCGGGGACCTACCGCCTCGATCTACGCCGGAAAAACTACGGTCGATCCCATCCGTTCGAGATCGGTATAACTACTAGATGCAGCAGCGTAATCATTCGGAATCCTATTTAGACTTGGCGAGGCTGCTGCGGGAAACCTACGGTCGATCTTGGTAGTATGTTTCCTCACAGTACTACTTAAACCATTGCACTGCGATTTCTTTCACAGCTATGTTGATTAGCATTTGTTCGCCCATAAGGGGCGAGTCTCGAGTAAGCCATTAAAATAGGAACGATTACCGGCAATCTTTTTAAAACGTGAAACTTTCCGTCACTTTGCACATATATATTCTTTGGTACTTCGAGATACATAGCTTTTCGTTATATCTTATCGACGTTTACTGAAATAATAAATCTTGTTCTCTATGAACGTTCCGATCGACGCGACGACGATGTCTATGGGCATGTAGTCTAGCATTTTTTTTCCTTCGATCTACAACGAAAAAGTGGAACGAAGTTTTTCCATCAGTGAACTACGCGTCGTATGAATCTAAATCCTGTGGGAAAAAAAAACAAAAAGAATGATAATACAAGGCTCTGAAAACAAATGAGTGTGAAATAAAAATTGTACACAAAAATCGCTCTTTCGCTTTCAGAGTCGCGTATTATCATTGTTTTGTGTACTTTTTCAAACCAGATTTTAGATTCATACGACGCGTAGTACTATCATGAAAAAACTTCGTTTAACTTTTTGTTCTAGATCGAAGGACAAAATGCTAGACTGCACGCCGATCAACAGCGTCGACCGGGACGTTCACGGAGAACAAGATTTATCGTTCCAGTAAATGTCAATGAAACGTAACGGAAGAAGAATGCATGTATCTTGAAACGTCGAAAAATATGTCTGGAATGTAACAAATGTTTTACGTTTAAAAAATTGCCGAAAATCGTCCTTATTTTAACAGTTTATTTGAAACTCGCCCCTTAATGCCTTCATTTGCCTTTCATTGCTAGATTTTGAGAACATACGAGACAAATTTTGTTTCGAGTTAAAAGAAATAAATAACATTCGGGTTTAATAGATCATGTACGACTCACTTATGTTACAGCTCTGACTCGTTGTTTTATTGCTATTAAGGAATTAACCCTCGCGAGGCTGATAACTTCTCCGTGGCAGACCTGATTAAAGCCACTTCTTCTAGATTCTAGAGCAACGTATGTCTTTGCACCGAGTAAAATGCAAATGTATCATAATTTTTACCGGTATGATAACGACCTGCTTAACCGTGAGTACAAATCTAGAGTCGCTGAAAGATCGTAAAGCTGATTTTGATCGGAGATCCCCGTGAATGTATGGCAGGCGGTAACATGCTTACAGCGGACGGATGAGTTACGATCGATGGGGACCAGAGCGCGTCTACCCGCTCGGAAGAAGCCAGCTACCGAAGGACATTGATTTTAGGACCAATTATCGGCGTCCGTTCAGGGACGAGGATCGTAAATAATTTGAGCAGAGAAAGCAGCCCGTCGTAAATACGTAAAGTCGAAAAACCGTCGGCTCGCAAACAAGCGCGAGCTCGTATACGAATACGACGCGGGACAAGCGCGACCGGAAACGAAAATTGTCGCGTTCCACGCGTTTTACATATCGAAGTAAAATAAATTTCGTCCCAGTGGATTAAGCCAGGCTTCATCGTCCGTTAACGCATTACGCGCGGATCGCGTGTTTTTATGCGCTCCTGGCCAGTCCTGCCACGTTGAAAGCGATATTGATTTTCATTAAAATTTTTATACATTTCATAACGGGTCTTTTATTTTATGAAAGTGCCCGATGACGGCCGGCTATCCCGGTCTCGCTTGTTCCCGCTTGCTTTCGTTCGCTCTTGCTCGCTCCCGCTCGCGCGGCCGCTCGTGCCCGCGTTCTTTTTCGGGTTCCATAATTGATCGAGTAATTCCCCGGGAAATCTGCATTTTAATGCCGCCGCGAATTTCTATTTACACGGGATTTGAAAATGGCCCGTACACAACGCGTTAATAAAAGTCGGCAAACACGAGCGGGCACGCGCGCGCTTTCCAGCGCCTCGTCCTCCTCGTCACACAGCGCCGCTCAAATAATCTCGAGTGCGCCGAGAAAGGTGCGAACCCGTCGCGTCGGCGAGCGAGTAAATCTTGGTGTAAACGTTTCCGATCGAAGAGGAGACCGCGTAACCCGGGACGAATCCTCGTGTTCAGATAATGGAGCTGTCGGAGCCACTACCTCCAACGGAAACACCGTGTAAGGGGAAAGGAATTTCTGCCGAGTTCTCCCTATCCCGTCCCCATTGCTTCGGCCTCCGTACTCTCCGCTCCGCTCGGCTCGACTCGGCTCGGCTCGACCGCGATGCGCCCATCCGATTGGGAAACTTTTTACGTTTCTCTCGCGGTAAATCACTGTTTTCATAACATCGCTTCAGCACGCGTCGCGCCATGCCGCCGCGCATTGCGTCGGAATATCGGACTTCGAACAAAATATTTTTATAGATATTATTGCGTAACACGCGATACCTTTGGCTGTTCGCGCGCGCGCGCGCGCGCCACGCACAGAGCGAGGAGCGTGCAGCGCCCGAGTTTTCTGACTGATTAAACTCTCCTCTTGGAATTAACCCCCTGTGCACCACTGCCATGGCTAACGCAAGGACGCGATTTCACCGGCGTAGCACCGCACCGCGCAGCGCCGCGGCCGAGCGAGTTCCGCTCCAGAAACTTGACCGCTCGGAATCATCGTGTCCGATTCGTATTTCGATTCCGCGGGCAAAACGATCGTTCGAGTCTTTAACGGTCGATCGGGAAGCGTGCGCGCGAATCGACCGAACACGATCCGATCTTTACCAGGTTGATTCAGTAATTATCAGCGATGCGGTTACACGGTTTGCTGTATCCCTTTCTTGCAGAAACTCGAGTTTCAACTATTCGACCTGACAATTATAGCGGTAATGTTAGGGTGACAGTAGGCAAATTTAATCTCCGATTGTGATCATAGTTACTTACGACAGACTGTGTACAAAACTTAATTGGTGTAAAATTAGCCTGTACCGTTATTCAGGTTTTATATCGTCTGTAATTCTCTATTTGTGTTATCTCGTTCGTATTTTCAAACGGACAATTTTCATAGCCAATTCAATTGTTTGCATGGAAGTTTCATTACGGTAAATAAATTATGTGGATCGCTGAATTTTCTTGGAGCAGTTTCAGAGTTTAAATGTAACGCTTTACAACTACGTATTACGATCCTGTTCTGTGCAAGTTCTGTATAATTTTTGTATAAGTGTTGTATAATATTTTATACTTTTGTTACATTGAAGGGTCTAATACCAGTATATATAAATAAATTCTAAATTCTAAGTAATGAATTTCTAAATTGTGTGTCAACACTTGTATGTCTTCGAAGCTAATATGGATCTTAAGTTTTGTTAGCGACATCATGTTTTTAAGGGAAATCGAAGGCAGGCAGCCAACCGCATTCCGTTTTCGGTTAATTTATAATAGGACGAGGGTTCGTGTAGCCTCTCAAGGTGTAGTTCCCGTCAACGGATAAACCCCAGATGAAGTCCGGCAACTCGAACTTGTTCAGGTACTTGACAGGGCGCATTCGTTGACATACATACGTTTAGAAAGTTAGGGATCTTTGAAACCCGACGTCGTACGGCTATTTCGAAGAACAAAGATACTTTTCATGACGGTTCTGGCCACGGAGTAGAAAAGACAAGGGTGTGTTCGACCGCTCAGCGCTTATCCCAGAATATATCTCTATGCACCCAAAATTTCGGACAAACTTAATAGATAGAAAGAAAACTATTGGATCCTCTTCTAAACCGAAGAGAGCATTAAAAGTTACGACTAGACTGCGGGTACTATACCATTTTTGACAAACATGAATAGATTCCATATCTTGTAATTAATGAAGACAATTTTTATTTTCCATGAGAATTCGCAGTATAGTTATCACCATTAAGGCTTTCGGGAGTAAGCCTTTTGGAATAATCTTCGCAAAGTTTCACAGACATTACAGCTAGCTTCATCACGAGTTCGGAAGACACACTGCTACCGAGCATCCCGAATGCATCAACGACGATAAAATGATCTAATCTCTGTGTAGACTCTAAACGTCAGAGCTTTCGCAGTTTCGGCTCTCGAAAGAAAACTGTTATCGAATCGGCCTCGGAGTTGTCCGTCCGTGCTGCGATATCACCGCGGGCGAAATTAAGCGCGATCCATGCTACTTGTATCGCGAAAAGCATCGCAAGGAGGGGGAATCGTGTGAATCGAAATAAAAAAAGAAACGCGGAGGGGACGGAGCGCGCACGAGCTGCGAAGATGAAGGAAACACGCACGGCACGAGGCCTCTGTACAATGTTGTACAAAGAAAATATCGTCCATTCCGCGCGCGTGGTACATACACCTACTCTCGCTTGTACGCAGTGGTCCGAAAGTGCGCGTGCTCGGCCGCGCGATATCCTTGACTCGGGGCCGATGCAGCCGCGACCGCTCTATCCGCGTCGAAACGTCCTTTGGTTTTTATGCGATTTGCAGCGACGCGGCTCGTCAGAGTTCTGCCAAGACTGGGGGGAGCGGTAGATTGTTCGAAATCGTAGAACTCGGTCGAGTTTCGCCAAGTTTCGTGCTCGCGTCGCGACCGAGTCTCGTTCGCACTCGTCCGCGCTCGCGGGATATGCAGATTTCTCCATGTAGGGAACCGTAATTTCTCAATTCCGACCGAGTTTGGCCGCGTTTCGATTGACGAGCGTTCGATTCCCAGGGCGAACAACACGCGCGTGCCTCGGTTTTCGGCGAAAAGCGATACGCGGACGAGCGCCGCGCGTCGCGCGTTTCGGACTTTATCGCTTTTGAATTTTGATTTGTGGCAGCGGGATAAAACAATTGTCCCAGTTTTTCGAACCGCGGGCCAAAAGCGGCCGAGCGCCGTGCGTCGATAAGAAAATACACTCGTCGAAATGTACTCAGGTGGCTGTTGGCAACCGTCGCGGAGCGTTCAACGACTCCGTAAATTGCGGTTCGTTGGAAAATTGCGCGTTGCTCGTAAGAGTTGAGAAAGAGCGGGCATGAGCGCAACGGACAGCGAAACCGAAAGCAAGGCGAACACGCGTGCGGATGAAGATCGAGCCGCGTGTTCCGGTGCTCCTTTTTCGACAGGAGTCATCTTTCGACGCGGCAACGCGTATCCTTTTTTTTTGCAGCGGCGCGCGATCAATTTTTAATCCACGGGTTCAACGGAAAGAGAGGAGAGAAGGGGGGTGCGCGTCGAGCCGGTTATCGCTGGTGAAAAATCGGTCGGCCCTCGGACCTCGAGCTATCGCGAAAACCAACTATAAATCTCGGCCATCCGGTTCGTTATCTAGCGCGGCTGCCGGTCGCGTTTGTCTCCCTCGATGTCTTTGCCTAATCGTGGAGGCGATACGTTTTTCCGTGCGAGCCTAATCGGGCCGGCGAGGCGCGCGATTCTTCGAAACGTATCGGCGACGATCGATCGCGATCGCGGATTGGGAATCGTCGGAAAAGAAACGGGGCTCCGTTTACCATGGGCACACCCCGTAGATGAGAACGGAGACCGACGGCACCACCAACACCACCGGCGCTGCCGCCATTGTGCACGGCGCAGAATAAATAACGCCGTGGTAAGAATGCCGCGGGAGATATTATACGGCGACTACAGTGTGGTGCAGAAGTAGGCCACCATTACAATATTTTATTACAAGGCACTAACGTACAATCTAACGTGCTCGTATGCATTCGTAATGAACGTATATGAGTCGTGTCGAACCCGCTCTCTCTCTCCTTCCTTCTCATTCTCTCTCACTCTCTCTCTCTCTCTCCCTCGCTCGCTCGCTCGCTCGCTCTCTCTTCTTCTCGTTCCCGCGCCGCTTCGTCGTCGAGCCCTCTCTCTCTCTCTCTCTCTCCGTAGGCCCCGCTCGCCCCCGTCTCCCTCGGCGTCTCTCTCCTCCGCCGCGGTCTCTACGCACACCGAGTGTTTTATTGAAATTTATGACTACTCGCCTTTGTGTGGCAGAGCTGTGTGCGTGCCAGCGTGCGTGGATGCGTGAGTACGCGCGCGAACACAGACACAGCACCGAGCACGGTGCCGCGAGACCGCACGACCGTGCCGGTCCCTGCGTGCGAGCACATACGCGCGCTTCTCCGCTTCTCCGTTTCTGCGTATTATATGCGCGAATAGCATATTATGTACAATCTGCATGCCGTATGCGGCTATGTTAAGTCCGAAAGCGAGCGGATCCGAGAGAGCTCGCTCGTCCGACGACTGCTCTCTCCGCCTTCCATCGTCTTTTTTCTCTTCTTAATTGCACACGCTCGCCACGCTTCCGGTTTTGACCGGCCAACGCCTGCCCCGCGCCGCGCCGCGCCGGCTAGTTAGCTCTAGCTTCAGCTAGAGCTCGAGCTGGAGCGCGTACCCGAGCCCATACCCGAGTCCGACCGCGACTAGCGGTACTCCAAATTAGAAGAATAGTTTATGTAAACCCGGCTCGGGGAGCGCGCGGTTTCCAAGATACAACGACGGTATTGTTGTGGGTCAATGGGTCCGTTATCTCGGCACCGCGCGCAACGGTTTGCCCCGCGGAGAACATACAGGGGACCGCTCGCGTTTCCAAACAATCGTTCTCAAGAAAAAACTGCGCGGATCAACGAGCGGATTCTATCGCGTGCGTATATTCCCGCAAGACAAGATTGCTTCCCGCTTTTCTTCGTACTTAACACTTTGCCGAGCGAATGGCCAGATCTCCCCGTATCAAATTAACTCTTTCGATGAACGAATGGGGATATCTCCCAGTTTTACCTTAGCAACGCGTGGCATACAGTTTCTCGCAGTTCATGCAACATTTTTTCTTCCTTCGTGAAACACAATTTATTTCCATGAAACTCTGTTAAAGTTACTTAAACTACAAAAAACAGTTGTTCCACACTTTTAATTTCATGGTTTTTATAAGCAGCGTGTGATACGAGACCGCCAAATATAATTGACCAAAAAAACAAATTATATACTTGGGAAATAGGCGCAGCAGGCGTCGCACAATTTGTTTTCTTCGCGGAGGTTGGCTAAGCGTTAAGTAACCCGGCTTACCCGAGTTGATACTATTCGATCGACGGTGCACGGATGGATCACTGCGTATGCCAAAACCTGAACGAGCAAGCGCAACGCGCGCGCGATCCAAGCCAGCCGACGATCGGAGAGCCGCGGTTCGGTTTTCCTTCGCCCACCCTCGATTAGCCGCAAAAATTGTTGCTAGATTTTCTTTTCCCTTGATCACTATTCTACTTTCCGAAATCCCGGAAAGCCACGGTGTTGCGCGAGGCAGAGGCGTGTATTCCGGGGAATGGTCTCGTCCGACGGTCAATGACTTTGGAGAATACATTTGGTGGGAACGAAAGCGACTCGAATCCATCGTGCATATCCGGCCGTGTACGATAGGAATCGCGCAAATTCATCTCGGCGACTGGTCGTATAAATAAAAGTTTATTTAAAGACGTACGCTCGTATACACGGTGTAGCGTACGAGAACGGGAGAACACAGCTGGGAGCGAGAGGGACGAGAGGAAGAGAGAAAGAGAGAAAGAGAGTAAGTGAGAGAGAGAGAGAGAGAGAGAAGGGGGATGTGGAGGGTGGCTTGGGAAACCAAGACGAAGAGAAGGCAGGAGAGTCGGAGAGAGCCGGAGAACACGAGCGCCCGCGTAGGTAGTTAGTCGGAGCGGAGCGGTAGATCCGCGCGGCCGACCAACGACCAGCGACCAGCGACCAGCGACCAACGACCAGCGAGAAACGAGAAACGAAAGAAAGAGATCGAGATCGTAGGGGCTGACGGTGGTCGAGGGGGCAGGGGACCGTCGAGAAAGGGGTCCGAAGGGGGCAAGGTAGAGCCGAGCAATGCGGTTTACAGTGAGCTTATAGTTTACGTTATAAATTATTATTATCGTATTTCATATGCGAAGAATAAGATTTATTAAAACCCTATAGATTACCGCTCGTACCAGGCAATATATTATGCGCCGGGTACCGACACCGTGCACTGTACACCGTGCAGTGTACACCGTGCAGTGTACACCGTGCACAGTGCACAGTGCACCATGCACCGGTATATTCGTAACCCAAGCTTGGACGCACACGCGTGCACCCACGTACCGCTCGGCTCCGCTCGGGACGCGAGTGAACGCTTGCTTACGCGCTGCAACCAATCGGGTCTGGCAGTCGCCGCTGCCACCGCCGCGAGTGCTTCGTATCGCTCGCTCGTATCGAGTATTTATTAATTCCTGATCGCCGTTCGCGAATTATAAACGGTCACGCCGAGACCAGCCGCGCCGTAGATTGAGACCGATAACTCGCCACGATTCGCCGTATCCGCGAACCTAGGGGCTACCTAACCCTTCGAGTTCTCCCCATCGAAACAGTTTCTACCGTTCCTTTTACCAGAGGTGCAACTTTGCCTCGTTAACGTCGCGAGACTCGAGGCGCGTTGTTCGAGGACGTCGCGTCTCCGCGATAATCTCCTATCGGGACTGAGGATTGTCTATTGGATAGAAAATCTGTCCATCTATGCTACTCGACACTGGACTTGGTACGAGTCGTGCAATAGCGGGACCGGGAGTGCGACAATACACTGGAAAACTGTGCTTTCTTGGATCCCGTCGAGCGACTTTGCAGAGAACTCGCTACTTTATTACCGCAATTTGGCACGGAAAAGCCTCGGCGAGGAACGTGCGGATCACGAGCTAGAATGCTCGCCGTTATCTTGGAAATCGGGCGCGTGGCCTGCCGTGGAGTAATCGGGTCGGGCAGATCCTCCTCCTCCTCCTCCTCCTCTGTCCCCTCCTTCTCCTTCTCCTCTCTCGCTGTCTTCGTCTTCGCAATTCGGGAAGAATGTAAATTCGCGCGGGCATGATCTCGATGCGAGATAAATACACGTACCGTGAGATCGCGGCATCGCCAGGGCCGGAATCGAAGCGAACGAATAAATTTAGTTCGGACTCGAGCGCGCTACTGCTCGCTCGAACAATTTTCCGCGAGATTTTCGGCGGGCAGTTTTCGGTCTGGAGCCCGGGAGAGAGCCGGCCGCGAGAGAGGCGCGATTCGATCGGCTCGCGTCGCGCTCGTTTCGAAATGAAGGAATAACTTTCCCGTTTCGTGTAAACGGACCGCATACCTTTCCGATTTTATTGCGCCGACTTTGAATAATTTCGATCGGAGAATTTACTTGGTACGTGGGATCGTTGTAACGGCACACGGTGTCCTGGGTGGGCAAACGCGGACACACACGAATGTTGTGCGAACGTGGTAGACGTGGACGCAGACGCGCGCACACGTATATACGCACGCGGCACGGCGGCCGGTAATGTAGGTGCCAGAACCCGATGCTTTCCCGGATATTGGCCCGAGAAAAACTTACGGGGCACTGGTCGGATCTTTACAATTGAAATACGATGGATCTTGTTTCGACGAGTTTCTCCTCGGCCAGCGCGCTCGTGCACGCTTCGGCTCGTGCACGCTCCAGCTCATGCACGCGGTAGCTCGCCGTCGGGCTGCGGACCAGCTCCGTTACTGGGTCGCGTATACGTTTGTATCTTATTATCTCGGTGTTTGCGATTACATCGAAATTTATCGCGGCAATCTCGTCGTTTCCCGCGGTGCCGCTCGGCCGCATTCGATTCCATTCGACTCGATTATCCCGCCGCTCGGGGACGACCATCGATCTCGATCGCCTCGCTCGGCTGCTGCTGCTGCGACGACGACCAAGACATTGTTGTCCGAAGTGTCCCCTGACAACGAGATCCCGCGAATGCGGGCCGACTCCTGGAAAACGGGGAATCTTCGCTCGGCTTCATAACGACGTTGATAAATAGACGGGTGGTTCGCCGGCGACAAGTAATAGCCGACGCCGATTCGTCGATTCAATGCGAATCGATTGGAGGTTTTGTCGGGCCGCGGGTTTATATTTTCGATCCCCAGGGAACACACGGCGGACCGATAAACGCGCGGCGTGCCTCCAGCTCGGCTACGCATACAATGATTTTTCTTTTATAGAATATCATTTATTTATCGACTGGAGCGCGAACAAATGGGCGATTCCGAATCCATCGACGGAAAAAGCTCGCCCTGAACTCGTACGTTTTTATCGAAATTATCCGCCGGTCTCTATGGTAACGCTCCGCTGCAGTTCCCAGGACTGGCCGTCGACTCTTACGTCTTCGAATTAATCGGAAGATCCTCGGCTGTTCGAACGGGGCGCGAGCCGACGACGATGGTGTGCGTGTGCGAACGCGCGCGATCGTCCGGAAACGCGTAGGTGCGCGCGGTTCCAACGACAAACGCGCGCTCGTGGAGAAACATCAAAAAACGCGCCGAGTACAAAGCTTGGCGTACAGGGACGAGGACCGCGTCCGAGAAACAAGGAACGAGAAACGAGAAAGGAAGATGGAAACCGAGGGACTTCGGAGATAAAATGTTAGGAAAAAGAATGAGGGGGAAAGAGAAGGTCGACGTCGGCGGAGGAGGAGACGAATAGACGCGGTAAGGGCAGCGGGATTGTCACGGAACAGAGACAGCTATATAAAGACGAGGCAGGCGGGGAGGAAGAGACGGGAAGCGGAGACGCGCGGCGAGAGAGAGAGAGAGAGAGAGAGAGAGAGAGAGAGGGGAATCGCTGCGGCGGTGTCGACTGATGTGTAAGCTCGGGGCGAAGAGGGCTGAAAGAGAGCCGGAGAGAGAAAGATAGAGGCCTGGGGAGAGCCGGAGACCGAGACGGAGAGCAAAGGAAGGGGCAAAGGACGGAGAAAGAGGGGACACGTATGTACATTAAAATATTATTCTCAGATGAAATACCGGGTGGGGCCCGGCGGCACAGCGCGCGTATATTTTTAGACCTTATATAAATACACGAATCATAATGAACGCGCCTCGTTCTCCCTGTGTGTGCTCGTCGCTCTCCCGCTCCCCCGCCGTGCTCGTCACGGCCGCGCTTCTCCTCTCCTCTCCTCTCTTCTCTTCTCTCTTCCCTTCGAGCCAGCCGCACCACGCTTCCCCGGATTTCCCCTCGCCCCACGGACCCCGAACCCCGAACTCCGACCGCCGCTATCGCGCCGCGTCTTCTTTGTAGAAAACTTCTTTCCCTTTCTATGGCACCGGCTTCTCCTCTGTCCTGCGAGAGTTTTCTCATAGCGTTTTCTTCTCCTCCACACCGACCGCGCTCCGACACAACGAGATCCACTCCTCGATCGATCGCAGCGATGGATCATCGAGAGAGACAGTGTCTCCGACCTCGTCAAATTTTCACAAAAGTTGTTTAATCTTTAGACCGTCGGCGCGATGCCATATCGAGTCACGAATACAGTACCATATTTTGGAGAATAGGTAGTTCGCTTTCATCGTTCATAGTTCGTTTGCGAGAAAAATGTTCTATTGCGTACTCTGTACCATCCAAAATAGTTTTCTCGCAGATCGAATCAGTTGGAACAGAAAATGATCTATTCTCGGTACCATATTAGCGACTCCATATGGTATCACGCCGGCAGTCATTCCTGTTGGTCTAAGCAAATAGTATGCTAGGCACAGTGTCTGTAATCGTCGGAATGAATCTATGAAACGAATTTTTTATTAAATCCGCTGCTTTTTTATCGTCTCGCACTCGCTTGGATCATCGCGCACGCCACCCGCTCCGACTTGGTCGAGCCACGATTTCTCGTTGCGTCCAAAGTACCTTCGCCAAGGACGACGGCTATACACGGGATTCGAAGCGTTGGTCGAGAGTATAATCCTCCTAAGCATTGTTCGGCGGCCGAAGCACTCGAAAGAATGCACCTCGGTCGAGCCCCTGCTACGAGCCTCGACCGTTAACTTTTGGAACCAGCAGACGGGTCGGGAGCTGTCAGGAATACCGATACGGAATCGAATCATTTACAAGTATGTACAAGACTGGTTGTTGCGATTACGTTCCCGTGCTTTACGCAGCAAAGGGCTTCTTACTCGCTCAATGACCTCGAAATAAAGTCTTTTGACTTTAGCTACGACCCGACAGGTTCGAGACAGGTTACGACAGAGAATGCCTGCCCGCCGAACGCAAAGAGGTTCTTTATCGTATCGCGCACCCCAACGTTTATGGCACCCCGAGGCCAATGCCACGACCAAGCTGCGCCACGCCGTGGTTTCCTTGTCGTAACACATGCGCCTCCGTTTGATACAACTTGACGCGGAAATCGAATCCCGAGGGATGTACTGCTGCATGAAAAAACGGGCTAATCTCGGCGAAGACGAAGCACCACGCTCGCGCGATACGCTGTTATCTCCGCGCACAAGAAAGCGGAGGCCACTTGGGGCATCGATTTACAAGTCGTTACAAAGCGACAAAGGTCGTTACCGCTTCCGTCGCTAGCGCGACCACGGAGAGAGGATAGGATCAGAGTGGTCGACCCAGTCGGATCGGTCAGCGCTGCTTACCTGAATGGAGAGAGGAGCGGAAGAAACCATCTACACGGGATTCTATGTTTGCGTGCTGCTCGGCTAAAGATCTGTTTGTTTTCGAGCGTGTACGGCCCCGTTCCGTAAGATCCGAGGCTAGGTGGGTGTGTTCCGTTGAGCGCTTTGACGCCGGCATCTCGCGAACAGCCGAAAAACACCCTCACGGAATCCTTAAGAAATGCGTCGCTTTGATCTCGTATGCTGCACGAAGCTCGTCGCGTAATGAGCGAGTGCGTATCGTGTGCGAGATGATGCTGCGCGCTCCGTGTGCCGATGATGCGCGTTCTCCATCTCATCCCGTCCTGTGTCTCGTGTCCCGTCCCGTTGCATCCCATTCGCGCTCGCTTTATCAAAAAATCGCGGTACAATGACCCTATTGTCCGCGTGGAAAGGGCTAATTATACCGGTAAACCGCGCGCGGCCAGGCCAAAGGGACAGCGCCGAGAGCGACCGCGCGGCGGCTGGGAACGGCGAGAAACCTATCGAGCAAACTTGAATTTCTCTGTGTTGGTCTATAGCAAAGCCTCGGTCATTTCGTAGCGGATGATAGCGCATTCGAGAAACACTTTGCACAAGGATTAGCCGGCGTTTGTTTCCCGGATACATCGGCTTTACCAGCGTCTCGCTAAAAAGCCAGAAAGAAACCTGTCGCGAAGACGACGGTCGCGTCGCGATCCGTTTGCCAGGCACGCTGTTATTTTTGCCGGAAGCGCGGCGTATCTTGCTCGAAATGACCGCTCGTTAATTTATTCCGCGTACGTATCGTTGGAACGGTTCGCTGGACGATTTAATAATTACCAAACGACCAGTGGACAGTGCGCGCCACTCGGCCGCAACGATCCTCCGCCGTCGATCATTCGGCACTCGAGTAATTTTCATTCGGAAAAACCGGCTAGCCGGGCGGCGGCGGCAGCATCGGCGGCAATGGCAGCGGAATGGTAGCGGCAGGGCAGCACACCGTCGAGACAAGGAAGCGGAGAGGCGGAGGAGAGCAGAGGGAGTTGCCCGCGGTGCAGAGTGGCAGCGGGGTGCGCGTTTTCACGCGTGGAACAATATTTACAAAATGATGCGACCGCAGTCATCGCGGCGCTCGCATCGCGGGTAAATACACGAGGGGGAAACGGTAAACATAACGAAAATTAAAACAACAAAGTCGCGCAGTGAAATCGCGTGACGCGAGTTCGCTCCGGCTCGTAAGTGACGGCTAAACGCGCGACCATCGCGAGCGTCGCGTCGCACCCCGCGGTGCCCGATGCTCGCACGAACCTCCGGAACGGCACACGACCGCCGACCGTCGCGATCACGCCCGCCGATTTCCTCTTTTCTGATCGCGGAACAACGCGAGACCGTTTATCTCTTCTCCAGAGATAAACCGCTTTGGTTATCGCGCGGACTCGCGCCAATTGCGCAACCATTATGATTATTCAAACAACAAGAGTAATCGTTCGCCGCGAATACAGGATGATTCACGGTGAGAACGGTCATCGAGATTCCGCTCCAAGGAAAAACCAGATATTAGGAATCGACTTTCTCGCGTGCGATGCGATGCGATTTCATGGCCTAACGCGCGAACTCCTCCACGAAACTGCAGCATGTAATCTAATTCCGAAGACACAAATCGAACGATTAACATTTTAGAGAGAATACAGAGAGAATTTTTGGCAATCGTTGCACAGGGTCTTTTGGCCGGAAAAATTGTCTGTGCTACAACCGGTTTACGAGCTAGTCGCGAGTTAAATTAGGTGAATCATCCTGTACGGAATCGTACTTGCTCGCGGGCGGCTGCGCGCACTCGCCGCGCAATATCGTCGCTCAAAGTATGTCATTGTGTAAACATATTTCCATCGTTATCGCTCGCGCTCGCGTTCCACGTTATCGTCGTTTGCTTTTCCTTTAATCGTCTATCGCGGTCTGTTTCAGCTATTGTTATTAGTTGCGAATGCTCGCGGGCCGAGAGAAGGAATCGCCGGAAAGAAGAGGGTGCTGCGAGAGGGGATTTGGGAGAGACGGACGGAAAGGGAAGAAGAGAGATAGAGAGGAAGAGAGAGAGAGAGAGAGAGAGAGAGAGAGAGAGAGAGAGAGAGAGACGTCAGGCTGTCTAGAAAATATCGTTCCGCTGGTTCCGCGATAAAGCCGAATTTATCTGTTCAGGATGGAATAACGTTGACGGATGTTCCGCGGGGGTTGTCGGGTCTCGCGCGCACCCCTAAGTGACCGCACCGCCGGCATATTATTCATTTCACCGTGGCGCGCATAGTCCGCGTAACGCGGTCTATAACCGCAGTCATGGAAAAACACGCACACGCGAAGGATAATTACGCGTTAATAGCTCTTAATTTATGAAATAATTTATTATATAACGCGGGACGCGGCCGGGCGGCGTCGGCGTCGGCAGCGGCAGAGAGGCAGAGAGGCAGAGCGACAGAGAGCGGAGGCGACGGCAGGAGAGTGGAATGCAATGAGCAAAGAGAGAGAGAGAGAGAGAGAGAGAGAGAGAGGAAGAGAGAGGTTGGGGCCGGGAACGGAGGAGAACGCCAAGGGGTAGCGGGAGGCGGCGAATGCATCGGTGAGAACTGAGAACGCAGCTACGAGCCTACGAGCGCGAGAGCGAGCGCGAGCATGAACGCGACAGCAGCGCGGAAGAAACCTAGTCGAGCACGCAGAAAGAATAGCGATCTCGCTATCTAGTCCCCGACTCGGAAGTCGGAGCTAAACGCATGCTTCCGCTTGAGATCTAAGCTTATCTCGATCGTTTGTCAAAAGTTTGAGACGCGATCGACGACCTACTCGCTGTCGCACGTCGCGTCGAGAATAGCGGTTTCGGGGAGTCGCGAGAATTTCGCTCGTGTTCGTTGCTCCGCTGCAACGGAGAAACAATATCCGCTGCCCGCGGCCCTCTCGGCGTTTCCTTGCCCCGCTCTGCCGCAACACGACAGAAACAAATCGTGCAGCTCGCGTAATAAAATTGGTACTGTTACGAATAACATGTGCATTATGCTCGGAGTTTTACGGACGCGTATCGAGCCCGCTCTCTCCCGGCCGCTCTCTCGCCCGCTCTCTCGCCCGCTCTCTCGCGCGCGCACCACGGTTACGAAGGTTACCGTATTATTGCAGCCTTCGCAATCTGCATTGTTGGCTCTCCGCTTTTAATACTCTTTATTGTCTCTTTTATAACCAGAATGACGCGCTTCTTTCAGCGTTGGATAAATTACACGCGGTATTGTACCTCTAATTTTAGAGGGAACGGGAAAGGATACACCTCTCGGACGTGCTTGTGTCGTTTCACCGGTTCTCCTATTTTGCTCTCTCCCTCTCTCTCTCTCTCTCTCTCTCTCTCTCTCTCTCTCTCTCTCTCCACGTCCCACCTACTCATTCCCCTTCTTCGTTCGATCCCCTTGATGCGCGGCTATAGTCACCGTGCGCTTGTTAAATAAATAAACATCGATGGTCGATATCATTTTTCTTATATCACGTCGCCGGCTTGGCCAATCACGTTCCGCTGCTTCGACGAACACCGATTCGTCTTCTTTCGGTGGCCGATGGTCTCGGCGTTCGAGGGGGCGCGATGACGCGCCACGATTAGGAGAGGACATCGCGAGATGTTCTTTTCGATCAACGATACGATCTGCACGAATCTACAGCTTCTTTCCTAGTTAGACTATCAGACAAAGGTATCAGGTTTCACAAAATTTTTGCAACTTCTCCCCGAAATTTTACGAAACTATGTCAAACAGGTTTAGTACATTTCGCTCAGATAAACGCAACTCTTTCGTACAATTTTAATGACCCTATTCGCGGCTTGAGATCATGGATATCTGGTAATGCAAGTTGTTCCCCTTCCGATGAGGTAAACGAATTTCACGATTTATTTTAGAATGAAAATTCTTCCTTATCCGGCCTCACACGACCGAAGGCGTCTGTGGACGCGGACGACAGTTTACGAGCCTGCGGCGTTTTCTGGATCGCGCGAACGCTCGCGATCTCTCCGATCGCAAGAGCGAACCGGTGTTTTTCTGTCGCATTCTCGAGAAGAAATAAAACCGGCGAATTACGCAACGGTTCCAAAGATGAGCGCGACGGTCACTCCGTCGGAACAATATTGTGCAAAACATAACGTATTCGGTGTAACCGCTAAGTAGCGTTAAGTGGGTCGAATTTACTCTGCGTCTTATTATTTCTACTTTGTATGCCAGCGCGCGACGAGCTCGGTGTGTGAGTGGCTCGCGAGAGTCGTCTGTAAGCGTGTAAGAGTCGTGCGTGCGCGGTAGGATGTGGCTTATTGCCGCGAATCTAGGCTATGTTATTCGCGACGGTAGGAAGTACCTCGAGCAACCGTTTCTGCGTTCCGAATCCGCGTCCGTTAGACCTGGGAAAAAGTCTTGCTTCGCACCCTTCCAGCGGCTGATCGAAGCGATCGCTTTCCACTTGAGATCCCGCAGAGCGGCCGCTTCGAAGATCGAGCGAGGCTTTCTTCGTCGGAGCAGCCGGACCAGAAGCGAGCGACGATCCAGTGTTGTGGTGGTCGCGAAAGATCGGTACTACGGGGGGTTGGCAGGCTTGGTTCGGTCAGTCAGAGATAGCCAGTCAGTCAGTCAGCTAGTGAGCCGGTGAGCCGGTGAACCAGTGAGCAAGTCAGCAGACCAGGCAGCCGACCGGCCGCAGCCAGCGAGCTGTAGGTACTTATCTGCGTATAAAGCGGCACGGTGAAATCTGCATATAATATTGA
The DNA here is from genome assembly GCA_028455555.1 of Augochlorella aurata. Classification (NCBI taxonomy): domain Eukaryota; kingdom Metazoa; phylum Arthropoda; class Insecta; order Hymenoptera; family Halictidae; genus Augochlorella; species Augochlorella aurata. The sequence goes on along the minus strand of CM052167.1, from coordinate 139,593 downwards.
TGCAATTTGCCATTAGAATGGCGACGGCACGGTCTAGGATGTGGGCTCTATTCTGTATGCGTCGGCTGAATGGACCGGTTCAATTAGAGAATCATAAGTTGCCGTGATGGGGCCATCCTGCAGATATTACCTTCGTACGGCCCTGGACCGATGCGCGTCGTTTTCATTATCGGCGTGTGGCATCGGTCTCGACGAAACACAATCGCCGATTATATAAACCGGAATAATCGATAGGTGTGCTCGCTCGCGTAAAACTCAATTTTTATTAATTACGCTAAATTGAACGCATTCGAATTACATAATGCGAGCTTGTCGTTCCAACGGACCTTAATCGTCGCTCTCTCTCTCTCTCTTTCTCTCTCTTTGGGTGTTTATCTTTCCCTTTATCTGTCCCCAATTCGTCTCTCCGCCTCGCCTCGTCCCGCCTCACCTCGAATCGCGCAGCCTGGACAATGCAGGTGCACGCTCGGACATGTAACAGAGATTGTTCTCCGAGGGCGGTGCGTGTAATGATAGAGAACGGGAAGACCTTCTTCCCCTTTCCTCCCCTACACGACGTATTCCTTCCTTTCCGTCTTCGCTATCCTCGTCGTAGCGCCGCGAGGATTCCAGACCGATTATCACCGCATTTTTATAAAATAATGCTAAAAGCAACGCCGGGCAGTGGTCATTCTCGCTTTCTGCGATAACAACAAAAATTGGTTCACCGACTTTTCTTCCGCGAAAGAAACCTCCGCGGTTTCAGTTCCCCGCGCCGCAGTCGGTCAAAGTAATACCCGCTTAATGTCCTCTCCTCCAGTCCCACGTCATTCTCGAGTATTTCGACGAGCGAGAGTCCGTTGCGGATCCCAGAAACCGTGAATCCAGTCTGCATTGGTACGCGCTGGAAAAAATGATCTCGGATGCGGACGATCGCAGGAAGGAATTCGTGGACGTGAATTCCAGAAGACTGATCTCTCGAGCGCGAATACGAAGCGGATACGCGCGAGTCCGTGTGCGCTTCGATGCAGCGGTGTGCGCGATGCGCCTTTGTCCGTGTAGACTACGATCGTACGATCGTAATAGGATTTATAATCGTGCACGGAGACGCGAGTTTGTGCAACGACTACGACAACGACAACGGCAACGTCAGACGACCCACGTCGTGTCACAACGACTCGTATTATGCGGCATTATATGCGTATTACGGTAATAATAACGACAGCGACGACGACACGACGGCGATGCCGCGCGACGCCGAAGACAACGGCGACTCTTACCACCGTAATGAATTTCATTGCGATGGCCATCTCTTTCTCCCTGTCTCTATTTTCTCCTCCGGCAGCGCTATACTCGCGGCCATGGTGGCCACTTTCCAGCGAACCTCCGCCGTTCCACCTTCGATCGCTCGCTCGCAGGAAAAATCGAAGGAATCTCGCGCGGCTCCGCGCGATGGACTATTTTCTCTGGTATCGTTATCGCGTTTACGACTTTAACCTATCTAATTACTGCCAATCCCGTTGTCGTCGCAACGACGGCAGCTGCGCACAAATTACGAGACGTCCGCGGCTCCGATCGCGGACCTTGCGCCAGTCCTAGAAAAACAATTTTCCCGAGTGGAAAGACGCAGCCTCCGTCTTGTAATTTCAGCGCGAAGTCAGTGTCAGCGATCCCAGGCGTCTCGATCCGCGCGAACGCTGGACGCGCCTCGTCTTGCGTTTTTATCGGCGGCGAGATAAAAATAGTGAACGTTATCGCGGCGTCATCGCGCGACAATTAAGCCCGCCTTTTTCCTCGCCGAAATTTGCACGACGCCGACTGCGGCCCGCAGAATTTCGACTCCGCGGCGAAATAGAATCCGAGATCGCGGCTATAGCCGCGGTGACGAGGAGTCAACGTCGCCTCGCGCCGAGGGTTCGAGCGGAATTTAATATTTAAAAGCTGCGTGGAATCGATGCCGGCGTGAAGCAAAAGAGCCAAGCAACGTTATGACCCGATCCTCTTTGTCCGTCACGAACATTTCAACGTCATTAGAACGTTGGCCATTTATGTGACAACCGTATAAAAGAACGCCCGGTTCGTCGGAACAATGGGAAAAAATAGGGAAAGATATACACGCAATGATCGGAGGGTTGACCGACGTGTCGCCAGCTTCTGTGCAATATTCCATTACAGTTAACGAATGCGCTTCCCTGGCAAACAGCGACGGACAATTGATATTTTGATTTGCGAGATTTCATAAAATCGCGCGCAATCGCCGCCTCCCCGGTGGCCGACGCTCAAACTCAATCTCTTCTAATCAAACGTATTTTTGAGTAGCAAATAAATGTCTGGACGGTCGATCAAAATTCACGTCTACCGAGTGTCCTCGGAAGTTTCGGATTTTTTCACGACTCGACTCGGCGCAACACTCGCGAATTCGCTTGTCACCGAATACGTTTCGAATCGTCGCCGATCCGTACGACGAAAGCCGAGCTCGCCAGTTTTGCTGACGTTCGTTCGATTCGATGCAAACGGAACATTGCCCTTCGACTCGAAACTTGCCAAAAGACGTTTTAACTTGCATTTTTTTCATTTATTTAGTTGACAGGACGGCTTTTCTCCATTAGGAATTTAATTATAAATACGTATTGCACAACGAGATCCTTGCGGGGACGGAAATCTGGTAGCACAAAAGGATAACGAAGTAAAGTAAATAAGAGCATGTAATAATATAATATACGTTGTATACGATTTTAAAGCCAACGGTTTACAAGCTGGAATAATAATTTTGTTGATATATCGAGAGAAAGGAAATTATACACCGTATGTAATCTCAAGGTCGCGAATTCGTTCGAGTAGCAAAACGGTGGTACACTTTGTCTCAACGGCTTCTTCTGGGTTTCGGAAGGCACGGTCTAACAGGTGGGGAAACCAAGATGAAACGAAGATCGGTATTCCGAGAGTGTCAACGAACGATTCGAATAATCGATGAGATGTACCCGACGAATACGTCTTGTCCATTCCTTGGTGCGGCGCCAGCCGGCTCTATCTCGCATCTCGGACTTCCGTTCGAACGGCACACCTCGGCGTCCAGTGACAACGAGCCTCCGAGGTGCTGATTCCCTCGTAACCATCGCGTTCTCCGCACGCGACAAACGCTTTGGCGTCGGCCCTGCCGGAAATCGTTTCGGAGCGGAGAAGTCGCAGGTCGCGGCCGAGATCGCGCGTTCACTTCATGACTCCGCGTGGCTTCGCGTGGCGTGTCATGGCGTGGCCGCGTTTTTGTTCGCAGCGACGTTGGCGGAGAGAGAGAGAGGGAGAGAGAGAGAGAGAGAGAGAGAGAGAGAGAGACTTGTTCCGAGTACCGGTGGCCTGGTGCTGGTGTTCTTCCTGAAAGTGCAGCACCGACCGTTTGTAGCGAGCTAAGCAAACGAGGCGGTCCCCCTGCATTCTTTACGGCAGACAGGCGCTTCTCGAGAGCGCCACTTTGCCCTCTCTCGCTCCCTCTTTGTCTCCTTCTCCTTGTCACCGAGTCCCCCCTTAACGTCTCTCTGCCCCTTTCTCGGGATGACACGTCGTTACGTCTGTATGCGCGAGTAGGTGTGTATGACGAGCGATCGTGTTCTTCGCGTTTGCGTTCGCGTTCGCGCGACGATAACACCTGCATCTACGTCGAGCCTCTAACTCGACGCGTTCGCGTACTCGTTTCTCGAGTCTAGCTTCGGTTGGAGGTAGTTGAGGCGGTGTCGTTGCCCAGATGAATACTGTTTTGGAGCTGAGAACATGGCTGTCGGCCGTGATCGATACTAGATATGTGGATTAAATATTGAACTGCGTGACAGTGATCGAGGATTTATATCCTCAAAAAAGGTGTGGTATCGTCACGGTATAAGGAGGAGAAGCGGACCGAGTTCAAACTTTCTGTGACGTTACGAGTTTAATTTCATGAGTTCCCTCGACATATGCTAATGTTTCTATCGGTACTCACCGATACATTACGTGCGAAAGTTTCACAGAGCAGACAGCGGATTAAGTTTAAAAATTGAAATGCTTATTCTTTTACGATCTACTGAAAATATACGGAAGAATAAAATTACGCGCCTTCGTAATGAATCAAAAAGTAAAAGTATGCAAATTCACAGATCTGAGGAATGGGTTTCTAACACGAGATTCAGTTTGGCTTTTTCAGGAAATTTACTCGCCTTTTCTCACAAGTTAGACATATCAAATTTATTTCTTCAGCACAAATTGAATGCACTGCACAATGGTATTTATGAAAATAATTACGCATTCACCATTATTAAGATATTTGTAATAAAATCGAACTCCTTCAAAAACTTCTCGCAACGTATTTTGCAAATATGGTTGCCCAAAATGCTATAGACTGAGCTAGACGCCAAAAAGCAGACGAAACAACGAAAGATGCGAGCTAATGCTTAACAAAGAAGTGTCGATGCGACACTCGGGACGTCAATAATGGAAGTATGCTAGGGTCTCGTAATAGGAGAGATCCTCGTATTAGAATATTTGACCGTATCGGAAGTAACTGTTAGAGGTAACAGGAGTAAGGATGAGGTCGATCTAGCTTTCCCTCTCGTACCGTGACTATAATGCTCTCGTGTGAGAAGCTACTAGCCTCGGAAAGAATTTGGTGGATCAATGGAGCTTGTAAAGGTGCGGCCACCTGTTTCCTAATCGAGGTCGGCGTCCCGATGTCGCAGGGTTCGAGGCCGCGAAGTGGTTGCTGGAGCGTGTGGTTCCTAACAAGGTTCGCGGGAGCTGCTTACGGTGCAGCGGACGGGCTTCACGCAACAAGTGCGATCGCGGAACGGAAAGTCGATCGGGGGTCGCCGTCGAAGCACACAGTCTCGCGGAAATGAACGGACGCTAAGAATGTCGGGTCGATTGGAGTTTGACCCGCGTTGAATCGGTCTTGGACATTCCGGTCGCGGTGCAGCGGCTGCGATTCGAGTGGGTTGCTCTGCGGTGCGGTGCGGTGCGGTGCGGCGCGGCGCACTGAAAGCGGCAGCCGGCCAAGAATAGTTTAAAAGCTGAGGTGGCGAGCGGAAAAGGAAAGACGGTAATCGCACTCTCGGACAAGAGTTACTTGCACTCCTCCGATTTAAACGGTTCGCCGGACGCCGAGCGATCCGGGAGAAAGACGGGAGAGCACTCGTCCGGGGTCTGCTCGCGCGAACAATTTCCGGCATTGTCGCGAACGAAACAAAGTTTCAATTACGCTTCAGCATCGCCCAGTTGGCTCTTTTTAGTTCGACTCTCGACTTCTTGACGAGTTCTCGGCATCCGTGGCTGGAGCCGCCGTCTCTGCCGCGTTCGTCGCCGCGGTCGTAACCGCGACCGAGCCGCGCGGGACGGCTTTGCTTTACCTTCTCCTTCTTTTTCTTCCGTGCACCCCTGCCCCTAACCGAACCCCTTTCTCCCGTGCTCGACGACTTCTGGTTCGCTGCTGAGGCAGAATGAAAGAAAGGAGCGAAAGGAACCCGACGCGAGAGTAACGAAGGGAGAGAGAGAGAGAGAGAGTGAGAGAGAGATGGCGGGAGAGAATGAGGGGGAGAGATTGGAGGGCCAGCAGCTGGGGCAGAGAAAAGGTAAGGAGAAAACGGCAACCACAAGGACAGCGGTAACGCGAAATAAACACGGAACCCGACGTTTTTCAAGCAGTTTATTGCGGGAACGCGCGCGGCAAAAGTCCCACGCGGACTTCGGCGTCAATTATATCCGCGGAATAACTTAACGGTCCCTTAGAAACACGCTGAATGGCCTATTCAGTCGTTCGTTGAAGGTTCTCGAGTGTTATATAATAAAGAACGTGTTCCGTGCGGGCATGACGTAAGATCGCTGCCAGTCGGTTCGAGGGTGCGGACGAGCCTGCCTTTCTTCCGCCACGCTGTCCACCGGACGGCACCACGAAAAATCCGACGGTGGCTTACGAGACTCCTTAGAAATCGTTTTCGAAAATACCGTAAACTAGACGAGCTCGTCGAAAAGTCGTTAACGGAGGGCGATAACTTTCCCGCTCGAATATCCGGAAAATGGAAAACCGAGGATTGTGGGAAATTCAGTCGATAGCAAGACGCTGCGATTTCGGAAGTCGCGAGGTTCTTCAATCTCGCGATCGAGATTCTGAAACCGGGCGGCGGCAACGGCACGCTCGAAAGTCTCCGTAAATATTAGTCTTTGAAATTAGAATCTGGAAACTCGTTCGGCGCGAGGATTCGCTAAAGAATTTCTTTTGAGCGGGGCAGGTGTTGCGTTACGCGGACGTAGATTTGCCGACGCAAGAATTCAGCGGGCCAGCAACGTTTCGTGGAGTTCGGGAGGCGCCACAATCCAAACAGTGGTTGCGCGAGAGGCACGGCGAGGCAGCGATTCCGCTCGCAGCACTCTGCTCCGCGCCGCGCCGCGCCGCGCCGAGCCGCGAGCCCGACGAATTCCGAGAACGGTCGTTCGACCGGAGGGAAAAATAAAATAACGGAGCATAAAGGCGCGCGTAAAACGCTTTCGCCGGCTCGCGATAATCCGGCCGGCGAAACAATATCGTTTTTATTGTCGGTGCCTGGCTGCGATAATAATATTTATTTCTACGGCGCATTAATTTTTTCCGGAACGCGCCGATAGCTCCGAGAAACGCCAGCCGTGAACCGGCGTGTCGTTAATAAGCGAACAATGGCGGAATCTTCCGAGAACGTAGTTCCACCTGCGCGCGTTTCGCTGGATCGAAATCGAGCAGGTTTCTCGATCGACTGTTGTCTTGGACGGCTGAGCAGGATAACAAACGCAATGAGATCGGAATGAGATCGTAACGAGAGAAAACGAGTCAAAGATCTTGGTGCGTCGAGAGTTCTTTCGAAGCAGGAGAGGGTAACAACGTCCGGGGGTGAGAATCCGCGACAGACCTGTGGGAGAGATCGTTGGATGATCGGCAGAGAGGAGGATCGAAGCCATCGGAGAAGCCCCGATAAACGACCAAGGTGGACAAAGGGAAGCAAAGGAGCAGTAAAGCGCGCGCGCGCGCGCGAGAAAGAGAGAGAGAGAGTGAGATGGGGGGAGGGGGAAGGAAAGAAAGAAATAGCGCGTGTATTCCGGGCGTATATGCTTTTCTGGGTTTCCACGGGCGAAGAATATGACGGGCGGTGACGTCAGCCTGAATATTTGAAGGGGGCGAGACTTCAAAAGAACACGTGTTACGGTGCTAGGACGCCGTTTAAATAATGCAAAGTCAACTTACTCTCCTCTCGTCCCGGTATGCGCGTCTTTCTTTCTCCCGGTGTCTTTCATTGCCTTCTCGTTTCGGTCGGTGCGTCTCTCGCTCTTTTCGTCTCCGTCGTCGGCTCACCCTAGTTCTATCCCGCTCTCCCCGACGTCGCGGAGCAGCGCGGAGCTGAGCGGCGCGAGGTGGCTCGACGCTTCGCGTCTTCTCTCGCGTTCCTACTCGGTAGGTCGGTGTCTCTGTCTCTTGTCTCTGTCTGGCCCAGTCCCGGTGGTGTCCCTCTGGCACGGCCGCGTCGCGTCGCGTCGCGTAGCGTAGCGTGGCGCGCCGAGGAGAGGAGCGGCGCGGCGCGGCGCGGCGCGGAGAGCAGCGGAGCAGCGCACCCGCTCTATTCGTCGCCGGTCGTGCCGCTCTTTCCCTTTCCCTTTCCCTTGCTCTTCCAACGCTCTCCGACGCTCGACTCGAGTCCGAACTTTGTAACGATCGATGTGCCACCCTACCGTATGTACCGAGCGCGATGAAACGTTAATGCAGCGAGGATCGGCCGTTCGTGCCAGGAATTTCGGATTTCCCTCGAACTCGAGGGATCCGCCGTCGATTGCTCGACTATCCGTAGCCACTGCCGTTACAAATTAACGGAATCGAACTTTCCCCGCATCCCCGCGTTCTCTGCTCGTCCACCATATCATCTCTTTCTATTTCCTCGGAAAGATTTCGGATCCGTTCAACCGGTGTTTTCGCGGGTCGAGTTCGGAGTCGCTGATCTCGAGCACCGACGGGGAAACACCTCCGTAGCTCTGGCGCGGGCTTTGAACTTGTCCGCTCTCGAAGGGACGGCAACAGAGGGAGACCCCAAGGCGGAAGTAGGAACTAACGTCGGGGAAAACCGTTTAAAAGACGTCGAAGGAACGGGGTTCGAAATTCATGGTTCGAGAGAGGCGAAGGTGCCGTAAAGAGGGAACAGCAGACTGTACAATTTAAATAATTGAAGATCCGATGGCTCGCGCGTTCTTGATTGGACGAGAATTTTTCGTTGCTTCCTTGTCTGTGGCGGAATTACGAATTAACGCGACCAAGAAGCGCGTGTGATCGCCGCGATCCAGACCCGGGACTAATTTTTCGTGAAACCTAAAGGGTGGCGACGCTACGGCGACGGCCGTTGGACCGACGACCGATCGGTCTCGTTCGCGATGTAAAGACTCGGGACGAAAACGGACGTGGAGGGAGCTATGGAACACGAAGAATGGAAAGAAGAAGGATTAGGAGACGAAGCGAAGGGAGGTGCACTCGGCCAACGAAAGGGATGAGAGGGCGAGCGGAGGGGTGTCCTAGTGGGGTGGGTAAGGCGGTGGAGAAGGAGGTGGACGCGGAGGCGGAGGTGGAGGTGGAGGTGGAGGTGGAGGAGGAGGAGGAGACGGTGAATGAGTCGTGTGTGCAGTCGATGCGATGCACGTGCAGGTGCATCGAGAGTGGGGCGGCAGGAATTCGCGCTGTCGCACCCGCGCATTTACCCCACCCTCGCGTCGCAGGGCGCAGGATTATGGAACCACCCCTGTGTACGAGGCCCTCTGTTTTTAGTCCCGGTTTTTTTCACCGATTGGCCACCCGTCGTGCAGCCGGCGGTGCGCCGTTCGTGGACCGAATTCGCGGGGGCGTTCGTTCGCCGCCGCGCACCGCTCGAAACCATTTCGTTCGGTTCCCACGAGCGGACGATTTGCCAGCCAACGAGGTACTGCTCGCGCGCCGCGTGTTCCTCGAGCCTCCGCTGCCTCCGCTTCCACTGCCTCCGCTACCACCAGCTACCTCCACCGCCTCCGCGACGCGTCGGCCCACGGAGACAAAGGATGTGCGCGATTATCGATCACCGCCGCACCGAAATCATGCCAGGCGATATTAAACTTCTAAATTACACCATTTTTCCCGTAGCCCGCGTTCGCAACCGACAACCGCGACACGCGACGCGTATTTCGCGATCGCGAAATCTCGTTAATTTTCCCGCCAGCGCGGAACGGCGCGGCGTGGCGCGCGCCGCGCCGCCGCTCCGCGATATTAAAATTTTACGTTTGCCCGTTCGTCATTGCATCGGGTAACGTATGCGCTTCGTTACGTATCCAGCCGTGAGACCGCACCCCCCCCCCCCCTCCACCTCCCGACACCAAAAAAAATAATGTTCACCCGGCGCCACACCTTCCTTTCGTACCTCCTGCCCTCGGCAAAATACTCCGAAAAAACGCGAACCGAAAGTCGGCCGCCACTCTCGGTGCTGGAAGATGGGGGCGGCGCCGTGAGAAAATCGCGAATGCTTTTCTTCTGCCGTGTCTCGAGTTGGCAGCTCGCGAGTCGCAGCTCGCGTGCCACGCGACCGTGTCGGCCGTGTAAGTTCGCGTACGTGGGCTTTACACGTGTACTTGCACGTTTTACGCGGTACGTGGTAAACGCGCGTCAACGCCGCCACGACGCTTTACGCTCGACGACCGAATACATTAACCTTCTCTTTCTCTCCTCGTCTTTTACTTCCTCCTTTTTTCCCTCCTTCTCGCTCGCGCCGCTGGGTCCGGCTCCTCTGCTCGCTGCTCTTGCTCGCTCCTCCGGTGGCTGGCGTCGTCGTCGTCTGGCAGCAATCGCCGTCGCCGTCGCCGTCGCCATCTCCGTCGCCTTTCCTTGCCACCCACGCGCCCACCCTCCCTAGCTGTCCCGTAAAAAGGAGACCGAGGAATCCCGCTAACTTTCCGCTTCGAAAACGAAACTTCCAGCCTGCACGATCGCGGATTCGCGCGACATTATGGTACGGTCGACCGCTTTGTCATCGAAACGATTATCGTCGTCCGCGTCAAAGCGAATTCGAGACTGGTTCGAAGACGAAGCTCCACCGGAAAAGTAGCGGTCCCCGCGTCGCGACGCCGATGACACGGAGAACGCTCGAGTCCCGAGAGGTCGCGCCCGGCGAAAACGCGTTTCGAGGAATGTTTTTGCACGGAACAAGTTTTAACGCAATTACCAGCGACTCCTGGCGCCTCCCTCGCCCCTCTTTCGCACCGGCAGCCTCCGTCAGGCGCCTCCCGCGACGTCTCAGCCCCTTCTCGCCCGTCGGCCGATGTCTCATCCTTCACCGCTACTACACTACCGTAACAGCGTGCCAGTCGGTTCCTCCTTCTCCTCCTCCTCTTTCTTCCGACTCCACTTTACCTTGTTCCTTCCTCCCTTCCTTCCTTCTTGCTCCGCTTCTCCCGTCCTCTTCAGTTCCGAGCAGTCCTGCTCCCCCACCCGGCAAACTCGCCCACGAACCTACTTTGCCCCGTACTTTATCTTTATCCGTTTTTCACCCCCTTGCACCCTCAACTCGTCTCGAGTCGACTGTACTCGCTCTCTCGTCCTCTCCCGTCCTCTCGCCCACACCCCACCGCCGCTCCTACCTTTGCTTACCCTATATACCCGTCCCACTCGGCCGACGCGCACGTCATTCCGCATTATTTTCATTTTATCGTCAGCAATCTTGGTTAATGCAATACCCCCCGTCGTCCAGAAACCCTTTTTTATTTTCTAGTTGAATATTCTATCGCGTTACCGGCTCCGCGGGAATAATCCCGGCCAGTGGAACGAAAACGGGGATTCGGCGTCGTTATCTACCGTCGCGAAAGTTTCTCTGCGTCACTGAAAAATTTGTAGTCGATTCGCTGGAGTTTAATTTCTGCGAGGAATGAAAGAGAGAGAAAGAGGGGGGGGAGAGAGAGAGAGATATGTCGCATCGAGAGAATGTCGGTGGTGCGAATTTCAGCTAGCAAAGAGACGCAAGAGGAAGGGATCGAAGAAGACGCTTGGAAGAATCGTGAAAGACGGTTAGCGGCGCGCGACACAGTTTCGTAGGAACGTCCAGAGTGCAGCGACGAAGAAGGTGGCGGAGGCGGCTGCCGCCTTAATCGCGCATCGATCGAACGAGCACGACTTTGAAGGCACCTCGCCGCGAAACGAGTGCCGTGCTACACTCGAGCTATCGCCGCGCCGGCCGCTACCATTCCATCGACTTTGTTTCCGCGAGTCACCGCACCGTGTATAGCCCGGCAAGACATCGTTCGTATCGATCGCCGGATTAATTTGTAGTCCAGACAATGGGCCGCCGTCTCTCCCGTTCTAGCCGATGCGACGGACGTAACGTTACGTTGTATCGCCCCGACCCCGCCACCTTTCCGCAGCCTCGACGACCGAAGTACACTTTTTTATATACCCCTCCGTCCCCGTTTGGCGGATCTCCCCGATTTCGAAAACGTTGCTTCGACGAGCTCCTCCTCGAGAGGGAGTGGTCCTCTCTCGGCCACCGGCTCGAAGCAAAAAATGGCACACGCGGCAGGTGCATCGGGCTCGAGGCAACGATGGCAGCAGCGGCTCGGTTCGCCGTCGATCGACGCACACGTTTTCTCTTTCGAGATCGCGACGCAATCTCTCTCCGGTACAATAGAACATAGAGTTTTTAAACTGATGGATAAGAATATGAAACGAGGCGCGAGACAATGGCTTTCTCGAGACCGATTCACCTTAATCTCGTCCCGGTATTTCGTAACGGCAAAACTAATCTCGCTTCCGCGAAGCTTGGCCGCGCGTCTCTGAATGTTTCCTTTTAATATCCGCGCGCTATTGTTGGCGCGGCTTCCAAAATTGACTCTTTTCGCCCGATAATCTGCTTTGCGCCGGTCTAAATTAGCTCGCTTTCTTTCCCTTTCGGGGAAAATAAATCGTCGTCGTCGTCGCCGCGAGGGAGCCGATCAACCACGCCGACAGCCGCTTAAAACAGGAAACCGCGAACCGAAATGAACCGCGAAACGACAATCGATTTTCAGCGAGTTTCTTCCGCTAGAACCGATGGCGTTTCGACGATAGTCGCGACGCTGGGATTGCTGGCGGACTGAAATCGCGCGGAAACTAGTGTATCGTTTAAATCGGATCGAATGAATCATATTTCGCTAGAAGTATCGCGACGTGAGTCATCGACGCGAATGAAATTATATTCCGCCTCCTAATAGTAACGCTCGGCATTAACCGGCGCGCCGTTCCGACAAACAAATTTGAGCGCGTGACTCAGCCAGCTCGTACCGTATGTAATATGTACAAATATAAGCGCGAGCTTGCGCGCGCGCGATCGCGAGCGGGCACGAGCGTTTCTCCTGTTCCCCGAAGCAGTTCGATCGGTCGCGAGAAAACTTTTCGGGTGAACTGCTCGCTCCCTCCGGGGCGAAACGGAAATTTCGTGCAGCATCGAAACAACTAGCAGCGGGGGCGACACCTTCACGCGAAAATTATAGACAGCGAGCATTCGAAAGTATTACGCGTGGGGTGCGGTAGCGCGGGTGCGCCGGCACAGAAAGTAGAGACGCCGCTTTTGAAAGTGTTCAGCGGCAGAGAGTACGGCGAAGTCGACGGTGTGTGCACAGCAAACCGACGGCGACGCACCAAATTCGAGCAAGCGGATTTGAACGCGCGATGTCGGCGATTCAACGTTCGAGGCATTGAAACGTAAAACAAGCGCGGCGCGGCGCGGCGCGGCGACGGAGCGGCGACGAGGCGCGACTAGACGAGACGAGACGAGACGAGACGAGACGAAACACGGGCAAAACTCGACGAGTCCTTCGCCTTTTGCGTCGGAATTAAACGGGGCGCGATCGTCGTCGCATGTCTTGTTTCAATGGCGCGACCATCTCGTGTTCGCGCGCGTATCTATTATATATTGTGCGCGGTCGAGGGATTTTTTGGAATCGACGTAGACGTCGACGTCGAATGCGATGAAAACTCGAATACCGTGTGTCGCACAGCGCGAGTACCAACGAGGGTTTTATTGGCTGGCGAGGAGAGGACGGGCCGCCACCGCGCCCAACGAACGAACGAACGAACGAACGCGAGGAACGGTGACTAGGTGAAAAGGGGGAAGAAGGGAGAATGTAATCGAATATCCTAGAATTTAATTCTATCGGTTCGTCCCGCGCGTTCGACTTTCATATCGCGCTTTTTTGCGACAGTCATTAAATCTAATTTATCGCGACGCTCGTGTCGCGTTTCAGGGGCCAGTCCCCGGGCCGAGCCGAGAGAGCTGAGGGAGCCGGATGGCGCGGCGCTGCAACGCGTGTTCGCGCTTCCAAATCGAAAGACCCGTCAGCCGCCAAACCGTCCTTTTGCCGGACGACCCGTGTGGCAACACCACCAACTTTCCCTGGACAGCGAAACGACCGCGCGAGCGATCTCTCCCGCATCGTTTGTCTCGATCGACGTGCAATTTCAATCGGCGTCCACCCGCTTAAAAGCATGAAACGGTCCCGAAAAGAGGGAAAAGGAAGCGAGGGTCGAAAACGGTTTCGGCGGCGGATGGACCGTTCCCGGTTGATCGCGCGAGTGGCGACGGCTGTGCAAAAAAGCCATCGAAAAGACGGCGATCGATCGATGATCGAGCGAAACGAGGAACGACGGGAGAGTGTCGCTGGTGGTACGCGCGGCGGTAGAGATAACGACGAGAGGTTATAAATCTCCTTCCGGTCGGAATCGGGAGCGAAGCAATCTGCGGAATGGTCCGGTCATCCGTCCATCAAGTCACGGGTACCGCGACGTACAGTCTACGTATTAATATATCTGCGAGCCGCAGCTCGCCTCGCCTCGTTTCGCCTCACCTCGCCTCGCCGCCGCGCCGGTTGCGCAGCAGAGCGCTGACGAACGCGCGCTGCCAAGGGACCCGCGGGCCTCCGTTCGCGCCGCGCTGCGGGTGCATGGCATGGTGCACGGTGCATCGTGTATCGCGTATCGCGTATACACCGTAGAATGCACGGCGGGAGCAGACCGGAGTCTGGTGTGTGCACGCCACCGTACGATGTCACCGTCTCTATGTATGGTGTTTGGCTCGCTGTATGGTGAGTATGGTATACGGCTGTACGCGGTGCGGCACGGTGCGGTACGAAGCGGTGCGCGCCTCGTCCTACACGATGCGCGCGATTCGCGATGCACGATGCACGATGCACGATACACGATGGACGATGGACGATGGACGACGCGCGCGGGACGCCTCGCTCCCTCTCCGACTTCTCGCTCGCTCTCGCTCCAGCTCACGCTCCAGCTCTCGGTATTTATGCGCGTTTCGATGGGAAAAGGCAGCGCGCAACTCGGACGCGACGCAAGATAATTTCTGATTTACCGCGGCCTCGTCGCTGCTGCCGGCTGCCGTCCACCGGCCACCGACCACCGGCCACCATCCACCGTACATCGCACCCCGAGATCCGTCCCGAGCCCCCTTTCCATAATGGAAACGTCCACCGTGCGTTCCCTTCCTCCCATATCCCCCCCCCCCCCCCCACCGGTCTCGTCCTCGGAGAAACGAGACACTGAGTTTGACTTCGACGCGCCGATGAAAAATTGCCGTGCACGCGGTCTCGCGAAATCGCGAGGCGATAAGCGGCGCTCGTTCGGTCGTCAACCTGGCGACGTTTCGGCTTGTTACATTATTGCGAGAAACTCCTTACGGGAATTTCTCGTCCGAGTTTGCGGCCGGGAATCGCGAAAAAGTGTCTTTCCAGCGTCGTTCGGCTGAATTTTTCAGGCCGGTATCGCGGACGTTGCCACTGGACCAGCTTACATCTTTTAAGAACAAGCAGCTTTCTTTCCAGTCTGCCCCGGCCGTGCCGGGAGCTTGTATGATCTAACCGGTACGCCTCGGGGCCAAACTATCGGCCTCGAAGCCTCGGGCCCCTTTTGAAATCGTTCCTCTAACCCGGTGCAGATCGTTTCATGTATACGTTCTCATAAATTTTCAGACCTTATTGAACGAATTGCAGCCGGCAGAAGGATCTCGACTACTAAGGATGCATCGATCCCGATCTGAAAATCGGAGGCCGAGATTTCAAGCTAGAAACGAGTGTGGTCCGTGAAGCGCTCGCAACCTTCGACTCCCAAAAGAGGACCGCGAACGAGTCGCGAGGGAAACCTCGGTCGAACACGACCGCAACGAACTCGAGCTTCGAGAGCAAGACCAGGGGGAAGATTGTCGGAAGGAATTCTTAAAGAGTCACGCGTGTCGCGAACAAAACGGAAAAAGGCGGTGGAATCTCGGAGCGAGAGCGACCGCGCCGGAAAAAAGAGAAGGCGAGGACCGCGGTTAACCGTTCGAGCGTCCATCTGGTCCGGTTACCCCGAGATTATATTCCAAGTATTGCCATTATGAGGAGAGTTTCCTAGGAAAGCAATTTTCGAAATATTTAAAATACATACAATTACGGCCGCTAAACCGTCCCTTATTATAAAATAGTGTTCGCGAGGGATAGCTACGTAACGCGGAGAGCGAGGCCGAAGGACTTGTACGCTTCTCCGGCGTTCTCCTTCGCCCCGGTCCTCCCCGTGTTCCGCTCTCTCCCCCCGGTTCGTCTCGACGCGATCGCACGACGAAATTACAACCGTTGGACTCGCGCGCAGCTACCCACCAATTTCTTCCGGCTCCGTCCTTGCAGGTTCAGCCGCGAAGATGCGCGCAGCAAAGCGAGGGGCCAGGTGAGGCGAGACGGGGCGCAGCTCGCCACGAATCCCACAAAAACTAACTCTACCTGCCATCGCCGGAAGCTATACACCTCTACAATGTATCTGTGGCACACACGGCCGGGTACGCGGCGCGGTCGGCGCGCCGCTGGATCGCGTGCGTGCGGCTCCGTTGCGTGTGCATTGCACCCGCGCGAAAACGCTCGAAAAAAGACGCTCGCCGCAGCAACTGGACCGTGCAAGAAGGTTTCTACATTGTAAGAACAAGTCGGCTGCAGCAACCGCGCGCGCTAGTCCCATTCGCATTTTGCTACCGTCCATCGTAAAGACTCGTCTGGCCGGAAACGCTGACTCTAACGAGACAACGTTCGCACGGAAGCCTCTATTTTTGAACATCCTACGGCGAGCAAGTTCACGGATAATCGATAAACTTGTATTCGTATCTAAACACGGGGCTTCTAACCCTCTTAAAGCTTGCTGATTGCGATCGACGTGTCGATCCGGATCTTACCTGTGGTTTGTCGAGGGTCTTCCGGAGACTCTCTCCGTGTTAACCCTTTTTCAAAATTATGGCACACCATTTTTCTCTCACCTCGGAATATTGCCGCGAAATCATTTCCTGTTCCTTCACCTAGGCTTATGTATAAAAACGCTCGCGCGACTCCAGTTTCGTACACACGGCACCGAGCTAAGCTGATCGAGCTCGATGGTTGCCAGGATGAACACACCAAACTTGTCGCCTCGGTCACTCTTCCAATAAACCTACTATTAAATCTGCTATCTATTTTCCTGTGCAATATCTTTCGTTAGGGCGTCTAATCCTTCCAACATGACTGGATCTCCAACAGGCTACTCAATAGTAATCTTGGTAGGAAGCCGGCGAAACGACTCGGCTCCGTGAACTCTTTGGACACTGTTGGGTCCGACAGCGGACCAGAGATGGTAGGGGCTACCTTTTCCCCCAGTTTACGCAATTCAAATCAACCGACTCGCTTCAAACTTGGCTGGCGAAATTATGCAGCGCGGTTTCTGCGATTAGTCGTTCACGCTAAGGTGCATCCCCAGCGTGAGACAAGATAGCGGCGGGCTCGATGCAGGGCAAACAGACGCCTCAACTTTGCGCAGGCTTTTGTCGCCTTCTTCGATAGGCCAAATTGTTGAAAAGCAGACGCTTCGGAATAAAGCTGCGATCGTTATCGCGAGCCGCAGACTGCGCGCAAATAAAAGGTCGTCCGACGCAAGTTGACACTGTCGCGCGCTGCGTCGGAGGGCACGCGATTGCGGAACGTCGCGGGAAGGGGGTCCCCACGCGTATATCGGTAGCCGAATTGCGCTGGGAAAATCGCTGGGACGGGAGAGAGCGGATGAGACTTAAGATCGTTGTGGCGATAGACGAAAACTCTCGATCACCGTTTGACGGGTGGCGTAATCGACTCGCGCATAGACGGCGCGGGACGTCGCGCGGTGGCTTTTTCACTCCGACGCGGAGCGGTGCGGCGCGACGCTACGAAGGAGGGTTCGCCGTCACGCATTTTAATACATCAAGCTTTTCAATTTTGCCGCGGCTGGTATCGCGACGAGCCCTGCCCGTCGAAACGACGCTCCTGATATATCGCTTAGGTGGTCCGTTACGCGTTCATCAACGCGGAATCGATACGCGTGCGTGCGGGCGAGCGAGCGAGCGAGCTTGCGAGCCTCTCGCGTACGCCCGCCGCGCCCGCGCGCTCCGTAGCGAAGCTCGGACGCGCGAAAACACAATCAAGACCGTACGGCAAAAACACTAATTTAAACGGAACGAAGGAAATACGTAGTCGCATCCGCTGTGTATCAGGATGAATGGCGCTCGCTCGGTTACTACGAATCACGATTTACCGTTTTGCGACTTTTTTCTCCGATCTCTCCCCTTGCGCTCCTCCTCCTTCTCCTCCTCCTCCTCCCCATCCTCCTGCTCCTGCCGTTCCTCTTCTCATTCCCCTCGCCGCTGTCCGTCCCGCGCGTCTCTCGACGCGACAGGGGACACGCTCGACTCTCTCGAACCACCGGCCTGGAGCAACGCGACCGTAGGGGAACGGATAGAGAGATCCCGCAGAGATCGAGAGAGAGAGACCGAGAGAGAGCCACGGTTGCATAGAGTAGGAGGATCCGGTAGGTAAAGCCGTTATTGCCAAAAAGGATAATGCGAGGGAAGATTAAATTTTTTTTCGACCCGTCCTTTCGGGCTCAACCGACCGCGTGATCGCGCTTTGCTGCTTCTCGCGTTGTACATTGTGTACATTTTTGCGAAACCCACCGTCCGTGTGTCCCGCCCCCTTCTCGTCGGTCGTTTTCTCCCCCTTTCGAAAAGTCTTCGCGTCTCCGCGAACACGGCGATAGACGATCGGAAAAAAATGTGGCCAGCAATTTGCGGGAAGATCGCGAGATCGCGCGCGATCCGTGCGATCGCGGAAGTATCGCCAAACGATCGAAGAGTTAAAAGACAATTTATATTTAAATCCCGTTTCATTAAAGCTCTTAATCCGAAGGAAATCCGCCTGCCGCGGGTAGTAGCGATCCTTTGCGGCGGGTAAATCTTTAATAATCCATCCTCGAGTGGCGCGCGCGTCTCGCCGACAAGCATTTTTCGCAACGCTGTTCGCTGTCGCGAGCCGTTTGCTGTAGTTGTCGGTGGTGTAGGTGTGCGGTTGATAGATAGGTAGGTTACAGAGCGTCGGGGGTACCCATGTTGGTTTTACAGAGCTTCGACGCGCGAATTTATCGGCGACAATCCCGAGACGAACTTTCGACGAATTTTCGCGGTGTATGCCGCTCGTTCGCCGCTAGCCGAAATATCAGACTCCGGCGCGTATATCTCGTATTACGTTCGCCCGCATCAATTAGGCATTTTAATCGGAAAGGCTTCGCGCGCCACTACCGCGGAATAGTTGCGATATACTAGCGTATTACGATACGAGCAGGCATGCCCGGAGAATTGGAACGTGGTTGCGTTAACATAATGGAATTCCGCGGAATGTTATACCCATTATACATAGCCGATTGCGTCATCGGACCGATATATAGCCGCGATAGAAAAATAATGCTTGGCCTCCGACGACCGACTCGCTTCAATTTTCTAGATTGCTCGAGAAACAAAGATACCTCCGCGTATTTGCCGATCTCCGATCGATCTCGGCCGTTTCGCCGCGAACAAATTAGATTACGCGACGCGTACAGATTCCTCGTGCAGCCTCGATCGTTTCTTCCTTTGTCCTGCGTCGAGTGGAAGAAGGAAGGAAGGAAGGTAGGAAGGAAGGAAGGAAGCGGTTAGAACGGGATTCTCGGCTTTTCCTCGAAAGTCGCGCGGAAAGACTCGGGCAAAGGGATGGAGCCGCGGCGGCGCGGGCTCCCAATCCAAAATCGAACCGGAGGAATTCAGCGAGCCTGTCGAAGGGCAGACACGAGCGGATTGCGAAACGATGCGAAGCGAGGCGAGGCGCGGCGAGGCGCGCACACGGTAGCTGTTCGTTTAATAACTTGCGCCGGTGGCGGACGATAAATAATGCAGGAGACACCGTCGTCCCGATGTAATTAACGAGAACAGCCGATACCCGGTGTGTGTCACGTATGCGCGAACGAGCGCGTAGTCAATATTTGTCATTCGTTTTAACAAAAAGAACGTTACAAAACGGTCGGATGCTCCGCGTCCAAATATTGACTATGCTCATTGACGTTCATTGATACTCTCAATTAGTGCACACCGTCGAAGCCGATCGCCGGGTAATTGGACCTCTCCGGCAAAGGCGGGACGACGGGCTCGTTCGTACGGTCTTTCCGTTGAACGTCCTTTCGGGTAAAAACATTTCGTTTCTCGCGGTAATTGGGACCGCGAAGCGTCGCGGTGCGAGGCTGTGCGACTGCACCCTACGATTCCTCGCGTGCTCTTGCGAGGCACAGCAGCCGAGTTTACCCCGAAAACCGAGCCTCCAATTATGACCGCGTCGCCTTCTCTCCCGCCTTTGCCGGCTGCCGACCACCGCCACCCATGCCGCCACCCATGCCGCCACCCGTGCCGCCGCACACCCCGCGCCCACCCTCTCGCTTCTTTGCTCGTTTTCCGTGCGTTTCCTGCGTCGCGCGTTAACTTTCCAGAGTACCGGAAACTCCGCCGTTCCGTCGAACGATCCGGCGTCTTTGATCGAGGACGGTGGTTGGAACGCGCGGTTTCCGTAGCGGAGTTTACGCTCGACGGACCTCGCTCGGCTCCCGTCCATCTCTCTCGCACGGAGAAATGCTTGGAAAGAACAGGTAAAAAGAAAAAAGAAAAAAAGAGAAAGCGAAACTCACCCTTTCCTCCTCGCGAATCATCTCGGCGATGCCGGGCTTGATTTCCAGATCGTCTCCGGGGTTCGGCTGTCCGGGGACGCCCTGCTGGTGATGCTGTTGCTGTTGCTGCTGCTGTTGTTGCTGTTGCTGTTGCTGCTGGACGGTGAGCTGTTGGCCGTGAGTGGTCAGGTGGTTGACGGAGGCGTGGGTACCGGAAGTCACGTGGCCGGGCACATGGTGAGCGGACACGGAGTGCGAGCCCTGCTGGCCCTGAGGGGGCGGCGGCGGGGGTGGCGGCAACGGCAGCGATACCGGAAGTTCCTGGAGGTTGATCTGCGGGGTGACGGAGACGTTGGGAGTGCCGGGGGATCCGAGGGATCTCGGAGTCGAGCTGCTGGTCAGCATGCCGTGAATGTCGGGCACGATCACGCCTCCGGCCGAGTTCGGGTCCTGGTCGTCGGGCAGGCTTCCGGATGCGATCCGATCGGGGCTGCTGCCCGGTGGTGATCTCTCGCCCGATATTCGGCGCCGCTTCCTCCTGTGCATCGCGGCAGCGGCCGCGTTCGCTGCCTCCTCCATGCTGGGCCGAGAGGTCAGCTCCTGCTCGCTGTTCACGTCCGCCAGCCCGCGGATCTTCAGGCTCTCCGCGACCTTCAGCAGCGGCCCGATCTGCTCCTGCGACACGTTGATCTCGCCCTTGTACATGAACTCGACGGCTGCCTTCAGCTCTGGCCACTTGATGTCCTTCATGATGACGATCGGGTGCTGGCAGGGATTGTCGAAGAACAGGGCCTGGAAGTACGGGCTGCACGCGGACAGCACCATTTTGTGCGCCTTCACGCTGTGCCCGTCGCAGGCTAGAGTCACGTCCACGAAGCTCTCGCTCTGCAGTAGCTGATCGAACACGTTCGTCAAGTTTGTCTGATAGTTGTTCCACCTCAGGCAAAATTGCTGGGGAGACCCAGCTCCGCTCTGTTGCGTCATGTTTTCGGATTTCGCTTCTCTATTGGATTTTTTCTTACTTCCTCTTCCGTTCTCGCTCCCCTTTCCGTTCTCCGCGTTCCAGTTTCCGGTTCCGGATCCGTTCTTCTTTTCCTCCAGTTCGTCCAGCTCCTCCTCCTCCTGCTCTTCCGCCTCTACCGGTTCCTCTTTTACCGCCGTCTCCACCTCCTCCACCTTCTCGCGGTCCCGCTTCTCTTCTTGTTCCGCCAGCACCGCCTGCACCACCTCCACCACCTCCAACTCTTCCGTAACGGCTCGCTTCTCGTTCACACCTGGATCCGTGTCGGCCGTGGGTATCTCGAAGGGAGAGCACGTCGGCCCGTCGACGCCTCGAGGTTTCAGCGACCGATCGCGAACGTATCAATAGCCAGGCCGCATCTGGAACACATACGTACACAGGCACGCGCGAACTTTGAAATACGCGCAAACCACGCGTTTCTCCACGCGCCTCCTCGTGGCAACGCGCGACGATCCGTCAGACGTGCGCGACCTCGGGGTTTCTTCTCCCGAGGATGTCGCGGTCGAACATCCTTTATTTTTTAAGCAGCCTCCCTGATATCGTCCCTCGCTCTATTTTATCACTATTTCTCTCACTAATGCTCTCTTCCTCCCTCACTATATCTCTCTCCCCCTCACTCTCTCTCTCTCTCTCTCTCTCTCTCGCTCTCGGTCGCTCCCTTTCCCTCTCTTCCTCTCGCCTTCTCCCTCCCGCGAAAACAGTCTAGTCACGTTCTATCGAATCGTCAGTGTCCTCGCGAAACAACGTAACTCACCGAAAACATCGTTTCACGGACCGAGGATAAACCGTAGCCGCGGCGCGCGCGCGCGACTTTTGAAAAAGGACGGGGTGGCGGATCTTCCCGCGCGCGCCACCAAACGCCGAATTAGACTCTTCTGTCTTTCACTTTCGCTCGCTCTTTTTTTTCTTTTTATCTCTCTCTCTCTCTACCTCTCTCGGTGTCACAGGACAACGATGCACGTTTCCCGGTGCCTATTCCAGAAGATGGACAGGTGCCACGCGCTACGCTCCTCGAATTGTCAAAAGGAGAACGTAATTGCGATTGCGATTGCGATTGCGGTTGCGGTTGCGGCGGTGGCGACTGGCAGATGATTGCGATGGCACCGACGAGACACCTTGTCAAAAATCACCATCGACGCGAAATCACTCTAACCACCGATCGGCAGCACCAGGGCACCGGAGCTCGCGTGCCAGCTCTCGACAGAATAACATTCGCGGTCGTCGGGGGTGTGTGCAGGATTCGCTCGGGCAGATTCGCGCGCGGTTTCGGTAGCGCGTGTGGACGCGCGCGTTCGACAGACCGATGGGGCGAGCAACGACGCACGATCTGCACCCCGTGACGAGCGCGTCGCAACTGAGAGGCTCGCCGCGGCGCGGCGACGGTTCGCTCGAGCGGCAGCAGTAGAGAGGCCGTGAGGCGGTCGTGCGCCGATATACCGTGTGTTTGCAGCAGCGGTGGCAGAGCGTCGAGCTCGGAGCGGCGCGGCGCGGCGCGGCGCGGCGCGGAGCGGTGCGGAGCGGTGGCGCAACGGGAGCGGGCGGGGGTGTTTTGGAGCGAGCGAGAGGAGCGCTCCGCTCCGCGCCGCCGGGAGAAAGAGATCGGCCAAGGCGGGCCGCGAGCGCGAACGAGAGGGAGGCCAGCGGGCCGGCGCCGGTGCGAAAGAGATGGGAGACCCGTTGAGCTGGCCGGAGGGACGAGGAGGGAGAGACGAGAGAGAGAGACGAGAGAGCGAGCGCGAGCGAGAGGAGGGATCGCAAAGAGAACGAACGGTCGCGGGTGGAGGAAGCGTACGTAGCTCGCGCGTCCTCGCGTTCCCCTCGCTCCGCTGTCGCATCGGCCAATCGGGAGGCTCACCTTCCGATCGGACGCGCCGACAGGCGCCGCCCCCCGAGACCGCCTCATACCGCCTCTCCTTCTTTCTCCCTCTCGCGATCGGCCTCTCGCTTCCTTCACCGCGAAGAAGAGAATTCTCCCGCGGCAGATCGGAGAGGAGGCCCACCGATCGGCCTCCCAAAACTCCGATCCACCGATGACGACGACGAGAGGAGGTCACGCCGCGTCGAGCCGCGTCGAGCCGCGTCGAGCCGCGTCGATTCCGGTGGTGGTGGCGGCCGCCGTTGTTCGCGCCCGCTCTCCTTCTCTTTCGAGCTCGCTCGCGCCCGAGTCCTCGTCCTCGTCCTCGCACTCGTACTCGCACATGTACTCGTACTCGTTCTCGCACTCGTCCTCGCTCTCCCGTCCTGCCCGTCTTCTTCTCTCCTCTGTCCCTTTCCTTCCAGTCCTCCGCGTGTTCCTCTTTCGAACGCCGCGGACGGTTCGCGCGCGTGTTTCAGCTCCCTTCGCGATCGCGAGCAACGTCGCGTTTACGTTCGAAGTCGACTGCGATCTGCGAATCCGCCGACCCCTCGATCAATCTTCGACGAACGTCCATGTCCAGCGAATTCTCTGCGAACCTTGTCCAGACCTTGCTTCACAACTGTCCTTTAACGCCACGGGGCCGAGGTTGATGGCTCAAGCCGAGCCTCGGGTAAGGGATGTTGAAAATTGAACTTTAAACATAGCCTGTGATCACCGTCGGATCTTAACGGGAGCGGATGTTGGTCGTAATGGAATAGACCGGAGAACAATATACTTGGTTCAATATATAACCTGTAGCGGAAGTATATAGAATCGGTAGGAGTCATTCGTCAGCGAGCGTGAAGAGACTGTGTAGCGACTGCTTGGATTTCTAACCCATTGCGTAGTACTATTTTGCCGGGATATATCGTCGAATCGCCAACAATGACGTCCCGCTTGACGACAGTTTTAATCCTTTCTAGAGATCCGTTGACAAGCGATCCTATGGGATCACCTCGACCCCAAGGTGTTAAACATCCCCCGCTAAACGGTCGGCGTGCGCATCACTACTTCAAACTAAACGCATAACAGTCCTGTCCGAGTATTTACGGACGATCGTTCTAGATTCTAGTTACGTTGTCAGTCGATTCGAACGCAAAGCGCGTGATCAAAGTATACCGGAGATTCGACGAAGACTACAACCTATCGCGTTTGATGTCCATTCGCAAACGCGAGATCTCGTGCGGTTTGCGTAAACATGCACAGCGATTGAGAGAAAGACGCCCGCGGGGTTTGCCAAAGAAGAGATCATCGGATAGTCGTCCTCGTATATTGCGATTATCGATTAGAGATCAGAAAAACGTCATAATTGATTCATCGGTCATTGAGTCCTCGCCGAGCGCAACGGGATCGGCTCGTTTCGGGTAACATACGGTGACTGTCAGCCACTGAACCCCCGTAAAGTGTTCTTAAGCCAGACTTCCATTCCAAGGGGATTCCCTTCGCCGCGTTTCGGCAGCGAACAAAATAATTCATTTTAAGCCTGGCGGCAGTGATTTATGCGTCGCGTAACGAGGAACTCGAGCTATTCTCGTCAATCGAATAGAGAGACCATCCCGCTGAATCCACGGCGACGGAGGATGCATCGTTCACCCACGCGGTGCTTTGGATTCATCAAACATTGTTTGACTTCCTCGGTAGTTGCGAGCAAAATTAGCGATTTTCACGGCGTAACGACATCCTTGATTTTGATCCCTGGTTTTCAGGACAAATTGAATCCAATGCAACCTGTCCATCGACCTCTTCGAACAGCGTGTTCGCAATACCTCTTCGCTTCTAAACTTTAATACTCCGCTTCCATTTGCTATACCAGCCCGACACCCTTCAGAATTTCACGATACTCGTCGAGATTTAGTTCAACTAATACGTTTGACAGAACATATAGATTCATTGACTACCACAGCGATAAGATTTACATATTAGCAGCCAATGTTACTAGACTCAAGTCGTTATAAACTGTTTACCAGAGTCTCACTGATACTCCGCCATTCGACGTGAGTTGTACTTTCGTTTTTGTTATTGTAAAAATCTGTATTTACCGGTATATATAAATAAACGAAATTAAATCTCTGCGTGACAAACGATATCGTTCTCGGGTCGGCGTCCTCCGAACAAGTGAGTTCAACGAGGTGGTAGCGGTGCCCGCTCGTTCACTCGTTCGCACGTTCGCTCAGGTGTCGGGGAGGTGGTTTCTTCTCGGCATCGAGCACAGATCGAACCAAAATTTTCGGGCTCTCCGCGTCGGTTCGCGGCGAATCAAAGAATAGGCGCGCACCGATCACGATCGATTCTTTGTTCTCCGCGTTCCCCGCGCTTAACGGCTCGCACCGACTAATTGGATTGCGAACAGAGGGGAAACGATTATTTAACGACAACGACGCTTCGCAGGCTGCCGTTTCCTCGAGACAAGCAAGAATATTAACGATCGTATTTAGGGAGCCGTGCTTCCCGATAACGGAGTTACGGCTCGCCGGTAGAAAGGAGAGATGGTCGTCCTAATCGAATTAAGGGTACAAAGAGACGGTTCGCGTCTGTCCCTCCGACTCCAGCAGACACTCCTAAATGGCTATTAACGCGAATTTTGGGACTAGCTTGCCTAGCTTGCCTTCTCTTCCTCTGCGCGGAGTTTCACGATCACCTCCGTTCGCTGTCTTCTTCGCGGTCGATCCAACTACGCTCTCGCGGTCGGCGGGTTCTCCTTCACCGTGTTCTCCTTTCCGATTCTTTGCCGCAATCGGTCATCCTCGGACAATCGCTGAGAGAGAAGCGTCCGCGATATTCCGCCGTTTCCGCGCGGGGGCCCCGCGTTCGTTTGCCGCGGAAAGGGCCGGGCATCGTCGCGCGCGAGGACAGACGCGATATTAGAACCGTAAAAGCGGGAATCAAGCGCGGCAATGGCAAACGACGAACGAGACGTTGAACTTGCATTCGAATAACGACGCTCGCGGGATTTCCGACGGAGGAATATTGCTCCGTTTTTACGGGGCACACCGCGTAAACGCGACGCGAGATTGCGTCGCGATAAAAGCGCGAATTCCACGCGTTATTCCGCGTGGCATCGGTATCGTTCGCGGTATCCCGAAAACGTTCTTCTGACTGCACCGTTCAAACCTCTCCTAACCCCTTTTTGGAGAAACCCTCTGACCACCGTCTTCGCCTCGAAACGGAACACCACGGAAACGATTAGTAAAACGTAGAGTAAATTTGGGTCATGTCATGATATGGGTTACTCCGCGATACTTTTTCAGGCATCTCGGAAACGGATGCCGTTTGACCAATTCGAGTAAACAGAATGTCAACGGGTAGCGTCAAGGTTCTAGTTTATCCAATAAAAAGCTCAATTAAAATGAAAACAGTGCAATAGACAAGTATTTTTTTACTATCGTATCTTTTCGTGCTAACTATGAAAGATTGCCTGTTGTGTAATTACGTATGATTCAAAGGTGTCACATAGATTACTGAAAATTAAGGTAAATGACACTGTCAGAATGCATGCACGAAATTGTTATTTATAATGACAGTGTTCGGGCTAAACCGCGGCTTCACGAGACGATGCACGTCCGACTTTCAATCGCGATTGAAGTCGCGGAGTTTTGGATAGAAGACGGAAGTCGCGTGGAACAATTGTCGTTGTACGTTGGCCTGACCTTCAAACGCTCGCTGGCAACGTTACATTGCGAACACCGTGAACACCGCATTGGGACTGTCCCTTTTTTCCAACCATCCGCTCGGCAAGAGGCGCCAGACGATGCTTCCATTCTAGCATCGGAAAGGTGCACATAAATAAAAACGTACATCGCGGCGATGGCAATTAACGGTCCCCTGTGACGTTGATTACTACAGGACTAGTTGCGCTCTACGTTACAAATCTTCTTTGCACCCTTACGTCCTATTTCTTGCGCCTTGCGCTCTATTTCTTGCGCCCTTGCGCCTCACTCTGAAGCCGTGCATCAAGTATTCGTTACTTGGGTCGTCCAGTTGCCCAGTTTAAGTTCTAAATATAATTTTGAGTGTTTGTGCACACGTGGTTCTTGTAACTACACAAGTTATTGTTGCACGTAATTGTAAACGTAACTGTCCGATTCAGTTGCTCTCTAATCTCCGGCAAATTAGTTTGTCTAGTACGCAACAGGCACCAATGTTATTTTTGTTTCGAAAGGTAGGTAGGTAGGAGGGTACGATCGCTTAATCCAGAGCCCCGATCATCTCCATGAACAATGAACGGAGTTTTGTTACGTAACTAAGTATCAGTTGTAACTAAGTTTCATCGGCATATTGGCGTTGATATCTATGAGGTATATTTTCTTGTGTGCTCAAACTGTGAGTGCCTCATCCGATTACGAAGAGACAGAACCTTTGTCGCCGCACTTCCAGGTAGAAAGGTCGTGCGTGTCGCTTTGAAAACTTCATCTGGTTTGTCGCGAAAACTGTGAAAGGAAACGATTGCGAGGGTTTTTCGGTAGGGAAAGAACGCGATTCGGATTCGCGGCAGTATCCGTTAAGCCGTGGATCATCGCAGCCCGGTTACGCAGGGGTGGCACCGGCCATAACGCTCGTATTTCTCATATCGCTGAAAGTTTCAGCGGCTGGGGCGGGAGCGGAGGCATTGTAAGGGTGCACGCCGCGAGGCCGGCTTCGTTGGAAGGGGCCGCGGCCATAAATTTTACTACGTAATATTGTTTAACTGCAAACAGTATACTAACGCCGTGCGCCCTGGCGAAATGGAAAAATTTCGACTCGACAGCGAAGACCGAGCTGCGGGTCGCTCGCCACCGACCAAGGAAGAAATTCGATGCGAATCGACTCGATTCGACGAGATTTCCGCGCGGCGGAGACGCGTCGCACGAATTGGTCCGCGGAAAGCGTTCGCCAACTCGGAAATGTCCTCGCAAGTCGACGCGATCCGCCTCGAGAGACCTCGGGAGAGCTTCGACAAGCTTGCGAGAGCGAACCCTGGTCGCCGTCAGTACTTTCGCGACGTCGACGCGGCCGTGCTTCCGGACCAGTTATGAAAAAATACGAGAGACGAGAGGAACGGACGGAAATGGGCTGCCCAGGGCGCACCCTGCCACCAAATAAAATCGCAAAGCATCGGTGCGGTCGGGATTTCCACGCTTTCGCGATTCCTTCCGCCGACGCGGTCAAATCCGCTTTCCCCCGGTTCCCTCTCGGACACTGCGGGTGGTGCGACGCGCGATCGAGGAGTGAAAAATTGGAGCCAGGATCGTTCGTGTCTTGAGAAGAAATGACGACGACGTAGACGACGATGGGTGTCGCGCTCGCGGAATAGCACGAAATTAGCCATTTCCACGGTAATCGTTACCCGGTCTGGCTCTGCCTACCGTCGCTACCGCCACCCCCAGCTGCACCCGGCCCCCCCCCCCCCTGGAATTACAGAGACGGCAGCAGCCTTGTACGTATTGTACAAGAACAATGAGCAAAGGGAAATATTGATGATGCTGCTGCCGTGTGGCTAAGCGCGCGAGCCTGAGCGTGAGCAAGCGAGCAAGCATTCGCGCGCGCTACGTATGCGTCTACGTGTGTACAAGCGTGCAGCGTGAAAGGACCGTGCGTATACATCGAGCGGTAGACGAGGAGAGGAAGAAAGAGAAGCGGAACGAGCACGAGAGGATACGCAGCGACTGCGGGGAGGAACCAGCCGAGAAGGACGGAGAATGCGGGATAGGGGACATAGGAGCTGACGAAGAGAAAGATAAGAGGAGCAGGCGGACGGTGACGGAGCGACGGGGGGGGGGGGGGGGGGGGAGGAGGAGGAGGAGGAGGAGAAGGAGGCCGTGTGCGAAGAACGGCGAGGGGAAAGGAATAGAACGAGAAGAAAAGCAGGTAAGAGGAAGAGAGTTATATGCTTAATATTTCAGCATCGCGAAATTCTGCCCCTGAATCATTAATCGCCTACCCCTGCGGTGCCTAGCCTCGGCTCTTGCCCCCTTCTCCTCCCCTCGTCCACCTACCCTTTCACTCCAGCCGCCGTTCCTTCTCGTTCTCGCTCTCGTACTCGCTCTCTCTCTCTCTCTCTCTCTCACCCTCACCCTCTGCGTGCACCGCCCCTTCCTCGCTCGTACCCCTTACGCTCTTCGACTCTCTCCTCCTCCGCTCTCCTCGCCGCTCCTTTCCACGGGCTCTTGCTTTCGCTCCTCGGCTAGGAATGCTACCCCCGCGCGCGCCAGAATATTTCGAGTCTTCTCCCGACGTAGGAATAGACTCGTCGACTAAGCTGTAATTAACCCTCTGATTAATTACCCCGGCTCGATTCTATGATTAAAGGTATGAGCGATCGCGACGTCGCTAATCCTTTCCCGGCCAACCATTGAACCGTCGTCGAGAGCGCGCGCTTGTTCCTCTCGCCATGCGACGACCTCGATTTATACAAGCGAGAGACACGGCACCAGCGCCGGTATCGCGCGAAATTTTCTTTAGACTAATTCCTCGCCGAACGACCTCCGAACGTTCTTCGTTCGCGATGGAACAGCCTAGGGCAGCGGTTCTTGAACTTGTGGGTTCGGGGACCCCTTCTGTGCGATGCCCCTCGCAATGGACAATCCAGTCGTTAACTTTGCACCATTCCTCGATACGAGCTATATATATTTCACTGTGCAAATGTCGCTGACTATTAACTATGACTAATTAACTACCCGAACACCTGCCAATAATTATAGTGCTGCAATAGACTTTTCCGCAATTAACTCATCAAGGACGACGCAAGAGTCGTGGTTACTTATCGTTTATTATTATTTCTCCGTGAATTATTTCCCCCTTTCTTAGTTTATTATTTTTTTATGCGCAGCGATATATTCGTAGAGTCTTTACACAATCTGAGCTACTTGTTTCGAGTATTTTACGAATGATTATAGAAATTTCCCATATACATATGGGAACGGCATATGAGAATCCGAACGTTGCACAGACACCGTCCTCGAGGGGTTAATATCAATGTATTCGCATCACGAGTCTATAGATGCCTATAATAGTTTCGGCCGTTTTCTTTATCATGTACTCGCTGTTATTGTACATCTTTTGTTTCGATTTGTTTTGTTTTACCTCGTAACGGACATTCGCTCGTCAATAACATAAAATAGAAACTATCGGACAGTTCAACCCTGCTGCAATGTTCCTTGGGACAATTGGACTATACGATCCGACTCGATGGAAATATTCCGCTGCGTTACTCTTTGGACAGGTCGCATTAGCGAGTGAGACTCGATATACCCATTGTCGTAACACGTGTCTGTCTATTCGGTAACAAGAATTCCTCCTACGTTAACGAATCACTATGAAAAACTTGTCCGTGTTCACGCGACGATGCCATCGAGGGCCGAATTAGTTGAGAGTATTAACGGGCGAAGGGCAAAGGGAGCCGAAATACTTCGGCCTACTCGGACAGAGTAGTATTAATCGAACGTAGTCGTGTCGGTAGAGTGTGCAGGGTGTGCAGAGTGTGCATGCTCTGTACAGGGTGTGCAGGTTGCGCGCGAGGTTAACGTTGCAGAAAGGGGTGGCATAAAAGGGGAGTGAGTGGGTGGGTAGCCGTGTGCCTGGCTTGTACCAAACAATGATATCGGGTATTTGATTTGTAACCGACGACAATACCGACTTGCGACCCCGCATTTCATCCCCCGTCTCTCCCCCCTTCGCAACTCGTTCCCTTCAGTGGCGTTCTCTATACGTATAGGTATACCTGCGCCGACACTATACCTACGCGTCTACGTTTGTTACGTACGCGAATATACAGTGAGGGGTGCACCACGGTAAGGCTATCGACGCGAGCGTAGTTTCGCGCGATCCCTTTTTCTCCCGTGCCCCCTCCGCGAGCATTCCTTCGCCCACACAAAAGCCATCGAAACCGCGCCATTCTGCGGAGAATTCTTTTCTGGAAACGCGACACTATCTCCGATTCGTTCTACTCGGTTTTATTAACCCCTTTATCAGAGATTTTGGGAATCTCTAAGATGCTTGGATACTGTACTAAAAAAAATTAATGTACAGACGACCTTAAGCGTACCCAGTAGATTGTCGCGTCTAATTTCCTCCAAATTAGGTCGCCCTATGTTTTCTTCCGGATCGTGAATATACGGTTATACCGTGCAGAATCAATTTTCTATCATCGAAGTGTCGCCTCACACCGCATCACCTCAGATCACACTCTTATGCTCTGATATTCTATCGAGATTTAATTAATTTAACTGTTCAAATCGCGTCTTTATCAACGTGTATAACTTTGAAGACTCTCGATCGATCTGTTTTTTTAACTTGCATGTTACAGACGCTACCGAATTAATTATTTTGTGTCATTGTGAGGTATCTCACATCATAGCGTTAACATTGTTATTGTACCAAGGGCTCGCACGCCTCAATTTAATAAGTTATATAAAATCCGTCTCGATGTCCTTGAACGCGCGCATAAAATCCGACATTCTGTTCTCGATCGAGAACAAGGACGTTTTAGTCGTCGTGCCATTAATATTTCCCATTCTTCTACATACGGTTATTCGTTTGCTAGCAATCAATCGCAATGTTTTCGGAAAACAATCGGTTTAAATCGCTTCTGCCGGATTAAGCGTCGACCGATGGTTGGAATAGCGGAGCCGTGGAAGAAGGGTCAGCGCATCCACGGAAAAGGTTTGCAGCGCGCTGCACGAGAAGCTGAAGGCACGAGGCGGCCGAGGAGAGGAAGAGGCCGCGGCCAAGGGGATGGAGCGAGATAAGAGAAAAGAACAGAAGTCGGTTGCCGGTGCCATTTCACGAACGTACGTACATATTTGGCGGAAGACGGCCCAGCCCTGGCAGTCAGGTGCAACGGACCTATTGACGTGTTAATTGCGCCTGAATAATTGAAGGGGGTCCCCGCTCGACAGCGGTGCTCTCTGTCCTTTTAAAATGTCTGCCGATCTCGTTAACCGGCTGGACCGGCGAGGGCCGACGACGGGCGACAGAGAGCATAAGAAACGATTCTTCCGCGAACCGGAAGCGATCGTTCGGCGTATCGGCGATCGAACGGTTGCCACCCCGTGAGCCGCGTCTTAGGCTCTCTCAGGAGCGTTTCTTCGACGCGCGCGTCCATGAATAAATGAACGCGACGCGCGCTGCGAGGCCAAGAAATTGAAAGAAGCTTGTTCGGAAATCACGGGTGCCGGTAGGCTGACGGTTATAGTCGATGTCTATGCAGAGGGCAAAAAAACGGCAGCGGGAATTAAAAGTTTTTCCAGAGTGGAGAATACAACGTTCGGGTTTCTCGCTGGACACGGACATCGCCGAGCCAAGCGAAGCGGTGCGGAGCGAGGAGCGGGGTCTGATCGAAAACGCACAGTTTGGTATACGTATACATATAGTTGCATGCAATCGGAAACAGGGAAAATGTTCGAGGCGAACGTTGAATTATTGAGGATTTAGCTGCGTATCGGTGGAAGGGAAGGGTTCCCGGTGATCGTAAGAATATCTAACCTCGACGTGGCTTCTTTTATTATTCAGTGGCTGTCATCCCCGTGTCGGGGTGAAACGCGCGACTAGAAAGCTCGAAAGCCCGATCGTACCACTTATTTCCGATCGCTCGGCCGTCTATTCTATTCGCGCTTCTTTTTCCCTTTCGCTCTGCTTGCAACCTCCTTCTGCGAGGGGCCATGTTTCTTTCTCGATACAGAAATTCGTACGCGGAGAATGGATTTGTCGGACTGCGCGCGAATGATCCGATCTCCTCGACGGTCGAGAGGCGACCGCCTAAATAGAGCCTTTGTTCCTGCATCGGGACCTTAAACAGTACCCTTCTCGTGCGGTGTTTGCTCTTCGTCCGACCCTCGCTTTTGGACACAATTAACCGCCTATGACTCTCGATCGATATTCGCCGACGTATCCTGCGCCGAAAAAACGTCGGGAAAAAGAGCGTCGGGCTCGGCACTTGCGAGAATTAAGGGTTGGGAATGTTTATGACCTCGGGGGAGCGTGATCATCGGACGCGGCTCTCGAGACAGCACGTGGACTCTAGATACCGTCGACTTTGCTCGCCGCGTTGCATCGCGTCCCGAACAGTTTACTGCTTCGGAATCGTGTCACGATCGCCAAGTGTCGATTCCGATTTGTCCTTCGAGGCGTTCAGGACGTCCAAGGGAGACGATTTCGAAGGGAAAGCGATTCCGAGTTGCATTCGGAATCATATTCTGTCGATTACTAAAAAATGAAAGGTTCCAGAGAGGAAAAGAGAGAGAGAGAGAGAGAGAAGACGACTGGCGGAGAATGTCATCGTCGCAGCGCGCTCGTGTTTCGCCGATGAGATTAAAATAGGGAGAACCGCGATTCGAACGGAGCGTTTATCTATTTCTGAAACGTGCGGCTGTATTTCAGAAGCGACCGTTTACATACTCGATTTGACTAGCGCGAAAATAGATCGAGGGAAAGCGTTTCCAATATAGACGTAATCGCACACCGCTTTGATAAATCTCTGCTCGTTGTGTCATTTAACGAGCTGCTCTCGGAATGCCGAGAAAAGTTTTATTCGTGTTCAACGTTAACTCGAACAATCGTTATCTATTCTGGTAAGCAATGTTTGCGCTCCTGCTCCTGGATAGAACAAGCCCCGAGAGGGTCCAAGGAGGGGGCCGCCGAAAGGAGACGGGAATAAAGACGCGATTCGATCCGATCCGATCCGACCCGATCCGATTCGAGCTCGATACGACTCGATACGATTCGATTTGATTCGAGCCGAGCCGAGTCGAGCCGAAATCGAATTGGTTGGTGCAGCGACGCGCGATCTCCGACGTCGACCGGTGGACATGGACGGATCTGGTTAACGGTATCTACCTGTGGGAAGGGGTGTTAAGGGTCGAGGCGAGGGTCTGCTGGCTTCCCCTCCCCCCCCATCGATAATATACGATCCTGCATGATTCTGCTTCGCATATCACAATGGCCCTCTGGGCAACCTATTCTACAACCTAGCAACTCTAGCTACGTATGTAGCACCCATCTACCGGTCCTCGGGCCTCCGCTAGATAATGAGTGATTAGGTAATTAGTTGTCCAATATTCCAACCAGCCTGCTCGACCCTCTTCTCCGCACCCCATGCACCGTTCTCGCTTAAATGTCTTTCTCCGTTCCGACGGTCGACGCTCTCGCAATCGGCCTTTTTCGGAACAGTTCCCTGTATCCTGTATAAACATAATCGACTACCGATCGATGGGACTATTCTTACTGTTGTCAAAGAAGAATTGTCAACGGCCTTCGTCTGTTGCATGGAATTATACATGGCAGAGAAAACGATCCTAGCGTTACCAAATTGATCAATTCTAACAATCTGCGATCTTCTGCGGCACCCCACCGAGATTTTATGTCCTGTCAAAAGACTGCTGATTGTATGCGTTTATGGGAAAAATGTATAGGCGAGACATAAAATAGTGAACAAATTAAAAGAAATTTAAAATGTTGCCATGTTAATCAAAATTTATTCAAATTACTTAAGAGAGAAAATAAGATTGTACTTGACGTCAAAATCCGCAGTCTACTCATCGCTGTGTCCTTCGTTTTCTCTATACTGATCCTTTGAATAAGATCCTTAATTTGGCTAAAACTATGCTATATAAATTACATTAAGATAAATTTTACAATATAACAACCACTGCAAACAAAAATTGACGTTCCTTAGGAAATATCTAAACGAGAAAGAAGAAGACTGGCAAACAACTGTGATTTCTTTCGCAGACTTCCGCGGGACCCGACGTAATTGTACCTTAAGACGCACAAAATCGAGCCAAACACTCTGGCCAACGAATTTTACCTATTGCCTTTGGGCAGCGCGTACAGCGCATCGCGCATCGCAAAATCGAGTAACGTTCGTTTCGAGTTGATATCGATTCGCAAAAGCGTCGAGGGGTCGTTCGTCTCTCGGCCAAAAAAAGCGCGTCTCGTCGGTATCCCTTCGACGTATCACCGCATACACTGGTCCTCCCCTTTTATAAATATAACAATTAGACGCACGGGGGTCCGTGACACGAAAGCGACAAAGAGAGGAAGAGAGAAACAGAGAGAAAGGAAGAGAAAGAGAGAGGGAAGGAGAGAGGGAGATTGGAAGGGGTAGAAGCCGAGAGAAAAGAGCGCGTACAGGTCTGTCGGAACGATCGGAACGAATATATCTTATACAACGCGAAACGAGGAAGGGGAGACGCGATTGTACGGGGCTTGGCTCGGTAAGCGTATTCGAAAGACCGCGACGCGTGTTTCGTAAAATTGCGTTATACTCGATGAACTTGCCGGAACCGCTCGCGCAAATTTCTATTACTACTACCTAGCCCCGCACGGTTGGGAACCCGTGCTCGTAACCAATTCGTGCAAAAATTTAATTAACAGCCCTTATTACTGCAACGCGTCCCTCTTTTGCGGAGGAACAGAGACTTTTGTTTCGCTGGAGAAATTTAATTTCGGCGCCGATGGATTTACAGAAGGCAGCCGCCGCCGGTGTAACGTTTGTCCAACCCGGTGAAAATGTTCGAAAAAGTTTGGGGCCCGGCTGGTTCTCCGGCGCACAATTTCGTCGTGCGTCGAGCACGAATTTTTGTTCCCAAGACGACAAATATTGGCCGGAATATTTGCTCGCAGCGGTTCCTGGCCGTTCCGGGCCGCGCGCAGCGCAACGCGCAGAAGCGGAACGTCGAAAATTAGATTAAATTAGATCGGACGACGTTAAACTAGATTCAATTAGGCTGAACTGGGTCGAATCGAATTAAAAAGGAGCGAGCGAGCGCGCGCAAGACACGGGATCCCGACAGCCGCGGCAGATATTCCGGAGAAAGAAGGCGACGACGACGTCGATAATCGGAAGGAGAGGCCGAGAGCGGACGGCGACGTGGGCGGCAGACGTTCGTTCTCGAAACCGGCGAGGCGAATTGGACGCGTGCGAATTAACAAGCGACGAAATCGTCTCTCGGCTGTGCACCCGCCGGTGGATCGGCCGAGGGTCGTAACCGTTTAAATGCCCGCGGTCGAATAAACTCTCGTATTAGTCACGGCGAGTTTATAACGACACGGGGACCGGCTTCGCTTCCGCGACGGCGGATCAACCGTTATAATCCGCGACGGACGATATCCTCGGGAGATCTGCTTGCTCCTTCGTCGGCGATGCGAGCAGACAGAGTCCGATCGCGCCGAAAGACCATCGGAACGCGCACAGGGAAGGCTCGCCTCGGATCGCGAGACGTGTGGAAGCGTGTCGGAGAAACGCTGAATCGCGGCGTTGCGACAATTCGGAATTGCATCAGTGGCGGAGCTGCCGCGATAATGCGCATAATGCGCATAATACGAGTGCATGGGCTCCGCGCGCGTACACGTTTGCGCGGCATAGCCGTTACAAGACTCTGATGTAATAATTTTACGATCGCTCGCTGCAATTTATCGGTGACAACACTCGCTATTTCTGTCGCCGTGTTCGCGAATAATGACCGCCGCCTCTGCGGCCAATGGGTATCGCGTGTGCACCGCGGTTTCAGCGTCTTCGTAACGTCTTCGCTTTGCTCGGTTTTACAATGTCTACGAAACGTTTTCACGCGGCGGCTTCGACCAGAAACTTACTACCAAACCCAGAGGACCCACTGCGAAATTAGGAGATTGGTCCATCGAAATTGCATGCTTACCTATACGTTACGCGTCCTCGAGCGTCGTCGATACCGTTGATAGCGGAGCTTCCGTTTTCTCCATGAGAGGTACATTGCTCTCCTCCAAGCCCACGTGCCACGCCACCTCTAGCTGCAAAAGGTCCAGGTCCGCTGCAAAACCAAACACCAACGATTAGATCGTCCACCATTCGCCGAAGAAACTGTTGAAGGAAATATTTCATTTCGTTTCTTTCATTTCTTCACGGGTCAAACCCATTAGTACAAGAGAAGGTAACACATAGGGAAAAACGAAAGAAAAATTAATACAAGGAAGATTTTATCGCTTGCAAAGGTTAGAAAAGAAATTATTGTACACTATGCTGCAACAATAGTTTCGGCAGTGCATGCAAGGAGAACTATTGAATAATTGAATAAATATAGAAACGGGTTAGATTTTATAAAGCCGAACTCCAGCTCCGGTGAAATTAATAAAGATTCGCGCGAACTAAAAAGTAAGGGTCGCAGCAGCGCAGGCGAGCTGCATCGGATACGAATTCAATAAGAGTTTTACAACGATCGTTCGCGAGGAACGACCCGGCTACGGGAGAAGAAGCGCGCCGGCCCATATTCATGGGCGCGTTTTCATCTTTGAATTTTCTTCGACGTATCAACTTGGAAACGAGTCGCGAGAGCGCGATGCCTCCGGATCGATCAAAACCACGATTTTTCGCTTGAATGAGGATCTTTCTCGCCAATTTGTTCAGAAGAACCGTTGCGGATTCGCTCTTCTTATTCAAAACCATAAATGGCATAATTGATGGAGGGCGCATGTTATAACATTTTCAACTGAAAGTATCACCTATGTCAGCGCGTAACATCAAACTCTGTCATGTTCATAGAAATAGAACCGCACTGGGGTATCAAAACTGTATACCTAGAATGGTTAGAACTGCGAGCAATATTTCTTTGCCGTATTTTAGAACTTGTATCTTGTATCTAAAAAGGATTTACAAGTCTCGTAAATACAAAAATAATAAGAGTAACAAGATGAGATACCGGTCTTTCTGACCAGCACCACAGATTCAGTACTACAATCATTATTGGACAAACAGAGAATGTTTGTCTTCTCAGAATTTGTAAAAACGAATGCAAGTCTGGCAAACGAAAGGGTCTTTCGGATGACGCATTATCGGTTGACGGTTGAAAATAATATAGTACGGTAAGGTGCTATAACTAGAAATTGAAGTTAGAACCACGGGAGCCACGAGTTGGATCTAGCGTAGGCAGAGGACCTGAAAGGAGGAAAGGGTTTCGGGGTTCGAAAGACAAACCGAAGGAGAGAAAGCAGAACGAAAGAGGAGAGGGCGGGGGGGGGGGGCAAAAAAGAAGGAGGAAAGAAAGAAGGAAGGAAGGAAGGGGTACGGGGAGCAATGGTTACAGCAGAATAAACCCCTCAATAATGAGTTCCGCGAGTGAATTCCCCCGGTGCGGAGAGGCTCGAGATAATAAAACAGAGCGACTGGGACGCAACCGCGCGACGGTGGTAGTAACGGTAGTTGCGGTAGTGTTGGTCGAGGAGGGTTGCCGCGGGAAACCGAGGGGAAAGGGGTTTGCGCGCCGGCAAGAGTAATAGTAAGAGGCAATAAAATATAATGAAATAACATCCAATCCAGGAGAGATATTGTGAAAATATTATTACTAACTTATTACTCGCTGGGCACGGTGCGCCACGCTCTCCACGTTTTTCTCCTGTTTTCTTCGCCGACTCCGCTCTCTCCTCTACTCCTCCCTTCGCTCCCTCCATCGAGCCAACCCCCTCGCGGCCCCCTCACAACCGCCCGCGTCCTTCCCCATTTTCTCGTTCCCTACGTTCCTTTCGCTTTCCACCTTCTCCACGGATTTTTCTGGCGTTCGGCCGCTTCTCCGGTACGAGGCCCCCGATAAAAATTTCAATTTTGCGTCGCGAGCACGCGCGTACAAATACAGATTTCCCTATTCCCGCAAAATTTCCGCCTCCCTCTCGCTGCAATTTTCCTCCCTGGCGGTTCTCGGGCCGAGGTCGTCCGTAGGGCGCGCGTTCGATACGGAAACGCGGGATCCCACAGCACGGACTCGAGGAGCGCGATCGGCCCGCGATCGGCCCGCGATCGGCTTGGCTCGGCTTGACTCGTCCAGCGGATTTGAAATGCAAATCATCCGGCAGGAAAGATCGTCCGAGCGAGCGGCGGCGGGAAAAAAGTGATAACTGAGCGAGATATCCAGGTAGATCGCACATACGGTGACGAAAGACAGTTACATAAAAGACAAAAGTATACGAGCCAGACAGCAGACGGAACACGAACAGGTAGGTGTGCTGCGACGGTAGCGCCGCGAGGGGCGGTCCTACGCGAAGGAAGAGAGTATTAGCGGCTAAGAAAACAGGCAGGGGAGATTGGGGGTGGAAGGGGATGCTAGGTTGGAACAATCCTATCAGGCCGTGTAAATCTCCGGGCGTCGTAACGAACCGGCAAATCGAAACTAAACGGTAGACCATGAATGGGAAATCAGAAAATAACGTTACGCCGCGCGAGGCCGCGCACTTCCGACAGGGACGGCTCGCACACAAACACATGGAAACGTAGACAACTCGGACGCACATAGAGACACATGCACGTACGTACACCCGTCGACAGGGGGAATGCGCTCGCGAAACGCTCGACCGAGTAAACCTCCCGGACGTGCGAGCTAGCGTCGTTGCTCGTGGACTTCCTTTCGAGCACTCCCCCATCCCATCCCTTACCGCTTTCTCAGCTTTATGGTCTTTCTTTCGGCTACCGAGCATCGAGAGCGTGGCTGCCATATTCGAGTTTCTATTTCTGGTATGTCCGAATTCGGAGTCGTCGTTGTTCCAAAGCAGAAACGGATTAGACCGATAACGTCGTTTTCGCGAGCCGCGAACGCGTATTCTCGGCCCTCTTAGCTATTCATGGGACGAGGAGAAGTATTTAGTTGAACCCTGCGTTAATAAGCAGATCAGAGACCGGATTTAGTCTGAATCGCACTATGAATACCTCATCGCGTAGGACAGCGTGTAATTGCTAGAAAAATTGCCTGAAACCAGTTTCTGATCAACTCACGTAAACATTGTCTTATTAGCAGTCGAGTGGAAAGAGTTTAGAATCGTCCTTCTAGCAAACACGGTTCAGCTATGAACAATCATAATTGTTTTGACCTAGCGTCGTAGGATTTCTTTCTCGATCAGTTCGAATTAGTTTCGGGGAACGAAACTATATCCTTTTCTGGAAGAATCGTCTCTCATCGGTTCCACTAAACAATGAGGAAATACCGCGATCGAAGTATGGAAAGTGGAGAACTGGTAGTATCTGGTTCTTACCGGAAGAGTTAAAGATTTGGAATTGAACAACGAAACGAGGCCGTAGCTTTTCGCAAATGTCAAGTCGAGTGGCTCGGCTCCAGTCGAACGATAGCCATTATTCGCGTTAGCGGTCTATATTCGCGGTAATTTGCTAGACTAGGACGATTTGCTGGGACAGCTTCACTTATATAAATAATATATCGTTACGCGAAAGAGCGCATAAGCGGGCAGCGACGAGCGGGCGGGTGGAAGAGCGGAGCAGAGAGGATCGGAGAAGAGTGGAGAGGAGAGGAGAGGAAAGGAGAGGAGAGGAGAGGAGAGTGGAGTAGAGTAGAGAAGAGAAGAGAAGAGAAGAGAGCCGTTCGTGTTCGATGCACGTGTCTTTGCAGCGGGTTACGTAAGCGTATCCCATGCTGGAGAGTGTATACATACGCGGCGAACACGTTCTCCTCGCACACAGCCCGCACACGGCCCGCACACAGCCCGTACAGGAAATCGGTGTACGATATGGCTCTCGTGATGCAGTCTACACGAGTGGGAAATCTAATGTCTTTATCGTTATAACCAGTGTTCCATGCGACGTACGAATTAAATGAGATCTTTTCGTGACGCTGAGCTTCCGTCGTCGAGGAGAACGACGTTACAGCAAAGAATAATATCTTTATCGGAATGGATGCTATTCCACGCGACGTTTAAATTAAATAAGATATCTTCCGTGATGTTGTGTTTCCGTTATTAGGGAAATCGGTGCACGACATTCTCACGATACACGCGTGCATGCATCGCGGACGCGAACGCGAATACGAACGCGAATACGAACGCGAATAAGAACGCGGTTGGAAGCGTACGCGTATGCAGCTACACGCGAAGAATAATTCGTATCGACCTAGGTAACTGTTAGGCCGTCGAACGCATAAATTAAGATCTTTTTATGATGTTGCGTTTCCGTTGTTAGCTCGAGCCGCCTTCTTGGCTCGATCGCTCTGTTCGCGGAGAGAAAATTTGCATAAATGTCCGCCCCTCTACCGGGCTACTGCCGCCGCCGCCGGATACGGTCGATTCTTCTTTTTCCAGAAGTCTCTCGAATTTCCAACGTGCAAAGCTCTTGCAGAAAAATGAGAACACATGAACGATATTTTCGCGTTTCGATCGCGAGTCGCTTGTTCCCTGGTAGCCGATGATACCGCGTCTACGGAGAGATCAATATCCTTCAGCGATGTTGGCAACGATCGGAAACGTATCGCCCGATTAAAAGCGATTACGAGCGAGGTTGGTGACGAATCTTAGGACGCATAATGCCTTTTAATTCTCACGTGTCTGGAAACGTGGTAACACGAGTTTTCCCTCTCCCCGTCACTCTACTTTTCCTCTCACCTTTGTCGTTCCCCCGCGTCGCGTTCGTGTTCGCGAGCGTTTCTCTCTCTCTCTCTCTCTCTCTCTCTCTCTCTCTCTCTCTCTCTCTCTAACACCCTCCCTTGTTTGGGCGATCTCTGTTCAGCGCACAGTGTCCCCACGAGTTCGGCGTGATTCCGTTTCGAGTCGGTTGCGAACGTTTAAATTGTAAATGTATCGTTACTCCGTTAAACGATAGCTTTCGGTTCGTGCGCGAAGGGACATGGGAGCTGTACG
Source organism: Augochlorella aurata (assembly GCA_028455555.1). NCBI lineage: Eukaryota > Metazoa > Arthropoda > Insecta > Hymenoptera > Halictidae > Augochlorella > Augochlorella aurata. Next base: position 98,115 of record CM052167.1, on the reverse strand, counting down.
TGTTCGCGTAGCGCGAATACGTACATGTCTTTTCCGCAGGTGGACGACTGTATGAATAAAACACGGTCTCCGGCCCGAAGTTTTGCCGAGTCGCCTCGGTATAACTAAATGTCTGTCGCATTTGCATCTGCATTACGAGACCGCGTATATACCGTCGACTTGCGTAATATTGTAATCAGCCTCGGGAAAATAAATAACTATGGCGTCTACCTGGTCGCCTCTCTCCGACCCTCTCACTCTTTTTACCTAGTCGCTAGATAACTATCTTTCCGTTTCCTGTTGACGGGCCACGGTAACTACGCGTTCCTACCTACCTACGTACGTCCGACAACGTGCGTCGCGTACAACCATGGGTACGCTCGCGCGAGAAACTAGGTACACCCGAAGAATCTCTTTGTATCACTCCACCGAATCCCGCATTTCGATTTCACGATCGTTCCCTAGATCCATCTGCCGTGTCCAAACACGACTTGGATATTCGTTATTCGACATTATATTAGTGCTCGCGGAACTGTAGTTCTGAGATTAACAAGGACAGTTGTCGAATCTCCAAATCAGCAAACAGGAATGTATTGACCAGTAATGTACAAAAATTATCTTGTACATTACTGGTCAGTATTCTTAAGACAATGTTATTTTGTAGTTCTCGATTGGGTCTTGGGATATGGGCTATTTGTGCATATTAGGACAGATAGGATCCGTTTCGACTCATTATCTTGTACCGTCTTCGCACTTTAAAATAAGGTCATAATTCCATTGAAAAATACTCTACAGTGTCTCATTTAATAACCGAATTTTCAAGAAAACGTAGTTCAGCCCCTGGTTCGTAGACGAGCGACTCAAGAAACGCAGTGAACCGCGCGAAACGATCTCGAACGGCCGCGCAGTGTCCGTCAAGCTTCTCGAGGAACCTGGTGGCGGTGCGATTAAGATTGAACCTTTTGTACAGAATCGGTGGAGCTTTACGCGCTATTTCCCTGCCCAGCCAGTGAGACAAACGTATACCGCGGAAACGAAAGTGTCGAGGAACCGGCAGACGGTGGTGCTACTGAGACCGTGTATCCGCCTTCTCCGCCTCCTGTGTCGGCTAAGCGAGAATTAAGGCAAAAGATTTTTGCGCGAAAGAGCTCGGAGATCGTAAAAGCGAGCGGGATGCGTGCCGTCGGCTTCGGCTCCGGCGTCCCTTGGAAAACGGAGCAGCTCGGTTCGGTTCGCCGCGATAGAAAAATTGGCTGCGAATCGCGGGCTCGCGATACAACTTCCGTCCCTTGCACCGGATTCGAACCGGTATCCCGCGATCCCATTCGGTTCCCCGTGGCCCCCGGGGACCCCCGGCACGGGTATATCTGTTCTACGCACTTGCACGCACACTCTGCTTTACACAGCGAGAGGATCGGCAGGTACGTACAAACGCGTAAATGACAAAACACGTATTACGTGTAACTGGAGTCCGTGCTAGAGATCAATACACATAATAGAGGGTATCTATAGCGCGCGCAACCCGTGCTCATTTACTTAATTGTGTTCTATACGGTATAACCGAGGTATGGTGTGCGATTCGTGTAGGTACGCGGCTGCCTACACCCCTCTTACCGTTCCTCGCCGCTTTGGCCGCCCTTCGGAGCACAGCTCGCCCCCCTCTCCCTCTCCTCTATGCCTCTCCTCCACGCCGCCGCTTGCTCTCCCCCTCCTCTCTTCGATGTCTCTCACTCTGTCTCTCTTTCTCGCGCTCACGCTCTCTCCCGGTCTCACCGACTTCTCTCTGTTCCCTGCCACCCATAGTCCCACCCCCTGCCACCTCTTGCCACCCCTGATGTCCATAGGGCCGAGTGTGCGTAATATTCAGACGTATAACGTGCCGGGGCCACGTAGGTACATTGGCATCAATTTATAGGGTGGGAGGGTGCACCAGATATATACGATCCGATAGGGTTGAATATCTCGTGCTTTTGTGCCCATCTACACCTCCTCGTTTCCATCTGTGCTCGTCTTTCTCTCGACGAGCCTCCGCTGCGCACCTCCCGCCTCGTCCCACCGCGGATCCCTGCCGTCCTCTTCGCTCCTCTCATCCCTTTTTCTCATCAACGTATCGCGGATGCCTTCTTTCCATGCTTCTCTTCTATTCCGGTATCGTTTCCGCTTCATTCTACTCTCCTCCCGCATCTCGTGCGCGCCGGGCGCTATCCTTTCTAAGCGTCTCGAGGAAGAAGAAGCGGTTCGATCTCGATCGCGCCGATGATCTCATGTTTTAGGATTTCGCCACAACATAGGCAAAGTGGGAGATAGATAAATAGATGGATAGATAGATAGATAGGGAGAGAGAGAGACAGAGAGAGAGAGAGAGAGAGAGAGAGAGAGAGAGAGAGACGAAAGGGGGAATGATCGCATTTTTTATATCGATGTACACGGCAACATAGTCGCAGAGGAAGGGGGAGAGGAGCGCATGTGGAGTAAAGAACGCGGACGCGCGCGAGCTTCGAATGGCGCGAATAATTCGCGAACGAGCGTAATTTGGCGCAACGAGCCGAAATTTGAGCGCCACGACGAGCTATGCTAATAAGCGCGCAGGATATCGCAAGAATTTCCGAGCGAGAAAATCCGAAAGCGATCGGCCGTGGGTCAGCCGGCCGACAACTGCGACGAACGACGAACAACAAAATGTCGACCGCAATTATGCTGTAATTAACTCGGGATACGCACACGTACACCTACGCGGAGGCGCGTTCACGCACACCGGCGTGCCGCGGCGTCTGTCTCCCGGCAGCACGCGTATCGCAATCTCTCCGCACGCGCGGCCGCGCTGTCGCGCTCACGGACACGCGCGACAAAAACACGGAAACGTGCATCCACATGTCCCTCTACACGCGTACTCGCATACACGCGCAACACACACACACGCGGAACACACGCAGGCACACACCGCCGCGGCATCGGACGATGCGGCGTGCTTCACAGGTGGTTGGGGATTTTTGTATTTAGCGGTTGGCACCGCCCGGCGTTTACACGTTTACACGCGCCGCCTGGCTGCATTATGCATGTTTGCGGTAGCAGAAGAGAATTTAAACCAACTACCTCCGATCTATCCTCCCGTCGTCCATCTTTCTTGACGGTCGGTCCCCTGGTCCCGATTATGCTTGCCCAGGGTCCACCTTTCTCTTTGCCTTCGAATCGCAGACCAATCCTAATCCCGACGCTTCGTCGCCGGAAAAACGTCGGGCCGCGACCATAAGGACCCTCGCGAACTCGCAACGCTGGAATCGGAACGAGGGTCGTGACCGGCCATCGTATCGTTTCCACGGTAAATTACAGTTTAAATTAGTATTATTACGACTTGGACATCATCGCGTAATTGCATTATTATTATACGTTTCGGTACTTTATCAAATATTTATTGGCTTGTTATTGCGCATCAAATAGGGTATTAATGGTGCCCCAGGGATCCCCATTTTGCAGAATTTCATCGAACGATCGAGACATGCGGTTTCGCCCGTCTCGAGGCCGTAATCGCGGAACGAGAAAAGCGTGGAGATTTCAATAACGAAGCGAATGAATTTCGCGAGACAGCGAAACGTGATGGACGGATGGATGAATGGATGGACGACAGTCGGTTGGCGATCGAATGATCCAACGATCGGCATCCCGACGCTACGCGACGCGTATAGCCTAACGGAAAGGAGATCGCGATGGCGAGGTGTGCAAGGGGACGCGGACACGCGGGTGCGAGACCTCCGTGTTACGCGGGTGTACGTCAAATCAAAATGCACAATCCCGGCAAATCATTTCGAATATTTCATAATGGGCGCGAAATATCATTACCTGCCGCCTGTGTGACACCCTCCGCCACTCTGGCACTCCGGCGCTCTCCGGCGCGCACCCCTCCGGACCCGCGTTCCTCCATCCCTCGTGAATTCGCCGCCGCGCCACGCCGTTGACTCTCCGCATCGCGAATATTACCGACACAGAGAGAAACTTCGGTGACGAGGAGAGGAGAGCCGTGAGTGCAGCCGGACAAGCGGCCAACGGAAAGGGACGGAGCGACGCGGAGTGTGCGAGAGGATTCGTGTCGCGTCGCGTTGCGTCGCGTCGCGCGCATATAGCGAAAAACACATTGGCGACCTGCACACGGACAAGGCCGAACACGGTGCACGACGGGCTATGCAACCGGGACTAAATTACGTTCCCCGTAACGCGTTTAGCCGCGAATCGCATTGCGAGCGATCCGTATAACCCGAATATCGGCCGCACGCCAGAGATAGGACCGACCGACCGACCAAGCGATTCGTCCATCGACGATCGTTTCGCGCGTCGATCGCCGACTTTGCGCACCATTTCGGCCATCGATCCTTCGATCTTGCACTCAGCATCGAGAAACGGTGACGATATTCGACCAGCCGGATGAAAGTAGGCAATCCGTTAACGACGATGCTGGTGGATCCGGTGTTCGAGAGCATCGGTACAACGATCCGCGGTAAGGGATGGTTTAAATCAATGCATACGCATCGACCAACTACCTAGTTACCACCGGCAGAGTCGGTTCTCTAGAACTATCCCGGCCCCCTCCGCGAAACATTGAGCAGCGAGTAGCTGGCTAACAGCAGCGGCTACGGCCTAGGGAGGCAGCGGTAGAACAGCAACGTAGTCGACGGGCGAGTGCCAGCAGCCAAACAACCGGTAGCGGACAGGAGGCAAGCAGGCAGTATCAGCAACGGCAACGGCAACGGCAACGGCAACAGCAACGGTAACGGTAACGGCAGCAACGTAGGCGACGGCGGCGGGGCTGTAGTTAGTAGCCAGCAATAGCTAGACAGCAGCTAGGCACCGGTAACAGCGGTCGCCTCCTCCTCGTTCTCCGTTCGCCTCTCCCTGTACTCTCCCTGATCTATCTGGCTAGTCTGCTGCTTCTATCTTTCTCGCGTCCTCCCTACCCCTCGATTCCTCTCATCCTTCGTCCCTCTTCATCGACCTTCTCTACCATCGTCGTTGAAATCACCACCACCATCGCCTGTACCATCAGCAGCGAGCAGCAGCGGCAGCAGCAGCAGTAGCAGCAGCGGTGGCGGCGGTAGAAGCAGCACCGTATACACGGTACACTCTGGTACTACTCTGGAATCGCATCGTGGCCACTCCAGTTGCATTGCGGCCAACACCGATCCACACACAACACACAGAGTACAGGGCTCGTCGACACATGTACCGGAGAAATACGTGCAACGCGCACGCACATCCATCCGGCGAAGCAACGTCGGCGAACGATGCGTACATACACGTGCATACGCGAGAGCACAACGGCCTAGCGTTGCCCTCTGCCTCTGGCCAGAGATATCGTTAGCATGCCTTGCTAATCACGGACTCGATAATAATACCGTGATTGATAGGACGAACCTCGTCCCTTCTCTTCGTTCGCCTCCACCTCCATCTCCTGCCTCCTCGTACAACCTCCTACAACCTCCTACCACCTCCTATCTATCCCCTGTTGCCCCCCCACGATCCCCTACCTCTGCCTCTATCTCTGCCTCTGCCTCTGCCTCTGCCTCTGCCTCTGCTCTCTGCCACCGCTACCGCCTCCGCATCCACCTCTGCCGGTGTGCCTCTACCTCTCTCTCTACCTCTGCCTCGACCTCTTCGAAACACCCGCGGAATGTTCCACCCCTCGAGAGAGCGGCCATTGCGCCCTTCTGACTTTCTCTTGTCCATTCTCTTTTCCCTCCCTTCCTACCGCTCCGTCCTCTCCCACTCTCCATCTCCCCGGAGCCTAGACTTTCTTCTCTTTTAATCTCTCTCCCTGTGCGTCCTCGCCTCGTCTTTCGCCGTCTCGCGCCGCCCCGCACCGTCTTGTTCGCGAGTTCCATCGAGGAACGGTCGCGCTCGCGAAATTTGACGCTCCTTTGCGAACAAAGCTACCGCTCGTTATCCGCCGAGACGTTGTTACTTGTCTCTCGAAAACACGAAGCTTCACGGGTGTCCGCCGAGTGATCTCTCCTCGGCTCGGACGATTCGTTTTTTCCTGAATAGCACGAACGAACAAGTTGACCTTTTCCCTGGACAAAATTCTAGAATGATAAGTACTTGTAGGTACCTCGTGCTACTTTGTGTGAAAGTTAACCAGGATGCGAATACATAAACGTACATGAAATCTTTTAGCAATCTCCCTAGTAGTTTCCCTAGCGACATTGATGCCTTGATTTCGATACTCATTCCTGAGAGTCACTTCCTCTCCTCTTCAAACCATGTTTCTACTTTACTAGCATTAAAAATATGCCTTACCCGTACAACTGCCAATAATTTTAGCACTACAATTTCCTTTTTTCCTATTAATATCTATGTATGCGGATCACAAGTGTATAGACGCTTATCTTCTTAATTATTTCTGCCATTTAGTTTACATTTGTTAAGATTATTCTTTTACACTTTTATTACGTTTTCTTTACCATGTACTCGCTGTTACCGCACTTGCTCTGTTTTATCTCATAATAAGCATTCACCCGTAAATAAACAAATTTTTAGAATAAGATATTTGACCAATCGTGACTCGGGGAAGCCAAGCGATTCAAATAAATACGAAAAGGTCCAGAGATTCGTGGGAGCAAGTGGCCACATAAAAACTAAACGGACGAGTCGAAAGATGGAAGATGCATTTGTTGCATCCAGGAGGAGATCAGACTCGGTTGGGGTTTGCGCCGATGATCCGTGTGCGTGTGAGCGCAGAGGAAAGTAGCGCCGGGAATCTAGATAGTAATCCAGGGCTGGGCGCATGTACGCGTTTTATATGGGTCGCCTTGTCTCTCTTTCTCTCGGTTCCTCTTCATTCCGTCGTGCGAGGGCTTGCGTGTGTCCGAGGGTGCGCGCGAATACGAAACAGCTATGCTGGCTATGATACCATTAGCATCAGTGATTAATGTATGCCGCAGCCTGTTTCACAGCAATGCGCGAGGTTCGTGTATACTCCGTGATTGACTCGTAGCAGTGCCGAGGGAGGGAAATCGAAAGAAAACCGGGGAGCGAGAACGGCCATCGAAATTTTCTTCCTCTTTCTCCTCGAAAAGGAGGATCAGCTCTAAATGGATCTACGTGATCGGTAGTCTCTGTGGACCAAAAGAATTGACCGAGGGATCTTGAGTCTACTTTAGATTTCTTTAACGATGCTTGTGGTTTTTTGGGCAAAGTCAAGAAGCATCTCTAAAATTTGTTGAGGGAACAAGTCGCGAGAAGCGAGGAACATTCGGTGTTAGAATCAAGAACGCGATAAGAGGCAAATAGCAGCGCAGTGGCAAAGGGACACCCGGTAGGTTCGAATTCAGAGAGCGTGGATTACGTACCGTGTCCATCGAAGCGTACGCGTATTCTATATTTTAGGCTGTCAGAGACGGAACCTACGAAGTTCCAGCATCGCGCGCGATCCTAGATCGATACCGCAGCTTCGATTCGCGATGGCCGGGAGAAGATCTTTGCTCATTGGGTAGCCCCGAGTTACGTGTCCTCGAATAGGTTTCAGCCGGCAAGCAGGAATTAATTATCGAGAAACATGCGTTTACATCGACGCGCGTATACCGTATACCAAGAAATAAAAATCTCTCGTGAAAACGTACAGCATTAAAATAGCGCATCGCGATCGCGCTCGCGTCGTTAACGCTATTCAATAGTTTTTACCGTGTCCGGTCTACACCGACCAGTCCCCCATCGATCCTCTAATCGAAAAACTCGTTTTGAAAAGCTCTCGCGGACGAAATTTCTTTCCTCCTTTATCTGAAGGAAACGAACCAGCGACGGATCGAGGACACCGTTTTTCCTTGCAACTGTACTCACCGATTACCATTGGAGAACAACAAGTATTCATGCGATTTGCTTTAACATAATTTCACGCTCAATTAGCAACGCCAGCCGCGACGATTCTTTGACGTTCCGTCGTAAAAAGAGGACGAACATAATAGGATCGGTTACAGATTTTTAGAGTTTGCTTCCTGGATGACAAGTCGGTTTTTCCACCTGTCGGCGCTCGTTGCGATCGATTATAATGGCGAAACGATTGCAAAAATAGGAGGGACGACGGCGGTCGTGCAAGATCGCGCGTCGATTCTCCGTCTCGGTTGCCCTTTCTCGATTAATTTTCCCCAGGTTTTTGGGCAGAGGTGAATAATGAATAAAGACATTCGGTTAACGGAGGAAACGGATCGAGAAGTTCGAAATCTCAAAGGATTTTGTCGTGCGGTTCAGGTACGAATACACGGCGCGGGTCGAGGGGAATATGTAAACCGAGAGTCGCATTAATATTCAGGCTCGCGGAGGTCTTAAGGAAGGAGAAACTCGCGGTAGGCAGCGAGGCAGCGAGGCGGCAGCGAGGCAGTCAGGCATTCAGCCGGCCAGGTAAGGAAAGAGGGAGAGCTACTAGCAAGCAGCCAGGTAGGCAAGCGGGTGGGCACGGTGCTGCGATCCATAAAAATGTCGGGGCTTCCGAGTGACGGCCGGAAACCGGGAGATGGACAGGGCCAATTGTTTATATTACTCGGTGCAACAATGGAAGTCCAGCGACGTGTACCGTGTAGAGTATCGTAATACATGCTACGGTGCCTGCATTCTTTTTCCAGGAATTCGACCGTGCCTCGGTTGATGCGATAATGCCAACTAATGTTTCTTTTCGCGTTCGCATTCGCATTCGCGCTCGCCTGATTTTTATTGACCCTGCGGTCGGCCGTTCTCGGGTCGCGGGACACACGTTACCTCGTTCGAAAACGGAAACCTTGGCGTGCCTCGCGTTTCTCCGGCGGTTTTTCAGCGAGGAACGCCGCTTGCGGAAGTACGACATCGTTCGCCGAGCAGTCGTTACAAATTTTTTCCTCGCGGCCCTCGCCTCGCCGGAAATCGCGGCACGACTTGTAACCGAGGCCGAGGCCGAAGACTCCGCGCGCAGCGGGGGTAGGATTCGCTGTTTTCCATTTGAATTTCACGCAACGGGAGGAGGCGGCGGCGGAGGCGCACGCACCGTCAAAATTTCGTTCGTGAGAATTTTATAGAATCGGGAGATCCTTGGTTGGTCGAGGAACTTCGGGGATAGGAGGAGGGGGAGGGGGGGGGCGACCAGCGCGGCGCACGGAGCAGAAAGAGGAAGAGGATGCGAGGGGCGAGCAGTAGAAGTGGAAGAGTCCGCTACCTTTACAGTAAAGTTAAATCTACAGAGCGCTATGCTACAAAGCAGGTCTGGCCATTAGGTATTTATTAAGTTTAGAAATTTATAGATGCCTCCTGGGCGCGGGCCCCGTCAACCCCCTGCGAGTAGGTACGCTCCTGCGCCCCGGACCCCTTTCCTCCGGCGCCACAGCCGCCACTACCTCTGCCTCTACCTCTGCCACTCTCGCCCCGCATCCGCCCCGCCCGCGGGGTTCGCCGTCTCTACGACGGCAGTCTCCACCCCCGGCCAGCCGCCAGCCAGTATTAAAATGAATTATTTAATTTTAAACTTGGTAATTTTTAACCGTATTATATCAGAAATTATTTACACGCCCGCTTCGGTGTAGCTACCCCTTCCTGCAAACCAGCTCCGCTTCCTGCCCCCCAAACCCCAATGCCCCCACCGACCCGTTTTACCGTTAAACTCACCACCACTTACCTCGTGTACCTTCCACGAACGTTTCTTCCGAACTTGTCCTCGCTAACACCACCCCCGCTATCCGGTCGATGGATTTTATTGGCCGCCGGTATTCGAAACGGATCGGCTAAAGAATTAACCTCTATCGCTCCAATTATTTGGCACCACTATCGATCGCCAACTCCAATTTGCTCTCGGTTATTTGCTTGCGAGTTTTTTTTTTAATTATCATAGTTCAGTTCATTTAATCAGTTAACTGTTTTTGACAAGCGTATACGTAATCACAGAAAATGATACCATTTCTTCCTGACGAACATTCTCGTCGAAAACAGCTAATTGGTTAAGAACAGTATATACCTTGATATTTATTATGGAATTATATATAGAAGGCTTGTGACAACCACTGCGAGAGTAAACTTCTGATAGACGGAAATTGATGAAAAATTGAAACTATTTGCGAACCAATTGAAATCAATAGATATATTTCTACTAAGATAAGACGATCAGATCTCGAGTGGGCAAGAAAATAGGTGCGCGAGAATTCGAACGAATCAATTGCCATGGAATGGAATTGGCAATCGAACGACGGGCCGGTCAGCGAGAAGAAAAAATGGAAAAATTCGGCCTCGCATCGCGCCACGCCCGATAAAGAGTACACCCGAAAAAGCTCGAACAGGATATTCCGGTTAATTTGCGCGTAGGTATTTACTTAACGAGTTGATCGCTGAAATTACAACGTATAATTTAATACCGACACCGGTCAAATTTACTCCGTAAATAACGGTAAATAAACGAGCCGTTTAGTACGCGCGCGCCTCTAAAATTCGGCTCTTCCAGACGACCGCGGTCAAATTTGTCAACGTAAATCGCTGCGCGCTGCCCGGGTACGTTCGCATCGTTGAAATCTAATTGAAATCCTAATTGCCGGGACAACTTTTTTCCCGGGGACGGCCGGCCGGAAATTTGTTACGATGCTCCGCCGATTTATGCTAATTACCGATGGCTCGGTAATATTAATTAATACTGTCGATAATATTGGAACTCCATCTAAACAAACGACCGGGCTCGTTGCAGATCCTGCGCCGGTTGATTAGCGTTCTCGGTGCTCGGACCGCGCGCGCGATGTGCTCGCACTTGTATTCGCTCGCACGATCGTCGAGCATGGTCGCACGCATACTCGCGTACGGTGGTCGATGCACGCGACCGCGGTCCTGGGCGTTTTCTTGGTTCGCAAAACCTTTGAAACGGAACATACGCGTTCTTGCGTGTACGCATAGATCCCGTCCCATCGTATCGGTAAAGAGAAACGCGATTCTCGCGCTTGTGCTGGTGCAGGCTCGCGTCTATTCATAGGTAGAAAGACGGGTGCGGGTACGGGTACTGGTGCGGGTGCGGGTGCGCGCGTGTGTCCTCATAGATAGGGGTTGTAAACGTAGGGAGCGCAATCTATAGTCGTATAATACGTCTATACCGTCTGGGCACAAACGCACGCGATATCGCGTCCAGTGCGCGCGGTATTAATTGTTACGACGAGAAAGGCAAATAATTATTATAATTGTCCGGTATAATAATAGGATTCAACGTTGGAATACCGCTTATACATCGTTCGTCGTAATAAAGCGGCCATCGATTTCGAGCCGGCGCGGCGTCCATCGATATCGATGTACGCGCGCGGCTAGCAGGCATGATACGCGTTTCGCGTACGTACACGCGGTAGCACACGCGGTGGCACACGCGTCCGTGCACGCGTACGTACACGCTTTCGTAACACGCGCGCACGCGGCTAACCGTATAACGCACTCGTACGGGTATTTACGCAGCGAGCATTGTGTGCGTACACGGAGCCGAACGATGGGTGTGCGCGTATAACGCATATCGAATGTTTATATTATATGCACACACCTAACGAAAGCCTAAATATACTAGCCACCGCGTGGGATCACGCCTATAGGCGGCTATTTGAGCGATAAACAACCGGGGCCGATGTGTCGCGCGCGGCGAATGGTAAAATGTATGTATACCGGGTGTACCGCCTCCATTCTGCCACGTTGTTGGTGTATCAATTGTGATTAGGGACAAAGATCCGACGAATTATTCCCGCTCGGTCTCTAATCTGATAACCGAAGCCAGCGCGAGCGCTCGCGTCATTGCATCGATTGTTTCCGCATGTGGGAAATCATAAAGGGCAATGAGTTCCAAGCATCTTCATTGTCCTCGCGATAATCAAACGCTAATCACTCCTATCCGATCCTATTCCTACTCCTACTCCTATTCGAGGCTATCCTGTATCCACATCCGGCTAGTCCACCCACGAATCGTCCGCTGTGCCATTCGCTCCTGGCGCCCTTGTCGTCTCGAGTCTCCAGTCGTATAGTTTCTCTCCGAAGAGGAGGGGAGACCGAGATAAAGAGAGTGAGAGAGAGAGAGAGAGGGAGAAAGGGCCACTCGAAACGCGATTCTTGGACGCGGCGAACCCTTTCACGACTTCATCGAACCGCTTCTCCGCACGGTACCGCAATAATATTCGAGAGTTTGCACTCCCCTTTCGAAACACCGCACCCCAAGGACCGAGGGATGAAAAACCGAGGGGTAGTCGGTCGAATCAATCGCGAACACGAGAGGGTTTCGGCGTTTCCAGCGGTGGGTCACGGGACTAGGTTACCGGGTGCGTGGCACACCCTCGAATTCGGTGCTTCTTTCAGCCCCTCTCGACGCGACGTTTCTCGCGCTGCAAAATTCAACCGAGCAACGCGACGCGGCACGACGCGACAGAGAGCGGCGCTCGTCTCTTCGGAAAATCTCGCAGTCGGCGGCCTCTCTCGTCAACCTTATCCGAATGCAGTCGCGATCGAAACGCATCCAACGCGGCTCTCGCAGCAACGAGATATCGACGCACCCGGACGGACTGTCCATCTTCGAAATATCATTTCGGATGTAAATTTTGGATTACGTCGGAGCCACTTCCAACAGGAAAAGCAACTTTCGGATTTCCATTTGCGGGACGCGGTCTGATTGGACGAATCGGCATCACCGGTGGCGCTCGGTACTCACCCCGCGGAACACGTCATGCACATTGGCACAGACTTATGGGTATAATTCATCGACATTACTCGCGACGGGGGTCGGACCACCCCTGCGAAACCCAGCACGCGTATTTTAATTCAACCCGCGGCCGTACCCCTGCCATACTTTTACACGCTCCCGTATTTACGAGCCCGCGTCCGGTTGTCCAGCCCCGTTCCTTCGACTCCCTCGAGATCAGATCGTGCGCACCCCTGCGCGCCCTCATCCGTCATCCAAGAAATCGCGGAACTGTTGACAAAGCTTCTGTCAAAGAATCGTTCGTTTCAGACTCATCCTTAAAAATTAGGTTATACATTTCACGGTGAAAAAAATGTATTTTCTTGTAAAAATAGTTACTATTACACATATCTGTTAACCTATTTATGTAAACTAAATAGCATATCACCTGTAAATAAATTAATAAGTAGATTATTAATAGACTATTGGGCGATGTGTTTCATTTTTCGAAATCTTCGACTAGAAATCGACTTTTGGAATTAGAATTTCTGTTACTTCATCTACCGGAAGCCTGTTAATAGAATTTCGAAATTATTAGAGAGCACGTTATTGGTAATTGTTGCACGATTTAAATAGTTAATACCATAAAACGATTTACTAAGAAATTGCCGTTTTTCCGAAATGAACGAGTGGATCGCAGCTCTATTCCTTTCGGCAAACAGTAAAATTCTTTCGATACTCTGACGCTCTGGTGACGATCATCGGGATCAAAATTTCCTTTGTAAAAAGTGGTAGGCACTGCGTACTTCCTTTGTCGAATTCACATACTCTTCGAAAACAAATACGCGTTTCACATAAATCTCGTATCAGAAGTAAAATCATCGTTGTTCTTCGAATTTGACGATTCAAATCTATCCTTTGGTCGTCAATTACCACTCATTTATTAAACGAGGATAGTGGCATACAATCTATAGCGCTTCCTAATGTTCTCCTTGAGTCGATTGAAGGGTTTAACGAACGAAATGAAAAAGTGGAGGCATTGTTGTCGCGAACGGGGACGAAGGTTTTGGCCGAAACTACGGTAATTCGCATCCTGGCGACAAACAGTACGTCGAAGCTCGCCAATGTCGATGACCGACGACTAGATGTCACGATGAAACTGACCGTCGCGCGTCGCGCGTCGAGCGTTGAGCGAAGCGGGAAGCAATGACGCGCGCGAAAATACCGGAGGGTCGCCAATCACGAGGTGTCAGTCGGGACGAACCGTCATTACGCGATTACATTTTTCCTACCGGTCGATCTGTCTCCGATTCGCCGTCGTAAATCTCGATTAAGTTTCCATATTCGGAGTAGAGCGTTGCTCTTGCTCTCCGATCACCGCAAGGGGGCTAAAAATCCCGCGAGTTTTCGCAGTGTTGTTTATCGGAAACCGGCCCGCGAAAAACAAAGGAAGGAACGACAAAAAAAGGGACGCCGTCGCGACGACACTCGCGTAGGCGAACGAGCGCGTCGGTCGTCGTCGTCGTGACGCTCTAGAAATTCGCTCTGTCGAAACCGGCACATCCGCGTTCGCGGCAGGCGTCGTAATATTTAAATTGTAATAACGTCGAATTGTAATAGACGTCGAAGGAGACCGGATGTTGCTCAGCGATTTAGCGGTATTAGATGTTCATATAATCAGTGTTTCTATATATCCGGCCGAACTTTCCCAGAGGGTTACGACCTGCCCTCGCATTTCATAATTTATATGGACGCAACGCAATCGGGTAATTTTTAATTGAATATTATAGCATCGGTTTCAAGGCTTCGCGAGACATTTCGAATGTATTTGAAAGCTCATGGCAACTATCTCACTTTATTGCTCGACCAACGAGCGAGTTTCCAGTAAAAGTTTAAGAGAAATCACAAGTCGGACAGTCTTCTCCGTCCACTTCGTCCACGTTCCACTTATTTTTGTAACACGCCCAAACCTACAAAGGCATGCGAGTCTAATCCGAATCGAGGTCGACTCTGGACACCTCGAACCGGAAGAGAAGCTGCGAAGGCCGTTTCCCGACGACGACGACGCTGTCGAACGATGCCCGTCGTCCAACGTCGCGTACCGTTCCCGTGCTCGTTGGACCGGCAATCGCAAATCGTCGAAAATTACGCGGTTTCCGATACGCGCATTGAAAACGACCAACAAAGCGTGATCGCATTCGCGTGCTGTGCCATGCTCCGCACTCGGATTCTATAATATTAAAGGTAAACATCCTTGAATGCCCGCGCTCGTTAGACCGATGCATCCTGACCGCTTTGCGATAATGCCACGATGCAACCGGCGGCTCGCCTTACGTAAATTCCAAGGCACGCACGAACAAGAATAAAATTCATGCCTGTCGCGAGACCACTTCGCGGCTGCCTCTTGCCCGGCCAACGGGAACTTTCGGTGCGGAGAATCGGTATGCGATTTCATGGAAACGGGGAGAGCTAATTTGCTGAACTGACTTCTTAGCAAATCCTCCACTTTAACCAGTTAGCTGTTGCAATCTTTTTGAAAAGTGTATTAGTAGTATTACTATTCTTATAAATTGTATAACCCTTTAATACTATTACCTGTCTGTGAAAAGGCTGCTATTCATTGTTATTTATAATGCTTCGTCAATTCGCAAAACGAATAACGCTAAGAAAAAATCCTTTGCACTGGCCATCATCGCATTATTATTCGTATCAATCCATTCGCGGCGGATCTGGGCGAAAATTCCAACGACACATCTCGTGCGTGTAACGAGCAAAAGAAAATTTCCGAAAAGTCGCAGATCTCGAGTGGGTTAAAGGATTCTCGTCACCTGTTGAGAACAACCGTGTTCTTCTCGCCGGCCGCGCACGTAAGGAGTAAAGTAAGAAGAAAAACCATTTCCCTGGAGAAAGATGTCTGTGCAAACAAAGAGATCCCTCGCATGGATCTCGATTGACCGATCATGAAAGAAGCCCCGAGGCTGTGCAGCGATTTTCACCGTGTGTCGTTGGAAACCGTCGCGCGAATTCTCCGGTCGTAAAATCTCGTACGGATAATGAGTTTCCGTCTTTTTGCGGTGGAGCGAGACCAACAGGGACGACTCGGGGGGCCGGAGAATCGAAAGGGGGGAAAAGAAGATACCACACCGGCAGAAGAGGAAACGACTTGGCGGTCCGCGGCTGCGAGGGTGGACGAAGCGGAGGTGGGGGAGAGACCACGGGCGGAAAAAAAGGTCGAAAGAAAGGACGGGACCAGAGGTGGACCACACACATACACACTCACATCGAGGGAACGTGACCGAGGCGATCCGGGCTCATATTGTAATGCGAAGGTATCCATCCTGCGGCATTATCGTACAGTCCGCGACAGCAGCACGGCACTTCCGTGACCATGGTTTCCAGCACGAGAGCAACTTACGTACGGAAGCCTGTTCGCGATCCGTGCGCGGTGACAGCGAACGATATACTACACGGGATCCGTGTTCCCCTTTCGACACCCCTCGCGACCACCGTTTTCGCTGACCTCCTCGACGAGCCAGACCTCGTACCTCTAAGCTCCCGTAGGATCTCCCCTCACTCCCTTCGCGCGGCCCCTGCTCGCAACAAAATCGAAACAATGCGAGGATCGTCCAGCGAAACCGAAACAGCCTCGAAAAATCGCGTCGTGTACCAGGATCGCGAACGAGAGGGACCTCCGAGGCTCGGCTCGAGTCCGCAGACCCTCTCCCCGGTAGATCCGGGGGAATACTAATTCGACCGACCACGACTGTACGAAGATGAGATAAACGAATCACGTATTATTATAATGGCCAGTTGCTAAATGGTTTTTTCAATCCGTACAACTCCATCCGCATCATCGGACGTTTCTCTCTTCTTCCAGCTCTTGCCGAGCGCGGACCCCTTCCGCGCTTCCTCCAAATGCTTCATTATGTAGCCGCGTAATGAAAATAACAAGAAGAATCATTTGTCCGAGTCTCCGGGAACAAATGACTTTCGTAATCCTCCGTGCTCGTTTAACGCGCGACTCTTTCAGATTATCGAAGACGCTTTGTTTTCCGCGGAGAATTAATTGAATAAAGATTTGCATGGGAAAGCAGGAGATTGAATAATGCGTCGCACGCGTTGCCGTTGCCAGTCGGATAGGAAAAACGGTGGCGATCGAATCGAAGTCGCGCGCGTAGGTAGATGTGCGACGGCTCGCGAGCTTCGATCCCGATTTCTCGACGAAACCGGCAATTTTTCCGGCGGAGGACGCAGAACACAAAGATTGTCATTTCGCGGGCCGGACGACGAGATCGGGAAGAAAAAGAATCGCGGAACGATGATCGGCCGCCGGGAATAGGACGCTAGGCATTTTCATTAGCATAAGATTCTTTTTAGTAATTTCGCGTAATGCCTGTCCCTTTCGCCCGCGAGCAGCCCCACCACGATCTGAAACCAGGAGCAGGCATGCCAGAGCCTATCATTATAGAGAAGGAATCATTGGATGATCTTAATCATGCGAACCGCTCTCCGTGCCTTCGTGCCGGCCAATCGCGGCGGCCGATTTCAAATAATGGTTTCCACCGGCGCACTGCTAAACTCGGAAATCTGTGCATCGCGGAACGAACGAGAAACTGCAACCGTGCCTCGTCAAATTGGGCTTATAGAAAAAAAACGAGATTCGGATCTCCCGACGAGCCTGGAAACGCTACCGGCCTTTCTCCGAGAAATTGATGCGTTCAAGGGATTTCCAAATCGTACGTCGAGCCGAAGTTAATAAGCATCCGACCGAATCGAAATGCCACTCTTCGAGCTTCGATTTCACTTCTGAAAATGAGAAGTTGCAACGAATTCAAACTTTGACGTGTGTTTTTTTTGCAGGTAGTAGCAGGTGGCTAGGCATTCGCGGTTCGACGAAACGAGGGTGGTAGTAAATGGTCAATGTTAGCCCAGCCTGGAAAGGAATAATTTTTGCAGGGCCATTTACGGTGACACTCAAGGAGCAAAAAATGACCGTATCACTTTGCCGAGAAACGATGGGAACGTCAGTTCGCGTTGTAATCTTCTTCGATTACAGAACATACTTCGAAATTATTTGTGAGGAAATTAGTAAGCAAATTATGTGAGGATTGTTATCGAGTATACGTAATGGAAAGAATGGTATAAAATATCTTTCTTACATTAAAATAACGAAGTTGTCATAAGTGTAGTACAAGTGTAAATATAATAGTAATCGGACAGTAATCGAAGAGAACAATGAAAATTTGAGTCACTTAAAAAGTTAGCCAGCAAGAATTATTATTGATCTGATTTTTGATAACTTTCCCATCGTTTCTCGACAAAATGATACGGACAATTTTTGTTTCTCGGTGAAGGCCATTTCCAATAGAGGCAAAAAATTACCTTTCTTTTAACAGCCTTCCTTGGTAGAACCTGTTAATCTTTGACACGGTTTCTTTGCGATAGCACAAAAGAACGATCTCCGTCCCCCGTTTTTCTAGTTCCGGTCGAGTGTTCTCCCTTTTTCGTCGACCGATGCCAAACGATCCCCTAATCGCAAGGTCGAGAGGCTCGATCGTTGCTCGACCTATCTCAATTCGTGAGGCTCGCGCGGCAATGGGACGAGGTGGCTGCAGTAAGGGCTGTTCCACCCTTAAATTCCAGACAGGAGCTTTGTGGCCGTTAAGGGGTGGCATGGGGCACAGAGGGGGTGGCGGTGCGGCGTCGGCGGCGTTGACGGCGGCGGTTTTGCCGTGGAAGTAGCAGTGGAAGTGGAAGTGGAAGTGGAAGTGGCGTGGGACTCCATCCACCGCCGGCCCGTTCCGTTTCATCCCCGGGAAAACCCGTGAAAACCGCCACTTGTTGCATTACCTACCCTCCGTGCCTCCGCCGAACGAATATATATTTATACCTATACATATTTACATATATACAGGCACGGGTGCGGAGCGCACACCTCGGATCGGCCGCGTATTCGTTCCTATTTAACGGCACAAACACCGCGCGGATCCGCGCCGAGTCGCGCCGAGTCGCGCCGTTCTCGCCGAGCCGCGTCCTGCACCTCCGTGTTACGGAATTTATTTATCCCGACCGCTCCTGCATTTATATTCGAATCTTTCCAAGGTCGCCGACTCGCCGTGAAAACCGGACGAACGCACCGCGTCGCGCCACCGAAATGCGGGATCCGGAGCCAAACTTCTCGAGGGGCAAAAAATTAATGACTGTGTTACATCCTCCTAGCGGGGATAGCTACCGAGATGATATACGAGCAGAGTTACCGTAGGCCTGCCTCCCTGCAGCCTCCCTGCCTCTCAAGAACGTTCTTTCTCGTGGCGAAGCAGAAGCAAAGGAATCCGAGAGATGCAGACACACGGGTCGCAAGGACGCGCCGCGCCGTTCGAGAGGGGGTAAGATTTGCATCGGGAACGTGCAATTTCGAGCGTTTTCGCCCCTTTTTTCAAAGTTACGAATTTGTCGGTGGGATAGGTAGCTCTCTCCACGTGCCTCTCCTCTCCCCCACTAGTACCCTGTTCCGCCACACTCCCTCCCTCCGTAAGGGCACGCACCCTGCATTTACTACCGGCTAGACGCAAAAAATGTCGACGTCGACTCTCGGAATAAAACGCGCTGTTTCTCTGTGGCGCGCAGCGATTTTCGATGTAGGCGCTGATCACGGGGGTAGGTAATATCAGTGCCCGGAGGCAACCACCATCCCGGGACCTGTGTATAAGCGTTATGCCGATCATGCTACCGGGTACCGAATCACCGAATATCAAAATTATCCCCCTGCCGCACCAGGCCGGGTCTCTCCCTCTTTCTCGCGGGTCTCTCTTTCTTTTCCCTTTCTCTCACCGGCTTTCCCTCTCCTCTCGCTCTCCCCGGGACCCCCTTTCTCCCTCTGCTACTCTTTACTCCAAAGACCTAAGACTCGATCGATATAATCATCGGTCTCTCACCTGCGGTCACGAATCGATACCACGGTGGACGATATATATGGGCGCGGAAAAGACGACAAGGCTGCTTCGAACCGAGAAGGAGAAACGGACTTCTCCTACCGGAGGTTACGAATTACCTTCGAAGGCTCCAGCGTTTCCCGCCAGCGCACTGTAGTACGGAAAGCGGTAATTTCTGACCAGACGTCAACTTTTACATTAAGAAAGTCCTCGTCTTCCTTTCATGTGAGAACTTATCCAAGCTCCAAAACCCCAAAAAATTTGTTTTATCGGATAATTCCATAAGCCGGGTATAAAGAGAAAATCTTCAAATCAAAACGAAAATTAATTATTTTTATTATCCCCTATAGAATATCAAATGCAAACTCCGCAATACATTTTTACACGTCGTAAGTTATTTCAGTTAATCGTGCAAGATCATTAGTATTAATTTCTCTACAAATTGTAATGTATGAAATTTCAGCAACAAAATCTTTGTTATAATTAGTTCAAGTCATTTTGATGTTTGTAATATTAATATACGTAGTGTTCGGAAAATCGTGGTATACAACCTTTGATACAATGCGGATGAATGTACCAAACTGTGTTTAAGTGTGCGCGTGTCTAAACAATTTTCAGACTCGATTTTCATGAAAATGAAGCCCTATATGAATAAACTTTATTCTATATCTTCGATTCAGATTTATGCGAGGAATCACTTCCTTGCCGGTTGTACCACGATTTTCTGAACGCCTTGTACATCTATCTTTGACTTCAGACATTACAGCTGATGTCGAGATGACTGCAATGATCTACTGCTCTGACCTCAAACCTTACAAAAACGCTAAAATAATTTTGGATAAGATAAACGGGTTTCGACCCTGTGCAGCAAATCTATTGAGATAATAGCAGACAATAAATTACGGGTTTTCCCTTGTACGCTGGAAAATTTGTATCGATTACTTTTCGGCAGATTTCGATGCTCGTTCTTCGGCGGCGTCGAAACAATTAGGGGAAAAGAGTTTAGCAGAGCTGCAAACGAGGATAACGACCGAAGAGAAAGTGGAGGGATCGCCGAATCGTTCGAACGTCGATATCGATCGAAATATCGTTGCGCCAGAGGCTCGCTTATTTTCTTAAACTGGATCGTTTACGCGACTCAGCGGTGGCTAGCGTCGCGAGGAATATCGTGGGCAGCCTTAATTGCGATCGCAGGAATTTCGCAACGCTCGCCGGTACGGAACATTTGCATGTTGCCGTTCGCGATTGCGACTCGGATCGCGAATGCAGATTTCAATAGACACTGCTAGGAATTCTAATTCTAGGTCAGCCAAGGTGTATTGTTGGTTGTAACGAGACAATTGCGACAACGGTTGCGAGCACGGGCTCAGCTCGCAGACATCCGAGCGGAGTCGAATCGAGCCGAGGCAACGACGAGGGTCCTATCCGGGGCCCGTTTCTCCTTCAAGCGCAACAACACCGTTCCATTAAATCTCTCCGAGTGAGTCGAATACCTCTCTGCCCCTCTCTCTCTCTCTCTCTCTCCTTCTCTCTCTCTTTCTCTCTCTCTCTTTCTGTTCCATAGAAACAAAAAGTCAAACATTAAAATTGCAAATGAACTTTTCACCCTTCCCGAGCCGCGGTTACACGCAATAAATCAACGATACAAGCAAGTGCGAGCGGGCGCGTTCCTCGCGAAACGTTCCCGTGAAAATTTCACGTCGATACCTTTAGAAATATCGCGGGAACTGTTAATTTTACACAGCTGTACGGAGTTTTTTTAGCGAGAAAACGGCAGAAGCGATTCAACGTTGAAACGCCCGCGGAATTAATCGATCCGCTGGACGTTCTTTTCACGGCGAACGGTTCGAGTGGAAGGAAGGAAGGAGCGCGCTCGTGCTCCTGCTCCCTCTCCGCTCCCATTTTGCTCGCGAGAGAGCTGGCTCGCTCAAAAAAAAACCCAAGTATTGTATTTTTACCGAAGGGCTGGCCGCGGTGTCTAACGGCGGGGCAAAAACCGCGGCCGCGCGTTTCTAACGTTAATCCGTCACGCTCGGCTCTCGATCCGTGGATCGTTTTTCCCCCAGCTGTAAATTCTCGGTGTACGCGCGAACGATGCGAGATGCAGGATAATGATACGGTATTTCTAGCATTCGGATAATTTCTTACGATAAATCACGTCTAAACGGGCCTGCGAGATCGCATAAACACACGTTTCGATCGAGCTCGGGTACGTTGCCGGTCCGAGCGATCCCGATGATTAATGATATTTTATAAATTCGAGTGCGGCGGCGTTGGTCGCGCCTCCCGACCGTCTCTCTCTCTCTCCACCGTCTCTCTCGCACACGCTCCTTGATCCGTTTTCTCCTCGATAGATGAACGACTTACTTGTCCGGGACCTTGGAGCGCTCCCTCGGCTCTCGGAGCCGTCTCGAACGACGGTTCTTTGCTTCGGTTTCACTTGACGCAATTTCGATCGACGGGAGGCAGCCTTTGAGAAGAGGAAGAAGAAGTCGTCGCGAAAGAACGTCGAAGAGGACAGCGGGGAGGGCTCGCGCGACGCCAAAGACATCGAGAGCACCGTCGTCGAAAGTCCCGCATTGAATTACACGGTATTTCCATGGCGAATGGTCGAGGGACGCGCGGTGCATATACATACGGTTCCTTTGTGCGAAAACCGCGTAACGGGTGTCCTCCGACAATTCTTTCCTTCTGGAAGATCGAGAAATCTCTCGCTCTCGGGTCGAGACTCTAGTTCCCGTGGCCGATTAGCTTCTCTCGACCCGGCCCGGCCCGTCCCGGCCCGCTTCGCCGCTCCTCCACGAGTTTTTGTTTGCCCTAAACCGCAATCGTCGCTCGAGGAATCGTCCGAGAACGGCGGGGCCGAGCACGCCTAGTGGGAGACAAAGTTTTCGAATTGCCGTGCACCCTGTAGAAGTGGAGCGCGAGCAATCCGGTGGTGTGTGTGCTCACGCACACACGAGCTCCGTCTGGACGCGTGGTAGTTAAATCGAATTCTCTCGCTGTCCTGTCCGGCGGAGACACAAAGCAAAGGTTGCTCGAGTGGATGGCTCGCCCTGGGCGACCATCTAGCAAATTGTGGTATCTAAGTGCCCGCTGGAAACGGGCCGCTTTATCGCTCAGCTCTCGTCTGGAATTTCGAATTTTGGAAAGTCATTTTACGTTCGCTTCGGGCTTTCCCCCTCGATCACCCCTGCCTCGTCCTTCCCCCGCTGGCCCATCATCCACGAAACGGCCTGCTCAGTGCCGAGTAGCACGGAACGACAAGCGATTTCGATGATTTCTACGTATTAATTTGAAACCATTCCGCGGATTCCCAGTCTACGCAGCCGAACAAGAACGCCAGCCGGAATCGAATCAGCGACTTTAACGAACGGAAGATGAATGAGAGGGAAAAAGAGAGGAGGGACGGGCAGAAACCGTGGTGAATCGGATCCAGTCACGACTGCCTCTCCTCAACCCTTCCAAAGGTAATAACTCAATTAATGTATTCGAGGTTCGCTTTTACAAAGTTTGTCTAAATCTACGAATAATTGATGCACGTGCGTTGTCAGAAAGTTGGATGTACCGAGCCTTTCGCACATACGTCACTTCGATTAAGTAAATTGTTACCCAATGATTATCACGTTGAATGCCACGTCAATTTTACAGGGATTGTCCCTGGCGCCACGATGAATTTTCTATTATGCGATACATATAATGTTGAAATATTATCTGCAATAGATAAGTTACAGTGTATAACAATGTTTGACATGTTAATTGCGACGGGGGTCACCGGTGACATCTACGATAATAATAATAAAAAATTATAAGTATTGTCATTTGTTTAACTTATATATATATTTCTATCAATCTGGGCACGCCGGTCACAGGTGGCCCCCATGGCGTCACTGCCAAGTTGAGTGGCGGTCACCAGTGACCCCCGTGGCATTCAACGTGTTAAATTCTGATGATGGTGAATAAATGACACTGAACCTAATACTAACAATAACAGTATAGTATATTTGAACCTGGAAGACTCTAGTAGAACCCGTTGATACAAACTCTGCGGAGACAACGAGCTCATATAACCGGGCAGGTTCACATAATAGAAGTCCGCTGATTATCCCCACTACTTGTAGCATTTCCTTCAAGTAACCCGAGTCGCATTCAGATAAATGGATTTAATGAAACAAACAAAAGAAGCCGTATTGAGTTTACATTTGTCTACGTTCGCAATACCTAGGTGTTCACATAATTGGAGTAACGCTTGACGGTAGTTCAGATAATAGGAGTACAGCAGAAGTTCGCTAAATTGTGCATTCTCTACAATTTCGTTGCAACAAATGGAGTTCAGATAAGCGAAGTTATACTGTATATTATATTCAGTATTGTGAATACGCACAGTGATGGGAAACATTTTACCTGCAGCGAGCCACAATTGAAAACCTAATACCCAATATAGGTCGCCGTCAATTGTTTTTGAACAGGAGCATCGCGTTGGTAGACAGCAGGTAAACAGCGGATGGGTTACACGCGGCCCATAAGCCATGGGTTGCACATCACTGATGCAAACTGATGCACAGTTTCAAAGTTAAAAGTATTGTAGAATAATATACACGGTGTATAAGATATAATGCTTCAAAGTGTATTCTAAATCTAGGGATGTGATTTTAATGGTGGAGGTGGTGCAGGAAAATAGCTGGAGTTTTAAGGAAAGAATTTGCATAGGTGGTTATGGTGTTTGGAAATGATAAAGTACATAAAAACTGATATAAAAAGCTGTGGGACTGCGAACAAGCGTGGGAACGGACTGTTTTGGTTAACGTCTAGACCAGGCCTGGGCAACATCTTCGTGGTGGCGGACGAAGAAAAGTGGCGAAAGAAGTCGTATGCGGTTCGCGAGCCGCAAGTCGTCCAGGCCTGGTCTAGCCTGTAGAGCCAGGTTGCTCGACACTCTCTGGGTCATCAATGCGTCCTACTTTTCAATGGATCATGACCCGGCCTGGTCTCTAAGGGTGGCCGAAAATCCGAGTTCGATATCCTGAATATATAAGCGTCCATACAGTCGCAGCAATGCACCTGACCATTGGCCTTGCCCTATCAAGGTCGCAGAGACCGCATGCGAGTGCGAGCTAATGATCCCTAATTACATAATGATTAAATAAACCATTCGAATGGGACTGCAAGATAAACCACCCGAGCATTAACCAACATTTTTGAGGAACGGTTTATTGGTAAATTATCGAAAGGACGGCTACAGGGAGACACGGATCGGCGTCAACGGCGGAAGAAAGCATGGGACTTGCGTGCTCTCGGAACACAGGCATATGCTTGCATTACGTGGCGATAGCTTTCCACGCCGTTCGAGTAATTCCAGGCTCGAAACGTCCCATTAAAGATTCAGCATGTAATTGCGTATGATCGTAGCAGAGATCGTTCCCTCGGTCCGCATATCCGTCTGGTCTGTCCGTTTCCTTCATGCCACCCGCTTCGTCCCAACCCCGGCTCCGACTCCAGCTCCGACTCCGACTCCGTCAGACGTGCCACGCCAGGCTACCCGAGGGATTATCATTGAACCGAATGATCGCGCGTAACCGTCGTACGTGAGGCAATCAGGCGACTGCGTGCCGGAAAATCCGTCTTAATGATGCCTCGAGCACCCTGCCCGGTGGTCTCGTCCGTCTCCGTCTCATTCTCATTCTCATTCCCCCCCTGTTCTCCTCACCACCCCTCCACTCTTCCCTAACTCTTCCGTTTCCTTCGCCGATACCGTACGCTGTTTCTTCGATCGCGCCAAAACAAACGGACGAATAAAATGCTAAATTTTCCGGACCGCTTGCACTCGCGCGACTCCTTTCATTTGCGGCAAATCGCGCTGGAAAACCGCATCCGTCGAGCAAAACGATTCGCGACAGGAAACCACGATCCTTTTCTCGAGAACCTAATCGTTCGGCTTGTTGTGTGGAATTTTCGGGAAATACGACACAGGGATCATATAGGTAGCCTGGGTAGTCATAAATAACGATCAATTTTTCAGGAACCCGCGACGTCACCGAGAAATCATTTGCTCGAGCCGTAGATTAACCCTCGCGTCTCCCGTGAATTATACAGCGTTGCGTCGGTGTTGCAGAGTGGCCCCGGGGCAGAAATACGCAGGCACAAAGTGCTTACTTTTACGACGAAGCACGGCGGCGCAGGGAATGCGTCGATAGGGAAAATACGAACCGTGATAGTGACGATTAAAGCGATTTCTAGGCGGAACGGATAAAAGACAGGCGTGTTCGAGGGGCGAAAAAAAAGATGTCAAAGGTTAACACCGACGAAACACCGACGGAACGCCGATTCCGAGGAGAGGGCTCGTGTGTAGGAGCTCGCTTGCAGGGGCATCCTTTTTCCAGGCGTATTATTCCAGCGTTATTCAGAAGATCGGAATGCAGGTACAGTTATGGTTAGCAGTAACGCGGTACGTCGTCGGTATATGGCCTCGCGGTTGACAATACCGCGAGTTCTCTCTCCGTGGTCCCCCGAGCGTCTCCGCTTCTTTCGCCCCTCGTCCTTTCTGCCATTCTTTTCCTCGCGCGCGGTTCTCTTTTTGTTCCGACCACGACTCGAACTCCGACTCCGACTCCAACTCCAACTCGGAGTACGAGACTCGGAGTCTCAGAGCGCGACTCGAACTCCGCAGTTCCCCCTTCCCGTAAGGCCGGCTCGTCGCGAGCGAGCGCGTGTCTTTAACCTCGTCCGCTCCTCATTGTCGGTTCGCGAGTGCGTGTGTGCGATACGTGCCTGAACCTAGAACTCGACGACAATCGATAACGTCGTCACGATCTCGAAGACACGCACGCTTCTGTCCCCTTATGTTAATCGCTCCTTAATATTCCACGCGCACCGCTCCCTCCCCACTGTCCTCTCTTCTCGCGTCTTCTTCTCCACCGTCTTTGAGTTTTGCTTTTGTTATTTTTTTTCCTTCCCCCCCCCCCCCCCCCTCCTGCTCCTCCTCCTCCTCCTCCTCCTCCTATCACTCGCATTTCGCCGCGTCTTCCACTGTGGTTTGTTTCTCGCTTCGATCCGAGCCGGCTCGCGATAGCTCACCGTAATGCTCGCTATTACGTCTGAAAATGAATCCCGGCGCGTCGGTTACGAGCTTTCGGTCGACGATCTCTTTATTCCGAAGGCGTCGTTAATCGTCCCACCGGCGATGACTCACGCGACTCCGCGGTTTACCGTTTGACTCGTCGTTGCTTCGCAAACACGGGCGTTTCTCCGAACAACGAAGCGCGAAATGTCCCTGCACGAGGTCTCAATCGCGTGCCACTTTCGTTTCGGCGAAACCGAAAATTCTAAATATGCTCGTGCAGGCAATTTGCGAAAATATTCGTCGAACTTTCAAGAAACTCAATTAAAATCGGGATTCTGTGCGCTTAAACGAAAGCACGTTCAACGGAGAACTGAACGACTGTCAACTTACTCAACCGCGATCCCAAAATTAACAAGAACTGTTTTGATACGAGGAACATTTTGTCGAGGAACGCTTTCAATAGAAATTTCTCAGATTTGTAACATCTACCATTGGCTGACGTATGGAAATGCGAGATCATAATTATAGTCCCATATTTGCTAGATTTGGTTTGGCTACTCTTGCGGTTAGAAGGAAGACAGCTGACTTTAAATTGCTGAACGGTATCATTGATTGTCCTATCTTAACGGAGTCGATTAACCTTTACGTCTGCTCGCGATCATCACGTACACTATCGTGCACAAGCATCTGGACGCTGGGTAAGATACGATTAAAAGTTTTATAACTTTAGTCTATATTGCTATATAGGGTATTCATAGGAATTATACAACCATCTAAGATGAAATCTTATGTAAAATTTGTAATAGAGGATTGTACTACATACTTTTCCTCCAATTTCTACAATAATATATAAATTTACAAAAGTACACACTGAACTCATATTTTTAAAGTAATATGCAAGTGTCCAAGCTTAGGTGTTCAGGACATTCAAAACTGACTATTTCTAAAATATATACGCGGGCAAACAATATAAATATGAATATACAATCCCTTCCTGACACACTCACGTTATTTAAAAATTCTGTTAGCAGAGCCTCAACATACGAAAACTCTTAGTCAATTATCATACAATTTACTTTTGTATAGACTCATCTCATAGATTTAGTCCAAGTTTCAATCTCAGCCCCTTAGCTTTAGTCTTGGTCGCAACGTATTAGTCACGAGTATGTGATTTATTTCTATGCTTTAGCTTTAGGTTAGTCTTACTTTTAATCATTGCATATCATTCCGACATCTTGAATCTTATTACATATAAATGAACCGAGAATAAAATGAATGAAATGAGATCGTATAAGAGTAAATTAAATCAAATTAAAACATTAAACTTGTTTATATGTCTTTGTTTTGTTTTCGGGCATAATCAACTTGATATGTATCGAATAAAATATATTCCATTTTATATTATTTTAGTTTCTTTGTCTTTGAATAAAAAAGATTGGTCAACCCACAGTGATTAGGTTCCACCAACCTAATCCGCGACAAAATCCGCTTGCTCGAACCGATCGGTAACCGATAGATCGCGAAGGGTCAAGGCATCCGCGATCGTCGAAAAAACGAGTTGCACGGAGAGGAACGGCGGCAATAAATAACGGAAGAAATTACGAGATTGGCCGGCTCGGTGCATCGGTGCAACGTTACGTCGGCGAATCGGCCTGTAATATCGCCACGAAATCTTATCCGAGGAGCACGGGTCACGAAAAATCGGACAGCACATCCCCCACCCTCGATCCACCCTCGCGAGTGAGATGCCGATGGTATTCCCAGCTGCCTCGATTCCCCACAAATTTATCGTTGTCCGATCGTTTTCGCGCTCGGAGCGGATCGATAAACGCGTCGTAAAGATTTGCCTCGCGTCTCCCGTTTCGAATGGAAGTTTCACGAAACAAAGGTGTCGGCGCGATCTAACATTGGCTGGTTCACGGTGCGTACGGATCACCGAAAATCGGGATCAGGGAAGGGGAGAGCTGTGCTCGAGAAACGAAACAAGACAATTTGGAGGAGGCGAGACGAGGAGCAAAGTAAGATGCGAACGAGCACAAGTACGGTTCGATCGCTGCCCCGGCTACGTCGGCGCGCGTTTAAGCCAGTAAGGGACTCGATATCATTAATAATAATTATACAATTATATGTAGGTACGGCGTATCGAGCGTATAGTTTAGTGCCATGTTATTATCCCGTTCTCTCCGAGTCCCGCGCGAGGCCGTGGTCAAGAACACGTAGCTTGCTCTCCCTATGGGTATATGTTATTACTTATAATATTTCATCGCTGGAATTGCCGGTTGCGCTTTGTTTATGCCATGGGAACGTCACAAGGTTATAACTAAGAGTGGAAAACGAGCCGATGCGATGCGGCATCGAGTGGAGCGGAGGAGCGAAGCGAAGCCTAGCCTTCTTTCGGATATCATGCCGATCGCATCGCGAAACAGTCATTGAAACGCGTCGCACCGCGTTCGATCGCTTGTCCCTCGTCGAAAACGGCCGAGTCGCACGCGTTCCATCAAGAGTAACCCGTTCGGCCCATTCACCTGACTTCTCTCTCGCGCGCGTGCAGAACTCGATTAGCCCTCGGAAACCGGAGACTTTTGACGAGTGTGCTGACGGCGGTGCTTAAGTCCAATCTTTCCTAGTTACAGTGCCTTACAACCTCATTATGGCCGCATGCAACTTTCGACGTTTGCTGGTTTCTTAGGCTTCCCGTCGTTTGTCGCTGAAGTTGGATAGAACGAGGGTGAGTAGATCCTCCGGAATGGTAATGATCGTGTCATTCGATCTACTTCCAAATACTTCTGTTCTCGTTCGGGAATTGCTTGTTATTTATGATTGAGATTGATATTTATTTAATTAAACATCTACAATAGACTATTTAAAGATAACAGGCATTGGAATGTATTTAAAAGTAGAGAAGCTTGCAAGTCGAAATCCGACAAAAATCTGAAGTCTCGTACGAAGGTTGAAAGAGTAGAAAGTTTTCTCCTTTTCCACCGCTTAACCGTTTAACTCGATTAAGGGTGTCGACGTCCAAAAACTTTACCCACTAGTGATCTGATGGTTTCAAAAATGGTGAGAAGATTCCAGCTACCGTACGCGATTCTCTTTCAACGTCGTTTCGATCGTGTATTCGAACAGAGGAACATAGCGAAGTCAACGTAGCCTCAAAGAAAATAGTTTTATCACCTAATCATGGTGGTCAATTGGGATCGCTATTCCGCGAAATTAGATGGCTAGCGTTTTGTAATGAATCCCATGATAGATTCCATCAGTTTATACACAGGTGGCAGTCGTTGAATAAAAACTTTAAAAAGTTTGCCAGGTGAGAAACAACGAGCAACACGGATCCTACAGCTCCCGTTGAAACCCCCATTACGATAAACTGTAGTATAGCAGAGTTTCCTAGCG
Organism: Augochlorella aurata; assembly: GCA_028455555.1. Lineage (NCBI taxonomy): Eukaryota > Metazoa > Arthropoda > Insecta > Hymenoptera > Halictidae > Augochlorella > Augochlorella aurata. The sequence continues at coordinate 68,126 of CM052167.1, read as the reverse complement.
AAGGTTCCTAGCGAAGAAGATTTCGCGGTCCGAAGGGAAGGCGCGAACGCGGACGGGAACGAGAATGGGAGCAGGAACGGAAGCGGGAACGCAACGCGGAAAAACATTGGAACGCATCGGATTGCACACTGCACCGAGCGGAACGCATTGCATCGCGTCGCTTCGCGAGCCAGAAACGAATCGATCGGCAGGGTCGGTCGAAAGGGGAAAAAACGAGGGAAGGCTGAGGATGTTTCACCGGGAAAATTTATAACCCGGCTGATCGATTATAGGCAGAGGGATTCCGAGAACTACTATGCATGATTAGAAAGCGAGGCATGCACACGAGTACGCATCTGCAGCCCCGCCTATTCCTGCTCGTCCGTTCGCACCCTTTTACACGCGTGCACGTTTACGCTTCTCGGTACGCCGGTCGGTCTTTATCTTTCGCGAGGGCTGTGAAACGATGAACTCCGCGCTGCGATGATGCTTCTTTGAAGTCGACTGCGCGCGTGTCAGGGAAGAGGAAGCAAAAATCGAAGGTCAGCACGGAGCCGCTCCGCGCTCGTCCTTCTTTGAGAACGGAACGATCAAAGAAGCAGAGTGCGCGCGACATCGGTTGGCCCGAGAAAGGGACTCCAGCCGACTCGGTCTGGGTTAGGTCTGGTCTGGTCTGGTCTGGTCTGGTCTGGCCTGGCCTGGCCTGGCCGCTGGTCCCTTTCGAGGGCGGCGTTTTGAACGGCGCGACGCGACGTCGAGCATCGCACGACGTCGAGCCGAGTCGCGTCGCCTGCCAATTTCTATCGGTACGCAAAGGTGAAACGTGACGGTGAGGTCGATCGAGGCAAATCTATTCGACGATATACCGTGGTTGCGACAGCGCCACCGGCAGCGGCGTTTAATCGATGCGTAGCGAAGTTTACACGATTCGCACGACGTAAACTAATTACCTCACACTTTGTACAGGTCCGGCGCACACGCAGCCCACACCGATAAAAGCCCGCGTGCACGCAGACGCCACGCCGGTAGAACACCGTGAATCTTTTCCGGAGGCGGCGCAGCTGGCTACTTTTATGCGTGAACGGTGTTTTACTCGCACCGTAATTACCATCGGCCGTTTCTCGTTACTCTACAATCCAGCGGGGATTAATCATCTATGAGATACGAGTCTCGTCTCGTCCCGTCTCGTCCCGTCCCGTCCCGTCTCGTTTGTCCCAGCGTTCCGCGAGACCAGCCGCGATTTTTACGAATGAAAAGCTTCCGCCGATCCACCGAAATGCAAAACACCGTTATCTTTTAATTTTGGAAAATATGCCTGCGCTCTCTTGCCGTCGAATCGCTGCCGGTCGAGACTCGACGTTGCGCCGCGCCGCGAGCAAACGGCTGCGCGAGCTCTAACGCTCGCCGTATTACGCGCTTCGGTGACTCTCTAGAGTGTAGTTTAAACATCTACGGTTAACAATCGTTTATAATTACATTGAAAACACAGAGAACGCAAAATAACACGGCGTGCACCGTCAACAACGTCCCTGCAACCACAACACGACACGTCGCGGCAACGCTAACTCGATATCCCACGAACTCGACGCGGCGACAACCGCGATCTCTAACTCGGTCTATTAGTCGTCGCGATTGTGAATTCTCCGTGACGCTATCGATCTGTAATCGGCTTCCACGTCGGTAACCTAGAACCACCCAAGACCAGCTTCGCGACACTTTCTCTCGCAAGAGAACAGCCTCTGGTACGAAGTAGCTACAGATTCGGAAATAATACTGCACCCATTTTCGCTTTACATCTGGTATCAGGAAGCTGTGTTTCACTTGTTATTTCGCAATTCCAGTCAATACAGAAAGGAATCAAACTTTAGGAAATATTGCCAATTTTTGGCAATGCCTGTAAACAATAGTATTTCCTGCTTGTTCTTAAAAGTTAACTTGTTGTGGTATAGTAACAATATTTCATACATATTTTACTATACATACACCCCCGTTCAAAAGTATATTTTAGGCCGCTTATCTTAAAACAAGTTGTGAACTCATTATTGAATGTTATTATGATTGTTGCATTTACTTTGTGCTATAATGGAGAATATATTTTACCAATAACGTATTTAATATTTCACTAATAATAACAAAAAATCAATTAAATTTCTCTTTCGCTGATGTACCCGATTGTAATATTCATGGTAATGCGAGATAAGGAAACCACGACAAACGACCGCACGCAGCGTAACATGCAGTCTTAATCTGCCGATTAAATTTTTAATTACTTAAAGGGCTTACATAATTAAATCACTCAATTTAATACTACTAGATGTTACTGAATATGTATATGTGCGAAATAGACCGGCCGACACACATTGTTTTATAGAATCAATTCATATTTTACATTGAAAGTATTTACATCTTATGAACAGGGATGTACATATATGAATATTATATATTTCTTTTAAATCGAAAGAAAATTCGATTCATGTGTTATCGAAATCTCGAAATGGAAGTACGGTCGATCCTCCAATGCATTGTTAATTTGTTTCGTATTATATAAAATCCATGTTTCGCGAGTGTTGGACGAAATCCATCGACTATGATACGGAAGATCGTGGATTCGAGTTCCGTAAGTTTCCCCGCGATTTTCCACCATTACTATATGTACAAGGTGAACGTCCTGCTTATGTCAATAAAAACCGTGACGCGCGATGGAAACATTTCTTCCACAAACACGAGCTGTGCTGGAAGAAAAATCGTGCTATAAGAGTATACGTGGAAAAAGACTGTCGTAAGGTTCGCACAGAATTATTTATTTATTTATTGAAATATAAAGTTACGAAAAGGAAAAAGTACAGAGGTATGACTTGATACAGAATAAAAATAAAATAACCAGAGTTCCTCAAATTAATATGATAAATCTCGACGAACTATAATATCGTTGCGAAATTATATTAAATAGTGCGCCTTAAATTCTGTTTGGAAGAGAGAATGACATATTTAACTTGTTCTATGTTTCTAAATATGGAGAAATTCTGTGGATCTGAGATGAAATATTGGAGCATTCAGGTGAAATCCACTCAATATTGCTGGAGAATTAAGGACTTCGAAGAATTAAGTCATGTCCAAGCCGTGTTATAGGGGGGTTGGCTGTATATAAATGAAAACATAAGAAAGAAAAACCAACGTAGCCTCGAAAGAAATCGTAGTGCAGAGAGATGACGTTCAATCTTTCTTTCAGCGGTCCATCGAGTTTGCCGATACCAATTGGGATTCATTCTCAAAATTTGAAGAACCGCTAATCTTAGAGTAGAATGGAGTTGTGAGAGAACGTGTTAAATCGCGGAAAAGCTTGGAGTTTGTCGCGTGCCGGTTGAATTCCCGAGCGAACCAAGTAGTTGCGGAGCTAGGTGAAGAGTAATTCATCGCCGCGGCGAGAGAGCGCACGCGGCTCCTCTCTTTCCGTCTTCTTCGAGGGAGGAGGTTTGGCCTCTGTTGTCTGGGAGCTACGGTGGCGGCATTGGCGGCGGCGTTTCTCCCTGGCGACCCGGCTTTAGCCGCGCGTTACCCAACCACCGGTACCGGGATTGGCCCAGTTTATCCGCTAATGGGAAATATGTATAAAGTTCTACAGAAGTAAGCGGGTAAATGAAATTTAACAACCGTACGGCCTGAGCCGCGCCGCGACTATAGGTGCGATACGAGGCGCGTTCGCGTTCGCGTTCTCCGCGCGTTTTGCGTTTTGCGTTTAGCGCGCGACTACAAACCGTGCGTAATAAAACACGGAAACTTGTCGGCGGGAAAAGGTTGGACGCGCTTTTCACCGCGGTGCACGCGTTAACGTCTCGCGCACGTCACTTTAATTTACACTTTTGACCCTTGTGTCTCGCTCCCGCGTCAAAGTCCGTGAACCACCATGTGGAAACGACACTTAAAGTTCGCGTTAGGCGTTTGTTCGTTTCGATACGCGTCGCCGCACCGCGCCAGGCGTGCCACGTTTATCAAAAATCAAGCCCGCCAGGTTTTCTCCACGGTTTCCGAGATCGAACGAGTTCCCGGACTTCGATCGCGCGATCTCGTTCTTTCCGTAGCTGTTTCTGTCGGACGCGACATACAGACATACGGAGTCTCAATGCAGCGAGCGCGCTGCATTTAATGAACTATGACGGCGGCGATCGAGTCATTACCGAGACAAACGGAAAATTTAAGAATAGCTCGCCGTTGGAAACCGGAATGTCAAGATCGATAAGTGAATTCACCAATTATCAAGCGACGAGCCGATCGGTCGCGAGACCTCTGTTTTCCGCGTGGTTGCGCCGTTTTTTATCGGTTCGCGCGGAAAATGATTTTTCACATGACGCGAGGATAGGAGGTCGAATTAGCAGTCGATAAATCGCCCGATCGAGGGACTAGCGGCGCGAATCGATCTCATAGATTCACTCGGGTCGGATTATTACGAATTAGCAGCGAAAGCGAATGCGATTTCGGGCAATTTTCCGAGTCGCGTCGCGCGTGCCGCAAAACGTCGGTACCTTATAAATCGTTGCGTAATTATTACGTATCGTCGCGCAATTATCCCTGGTGCAAAGCTGAAAACGCGAGCGCGTGCACGGGTGCGAGAGCGAACGCGACGGTGTAGCAGAGAGTAGACTCGTTTTGTCGGTTGGTTCGGTTAGTCCCGGATTATCGCGATAATTATCCTCAGAGAATCTCGAAGATATAGAGAGCGGGACGGTGCTGCTCGGTGGCGAATAAACTAGAATGCCGGGTGGTTCTGGGGTATCGTGGTCGTCGAACAAGAACAGGAACAGAAACAGAAACGGGAGCAAGAGATAACGCTGTTCATCTTTCTCGCGTATAAACCGAGGTAAGTACCGGAGGCGGGTGGGCTGGGATAGGGATCGGTAGCGCGCGCGTTTGCCCTGTCGTAAATCGCGAATGATTCCGCTAAATTTCCATCTCGTCGAATGCGAAAGGGGATAGCAGGGACCGCTCTCTGTTGGATAGGATAGGGGTTGGGTCGTCGATGGTGCCGGTGGATGGATAATGGCCAGGGTGAATGATAATGCCGCGTGCACATTGTACCTTCCCGAGCGTCGCGCTCGGTTTCTCTACCTCTACAGGGTGTACAAAGTGCCCCATCGTCGCCGAGCGATAACGCGGCGTCGAGTCGCGTTGAGTCGCGTTGAGTCACGTCGGACCGCGTCGTGTTTCTCCGAGGTCTGCTGCCCGAAAATTTCCGATCTCGATCGACTTCGAGAGCCCGATCCGCAGCCGGCTCCGATATAATGCGATCCCGAATCCACGATGTACGACGACGAGCTATAAAATGGGCCATGTAAAGACTGGTAGCCAGAATACAGCCGGGCGCTTCTCCAAAACCCAGTATTACGAAAATTATGGAGACGGCGAGAGCGCGGGGGCAACGGCAACGGCAACAGCAACGCGAGAGGCGTATCACGCACTCCGATCTTTTTATTCCTGTACGGTCACCCTCTTAGAGACCATTTAAGGAAGATAATGCAACGAAATTTCGCTAGCTGCCTGTTACAGCGCGAGACCGAGTTGGCCGATTATACGTCGCTGATCGAGATGTTTGACGTCGTTTGTCCTGCTCCGAACACCGTAATTCAGCTAACATATAGGACAACGGATATTAGGTGTAAAATATGTATCGCTATTAGCGAAGAGAGCGTCGCTCTTGGTCCTCGCAGCTATGAGAAACCATACGTTAAGTTTAGATTGAAAATGTGAACATCTCAGCGTGTCTCGTGCGAATATTTGTGCCTGTCGAGTTGATATATATCGATGGCGATGGTAAAAGCGTGGGAGTGTCGATGACTGTCGGGGAGAGAGAGAGAGAACATACTTACAAAAAAATTCCGGTGCACGTGACGCGCAGCTGTTCATTTACGGTGGTTTGACCGCATTTGAAACAGCTCGAAGAGTCGTCGTCGTCGTTACCGATTTCCTACAAATTCGCGTTCGGAGGCCGCGATAAGCGTTTTCGGAGCACGACGACCGTCTCGGAAAGGAATAAACGGGAGGAAAGGATCGAGGTACGTGTACTTAACTGGTCTTGTGCGGTGCACGGCTCTAGCAATGGCGAGTCGGTCACGAATACCTAATCAATAATTATTACCGCGATACTCTCTATTTTTGCGTCCTGGCCCCCTTCGCGTTCTCGGAGAAACCTTCGTTTGCCGGAGACCCGCGAACCCACCGCTGCCACCGCTCTCTCTCTCTCTCTTCTCCACTATGTATACCTCGTCCTCCACCTCGTCTACCTCCTCTTCCACCACCTCCTCCTCCTCCTCCTCCGCCACCGCCGCCTCCTCCTCCTCCTCCTTCTCCTCTTTCTCCTCCGTTTCTTCTCCCTACGTGCACCGTGCCGCCATATTTGCATATTTATAAGGGAATGTAATCGCAGAGCTCGGTTTTCGCCGCTCGTCGTTCGCTACCGTGGAAAGAATTCTCGCAAGATGGCGGAAAGATTCGAGGCAGACATGCGATCCGATTTCCTGCTCTCCCTACCGATACCTTCCCGAACAACAACGTATCATCAGACCGGCCGATCTAGAAGAAACAATCGCTGCTTCCTCCGCTCCCGTTCTCACCGCGGAAACGCGCGCGAGTCGGCAGCGAAAAAATACCGGGAGCCGACGGACGAATACTAATGTCGTCGACAGTCTCTCGAATCTCGAATATCGGATTCCCAACACTGTTTTCACGATTTCGGCGATAATTTCCTCGAAGGGTCTGGTCAGCCGTCGCGGTGCTCTTCATCCTCCTTGATACTCGGCGATCGATCGATCGTTGGCATCGCCAACACCGAGCGACCGGGCCTCTCGGGTTTGCTTACCAGTGTGTAAACAGGCAGAAAAGAGGGCTGAGGAGAACATCGCGTTCCCGCGCAGAGAACAAACGGGAGAGCGAAGGCAGAATTCGAAGAAAGAGAAGCAGAGTGAACGGCTCTCCGCCTCGATCCTAGAGTTCTCTCGCGAGTTCCTACGTACGCTCGAACCACTTTGGCTCTATCGTTCGGTCGATTTAGAGACGTGCCAGCGGATAAGTGGCAGTTCCTCTGCTCGCAGGAACATCGAACGTGTTTCTGTTCTCGTGGCCAAGTCGTTGCTTGCTGCTGGTCTTCGCTACAACGCCGAACAAGCTACCATACAAAACCGGCGAGTCACGATCGACTCGTTACCGACGATACCCCTCGATATCGCGAATCATGGAATCATGAAAATCATCTACTATTCCACCGAATCACAGACCTCCTCCTCTCTCCGCGTTCGCCTCCGATCTCTCCCTCTGGCCCGGATAAGTCTCCGGTTGCGAGTTCATTTCCGAGCACCAACATTCTAGCAACGGATTCATATCTGTTTAGCGGAGGCAATTCGCCCGGCGCGTAATTTCATAGCCCGCAGTTCGCCACAGGAACCCCCTTCGATCCCTCCTTTTTCGGAACTTCTTCAGCAAGAGCCAAACGCGATTTTCTGTCCGTGGCTGTTTTCGCAACACCCCCCGACGCCAATATACAATAAGATCGACGATTATCCTTCTAATACCGGCTATAATCTAATTTCAATGGAACAGAACGCGGCGAATAGGGTGGAAACTCCGGGCGGGCCCATTCGGCCGATCGGAAATGAAATTTCGATCAACGAAAGAGGCTCGCGTCACCGCCCGGAGAAATCTAACCTACAATTCGCATTAGGCAGCAATTTTTGCGCGACGGGCGGTCCTCGCTGTTGCACAAAGGCGACGATTCGCCCGTGATCCACGCTTTGCCCTCGTCGCCGCAGATTTCGCGATCGAGGAGAGTTTGGCGCGGCGCATACGGCACGTACGACAAATTGAATATTCTGGCCTTAGACGTGCGTCACCTAATGCGTCAAATCATCGTCATATACATAAAGTCGCCCAAAGACAATCGGTTTCTCCGCGGCGATGCCACGTATTAATTAGCATATGGGGTGATCACCAGCAGCGACTCCGTTGCTACATGTCATATCATAACGCGCTGTAACACTGCTTACTGCGCTCATTAGCCGCAATCGATTACCTTTTTTTCCGCGCGGCGCCGCCATTTTCTATATGTTTCGCAAGCCGGACGCCGTATCTGCGCGTACCGAGATCGTAAAAACAATAATAAAGGCGCAGGGCGCTGTTCCCCGTGCTCGTTGCGAGAATACGTTGCTGAGATAAGCAGGAGATCGCAAACGTTCGTCGACAACGCCGGGAACGCGGCCGCCATTTGCGACTATCGTAACATTTCTAGTAATACCACGGGGATGATTCTTCGCGGGGTGTGGCCCACGGGAGGCTGGAACCCCGCTGGATAAAAGGGAAACGCGATTACTCGGTTAACAAACCGATTAGAAAATCCATTCCCGATCCGGTCACCGACGGACGACCGAAAGAACGTCGATCTCGCTTCCCCTTCGATGGAAAATCCGAGGTAGCGCGTCGTTTCAACGTTGAAATTGGGTAAACGGGAAGGAAAAGCCACCCGGATTGGAGGATCGAGGGTGGTGGCCAGAGAAAGCGCATCGCGATGGGACGGATCAAGAGACGCCTAATCGCCCGTAAACCGAGTGTAAGCAACTTCGGGCTCGCCGAGTCGTGAAAACCGCGTGAACAGCCGGTTTTCGGGCTACGTTGGGTACTGTAGATTCGTCAAAGGGACCGTCGAGGACGAGGTTCGAGCCGAAAGTGAAGACGTACTCGTTCCCGACGCAAACGGAACGAGAATCTTTCCTGCAGAAGCCTGACGATGCCCGGCGATGCGCAAAACACTGGACTTCCTATTACTATTTACATACAATCGAATCTATCGCGCATAAATTTCCATACAGTAGGCAAGTAGGTCATCCATAAACGATACCAGGGAATATACTATATAAAATATTAACGCGAGCGAACATCTGCCGACTTTCGCCCGACCTCAAGATCGCCGACGCGTTCGCGCGACCCACGCGGCCTTTTCATTGACCAAACTAATCTTAAAACAGTTACGATTAGCTTTGCTATATTGCTTGCGACTGTCCCGGTGTGAAAGTCAGCAAAGCTATCTAGAGAAATCGCAGTGCAAGATCAAATTGATAATAAAATACAAAGACACTCATAGCTAGTAAACTCGGTTTCTAAAGGAAGAGATTTCAATTCCAAAAGGTTGCACTTTTGGTGAGTAGTTATTGGCATAAGTGCAAGAATGCATAAACACGATGACGTTGCTACAATGATTTACGCTGGATATAATATTAATAATAATACCGCATATAAACTTGGGTGATTGATGCAGGGTGATTCATGTATGCCATGTGAAAGATGTAGCAAGAATGATTACTGCATGAAAGTTGTAAGAAGAATTTCGCTCGCTTTCTGAATACCTCGAAATCTGGGTTAAAGTGTAGGGGTGTGACGAGTAGTGTGAGAGACTGGTAAAAATGGTGACGAAGCCGAAACATAAAAACTGTTATAAAAACTATGGACTTGCGAGGTTGCGTGGGAAATTATTGTTGTGCGTAATATGTAGATCTAGAGCCTAGAGTCTAGAGTTTAGAAGTTTAGACTGAGGTTACTTGACACTTTGGTCGTGAATACGTCTCGTCCTTCGATGGATTCATGACCCGCTCTGGTCAAATATAACCCTTTTGGGTTATCGAGAATCCGAGTTCGATGTCGCAAAATATCTAAGGTAAGTTGAGTCAAAACAATTGTATTTCATCGAAACCTTCTTCATTCTCTAGTGTCTAGTCTAGTCTCTTAGGCTACCCCCAGAAGAACCCCTCTAATGGACAAGCTTAGGATCATCTATAATTTGTTTGAGAGCTTAGGGAGGAAGCCGACACGTAGGTGTGAAGAGTACGAGGTGTCGACAGGTGGGTAACAAGGTTTCGTCGGAGGACTGCGTATAGGATACGGGGTCGTTTTCGATTGACTTTTCGCGAAATATAGCCGACGGACGGGAACGGGCACGGAGGGGAACGAGAAGGAATAGGAGGGGACATAAATATTAATATAATAGCACTGATTGCGCTAGATCGCGGCGGGTGGCGTGCGGCGTGCGACGTGCGAGGGAACAACGCGCTGCAAATAACGCGCGACGGATAGAGACAGCATGGCATCGAGGAGGAGAGAAACGAGGGATCGACGGGGAAGCTAGCCGGTTGGGGTGGTTCTGGGTTATGTCCGGTAGCATAGTGACATATCCGAGAGGAACGAGAGGGCCCGGATCGCCGCCGCTAGAAAGAGAGGACAAAGAAGCCGGAGCAAGCAGGAAACAGCCGAAATGAAAATCAAAACGGCAAACGAGAAGGAGCGAGCGAGCGAGCGAGCGAGCCGAACCGAACCGAACCGAACGCGAATTGAAAAGAGTCGACGAGATGGGAGGAGAGCGAGAGACGGATTATAAGCGAGCAGAGGGAGAGAGAAAGAGAGAAAAAGAGAGAGAGAGAGAGAGACAGAGAAAGAGAGAGAGAGAGGCTCGCACAGGGTGCGAGCGCGTTCCACCTCGAGCGTCGGGAGGTTTTCCGGGGGCGAGGGTGGCACCACGGGCATTAAATATACACGCTGATTTGTCGTCCGCGGATTGTCACCTCTGATAGCTTTCATTTTGTTGTATATCGGCGGCGGCCGCGCTCGCCCCGCGTAGCGCGCGCTACGCTTTTCGACGTAATTCGGCCCGCTTGATTGACTTTTCAGCTGGCCTTTATGGCGATATTCGTTGCGCGAAACCCGCTACTACCCTGCCCACCGAACCCCGCAGGCCGCGTCTCCCCGTCCTACCCTGCCCTAGACACCTCTACTAGATTTATCGGACAGAGGACGCGTGTCCTACCAGTTTTTCGTTCGGACGCAGCCCGTCAACGAAGCCGTGACGCCTGCCTGACTTTTCGTCACGAACCAGAAGCCCGCGGCTCCCGTTCCCAACGGCGACGTTGCTCGACAAATGCTCGATCGTTTCGACTCGCCATTCCCCGGGAAACCAAAGGATACCTACGTTCCGATCGTCGAGCATCAAACTTCACCGAAACGTCACACAAAGTATTTCTAAATACGCCCCCTAGAGAACAAGTCTGCTCATAATCTCCTTTTCCTCTGCATCGACGACGAACCGCAATTTAAACTATAGAAGACTATAGATGATAGTACTGTTTAGGTCCTGCTCAAGATTCAAGATTATATTAAGGAATTCGGTGATACAGTTGCAGTTATGGTTGGTGACTGTTAAGAAATGGATGGAGAGATTCCGGAAAGGAGAAGACGTTGTGGAAGTTGATGTCTAACACTTTTTATCTACCGGCAGTCTATTCATAGGCTTCGCAATTGATCGCACAAGATCAAGAAGAAGCTTTAAACTCTCGTATTGAATAATTTTGGGAGGAGTTCGTAGATTAACTAGTGGAAACAATTCGAAAACACTGTGCCAAAATAGTTCCACAGCTTTCATTCCCAGCTCATAAGCTACTACATCGGTCTCAGGGTTGGCTTCCTTCGCACCTACTGCACTTCCTCTCTTGTGATCTTTCTTATTCACGTGCACGAGTATTTAGAAAGTATATTAGATTGTGTTACAAGTCCGTTCGCGTTGACGAATGCACAGTACTATATTCTCTTACAAGAGAAAAGATAAAATGCAAAACATGCGATCCCGTAAAAACAGCGAGGCAGAGTACGTTAAGGGTATCAACACAGATGAAACCGAAGAATCGTTCTAAATATTTTCGAAAAGTTTTTAAACGAGGTGAATCGAGTGAAGAATCGTGAAACAAATTGATCGATCGAGGACGGTCGCGTTATGTATCGCGAGTTTCTGCGGCAAACCTTATCGCAGTGTTTTCGCGATCCGCGCAGCTCGTGTTTCCTCAACATCGGACCCGCGGCGATTTTGAATAATATACCGCGTGGCGCGCATTTGTTTTAAATCGCTGGAATTCCGCGGGTATTGTCCATCGGTGAAAACAACGGTCGGTGGTTCGCCGTTGTATTCCACGCACGACTCGTTGCATCGCGCGCAGAGAATAAACGCTTCTTTCTTCGGTTCCCAGAAATTCGACGTCCGCACGGCAACTGCGCCCGTTAATCGCACCCGCGTTTTCTCGACGGTTCGACGGAACACGGATCCTGCGATGATGCTGTACGTCCCCGTCGCAACGACTCCGACGCCCTGCGCCGTCAGAACCGTTTCGTTTCCGGTAATCTCGGCAGGGCAAAAACGTTTTTCTGTAGCTGCACACCGTGCAGCGCAGCGCGGCGCAAGGCGGCTGCACGGCATCCTCGATACCGTTCGGCGTGCTTTCTGATCGTAAAAGTTTTACCGTCTCATCCGTGTACTTGCAACGTTAAAGCTGCAGTAACCCTTTCGAGCGCGCAATTAGAGCAACCGTAAATTTTAATGTTTGCCATTCGAAATGAATAAGAACGGAACGGGAAGAAGAAGAGAAACGCTACGCGCCGGCTGCCGCGGAGAAAACGATTTCGAGAAGAATCGAGGCTATGCGCGCTTCGCTAGAAAACGAGGGTCCGCGTCTTTTCGACGGAATCGAAGGCGAGGAAAATGCGTTCGCAATGGAGCCAGAGAGGGGGCAGGTTCGCCTACTCGAGGCGGAAGCAAAGAAGGAACGGCACAAAAGGGTTCTGGGGTCTTTCGCCCTCGCTACTACTTACTCGCTTGCTTGTTCGCTTGCTCGCTCGTTTCCTCGCTCGCGGCTACGCGATAACGTTACGCGACGGTTATTGGAAATAGTCTGGTCGATCTACCCCACAGTGAAATACACACAGCTCGGCGAGCCTACGTCATACCTTGGCGTATGTACATTATTCATAGCCATCGGAGAAAAGGGCGCCAGCCGTATTACGTATGCCACGGGTTATTATGCCCTCTAAATGTTTAATGTGTTTGCCTTCCTTCTCCGGCCACCGATGTGGCTTTATGTTTTACTAACTAAATTACTATTTTTCTTTTATCAGTCTTTCAACGTTACCTTCATCGATTCGTCGCGGTTCTCTCGTACTTCTTCACCGTCTCGTTTCCGTTTCTCCGATGTCGAACCGCGGTGTCCCCCTTGATCACGCCCCTCTTCCGCAACCGTTTCCGATGGACATTATCAGGTTTTTTACGTCGTTTATCCAATATCTCATCACTGTTCCACGGTCTATTTGCCTTCGGTGGACCGCAGCACACTGTGACCGTCGAAAGAGGTTCCGATACAGAAGTCGAATTTCAAGTTTTTGCCATTCGGTTACACGTATTTCAACAGCTTTAACCGTTTAATGGTGTTGTGGCAGTGACCTTTTTTCATCATCGGCTCCTTTTGCCATCCAAGTCTCCTGAACTCGACCCAAAAAGTATCTCAACACGATTACTAGAATATAGAGGACAGGTTGCGAACACATCTACGAAAATCTGGGAACAATCTCGAGAGGTCTTCTAACACAGTAGAATTTCAGCTATTAATGCAACCCTGAGGGAAAAATGAAAGAAGAAGAGACCAAGAACGCGAATAGAATTAACACCAGATTCGCAACGTGGACCACGTCGCTCAATGTTCCGATGAAGAATAGCTTGCAACGACCGATTATCAACAAAATTAGCGTACACTGTCCCATCGTTTCAAAGCCGATCGACTCCCGAGTCGCGCCCCAGCAGCGGATAAAGCCGACTCTCGACAGACAAATAAATCGCTAGCTGGCGGGCAGCGGTGGCTGGCTGTTTACGAAATTAATATCGCATGGACGTTCCTTGAGAATGCAACGGATACGGAGGATGCGAAGAGAGGATGGACGGGGTCGTTAAAACCGCGGATCCGCTAAAACGCACAACACCGAAACGCGGAACCCGCCGGAAAGTTTGAAATTTACTGCTCGACATATTGGCTGCGAAAGCACACGAAATTAAGGCTAGTAAAACACTTTCCTGACACCTAGTACGCCTCTCGCGCTGCGCTGCGCTCTACCAGCCCACCTCTACCCTTCGGCAAAACGGCTGTCTCTCGCTGTCTCGGACAGAGACCGGACCCGAATAGTTCGTTCGTTCTGCCAAACGGACGACGATGCCCGCCGATAACTCCTCCTTTGTATTTATCAGCATCCCCACTACCCCTGTGACGCAAACATACTTTCTGTCGGTTGATTTCGACGTCTGTCGCGTGTCGCTGTAGTTAACACTCGGTTAAACGGGGGATGAAATCACAGACTGTTTTCTAAAAGTCAGGAAAGTTGGGGAATTTATTTCAGTGATCAAGAGATTCCCCTGTCGGTAAAGGTGAAGTAGAAATGCCACTAGGTCTATTGCACGATAACTAACTCTTTACACGATAACAAGGCAGACTTCTGACCAAGATTTCCTACAAAATCTACTAAATAGGAACGTTATTCTCTTCCTTTAAAACTTGATTCACCTGTTAACACAATCTAGGAATAACAGTAAATGATGACATACTAGAAACAAAAATTGCCTAGGGAAGTTTCCCATTAAGGAAATTATTAAGCTCTTGCGGTACTTTGACGTGTCAGACTCGTAATGAAGATTTCTAATATGAATTTTATTCCGTTATTTTAAGTCGGAATAAAATTCTGTTCTGTTGTCATGAATATATAGTATTCAAGTAAATATAGGCACACAATGAATATAAATTTTCTTCTCCTTCCAAGAAATAAATTAGAACCAAAAGAATTCGGACTATTGCAACTTTGAAGAGAATGGCACAGTCAGTGGTTAAGGACGAAGAAATAATAATCACCGTAGCTGTGAAAGAAATCGTTGGGGTTAAGACTTTGCCTAAAGAGGTTTTCAATGGTTTTTTCAACATCATTCACAGCCGATTTTGCAGTTTTCCAATGAATTTTGCAACAGCCGGTTCAATCGTTAGCCAACGCGATATTACAGGCGACAGAAAATAACTAAAGTTTGCCAGATAGTATAATCCAGATAGTATAAACGCATAAAAATCTGCAGGCTACCCCTAACAGAGATCTGCTAGCTCGCCGACCCTCCACACAGAATGCATTCTCTCTTTTTCTTACATTTGATCGATTTCTGTCCAACTTCTTTTCCTCGAAGTTCCGTTACGTTTAGATCAAGCACACACACAGAGATTGCCCCTCGGGGCACTGACCCAGCTCCGTGAAAATCGGAGCGACGAAACCACGCCCATTCTCGCATCCACTCTGAATCGCGAGATAAATAGTCTCCTATCGCGAACTATGAACTATCGTTTCGAAATTAGGAGTGTCGTTTAAAATAAAAATCCTTGTCCGCGATTAGCAGCCAATGGTTCCATCGAGAATCAGAAATAACATGGATACTGGTCAAACAACGATCGCGTGCAGTTGTTTTCTCGATCGAAGCGTCGCAACGCTTTTCAAGCATATCCAAAAGAAACATCGCAACTCCTCGAAAGCTATTTCTCGAGTGGACTTTCTTTTCTCTACAAATTACAATTGCACGTTGTACAATAAGACCGTGATCACACGAACGTCGAGATAACGACAGAGTAATTTTTCTCGGTTGCAGACGAAAATCAACATTCACGCGACCGTGATCCAAATCCTCGTAGAGCGATGCAAAAGCGACGACGACGACATTTCTTTAAAACATCTCGGAATGGCAGCAATCATCAACTTTGATAGGTTCGCACGAATTTGTATAATGTCTTAACTTCTCGAAAGATAAATTTGCAGGGAGATTAACTGCACTGCTCTAAGAAAATCCCACATAATTATCTCTCTTGTTTTAGATGGAATTTTTATCCACGATTTCGCCCTTATTCGGTTTAAAAATTACGGATTTTCTTGGATTCAGGCGAAAATTGTTTTCTACAACATAATCATATTGTTGAACGATCTCTCCGGTTGCAACGAGACATTAATCAATATTTAGCTCAATGTGGAGATGTTTATAAGGATTTAATAAAAAACCGAACACGATTGTTAATTACGGATGTCATTAACAAGCTACTTCGATGTGAAGTTGTCACTAATGTATCAATTATTGAACCAGAATCGCTTCTAATACTATCGAGTGATGAAAGTGGAATCCCATCAACGAGGAAGAAGTGATTAATAATATATATGATAGCGATGATAATTAAACATTTCGACTAAGTCTAGTTCCTATAACATTAATTACAAATGGCTTGATATATTCGTTACTTCATGAATTCACTGATATATTCTTCTTCTTTGTATTTTCTTCTTACTTTGCGTATTTTCAAATTACATGGTATTCTAAGGAAACGATCTTGCACGTAAATCGATGGATAAGTGTACTAAAAATATTTTTTTCCAGAAATAAACAATATATCTGCTGGCATATGCATCACAACAAGATATACAATCCTGATGTCGCTACTATGACACCATTCGTCACCAAGAAGTTAAAGTTACTGGGTAATTTAAAAAAAAGAATCGTCCTTATTTTTAAGCTGGATGCTTCTATTTTTGCTACTCTTCGTTCAATTTCTTGTGACATGCTTTTACATAATATATCAGATGCAAAACTGGAAAATTGCTCTTTCTTGAATATATTACAGACAGAAAATTTGTAAATACATTGGAAAATTGTTGATGTGACTGATCCTTAAGATAGATTTGAAAATTGAAGTCTCTACTTAACAATAACCCCTTAAACATTGATGTACGATGTTTCTCAGTCACTTTATCAAGCATCGAATGAAAACTGCATTGCATACTTTACAATGATAGAATAAGAGCTGTACACGTCAGAACTTGTCCTCCGTTTATGATTCATAAGGTGTCTAAAAAAATCGTACACCACGTTTAAAGGTGTCGCTGAAATGGAGATGGTTTACTCAAAATTTTGCAACGTTCTTCGAAATGTTTCGATTTGTGAATGCGTTATGAATACATTATAAATATTGCTATATCATGTAAAAGCATATTATGAAAATATGAGCGATGTATTGGAAAAACTTGGACTTCAAGTCTTAAAATCAGTGCGGGTCTATTGTAATAAGACTCGCTTTTAAGAAATTATAGCAATTCAAATATCGAGAACCTGTCGAAAATTGAAAACTTAGTGTTCTTCTTGGAGCCACTGTATTTTCGAGCACTATACGCAACGTGCTAAATGCACATTAAAATCGTCGCTTGTCCAGCATCCCTTGTAAGCAGGGAAACGCGACTGCGTTTAACACGAAAAAGTCTGGTAACTTGGTTAAATCTCTATCGGCGTGTTTGACGCAGCGGCGCGGTTCTTTGAATGGATTTAAAACGGGACTAGGTGAGCGTGGCACTCCTTTATTCGCGTTTCTAACGTCGGTACGTGTCACAGGCTATTCCAATGTCCACGTTTTTAACACGAATCTGTTTAGCCGGGACCGGCGGGGTGCCGCTCGCGTCGAAATAACGGTGTATTCCGAATTTTTTACCGCAACAATATTTGCATTTTTAAAGATAAATTTTGAATGATGCGCTCGCCGAGCGTTGATTCCGGCGGCGCAGGATAACGTTTACTCCGGAGTATCTCGCATATCGAATATCCCCGATTGAACTTCCCCGATTTTCCCATTTACGAAACTTGTCGATCAGACCTGCCGATTGGTTCGGTCGCTCGTGTCCCCATAAAAAATGCATGGGAATCGCAGCAGACTAAAATGCAATGAGGCTGTGGGGATCGCTACCTCCAGTCCCTGCCGATAGATGGATACCTTTCTCGCAAGTCCTCTGAGCGTCCCCGATTAGTATATATACGATTTCCGTTGGATTCAATTACATCCCCGCGTCTAAGGCAGGGTCCGCTAGGTTTGCCTTACTGATGAGTCCTCTAGCGGACCCGGGACGAAACGTTCTCCCTACTCTATTTCTCTCGCTTCCCGCGACACTGGTATGTCGCGGATCTATGTTCCATATACCCGAGATCCAGTCATATGCGATCGACGGTGGTATCTACTTTCGCTAAAAGGCGAGATCGCTCGTGGCATCTGTAGGTCGCAAAACTGATATCGGGAGCCGTAACTCGGTTGGCAATGCAGAAATTGTTCGCGTTTTCCGCGAATCGTCGATCATTGATAAACAAGTGCAAAAAGATACAGATTACAGACGTTGCATCGCAGAGTAGATATAAGAATTGTTTAAATAATTATTTATGAGAACTATTTGCATCGAAAGAATTAATTCATAAAATAACCAATCGAGTGTGACCTAATGTCATGGCTAACAAGAAAACTTGTTATAAATAATAAACAGCTGAAAGCAATAAATTAATCAATAAGATTTGTTCAGTCGAAACATTCAGTCTACAGTCTCATGAGACTTACACTTTCTGCGCTGCAGCCTGATGTAGTTCACTAGCTGGCCGTTCCATTTAGGTAGAGTCCGCTATTGTACTAGAGCATTTTCTACAGAGTCGGTAATTCAGTAACAAATAAACAGAAAAATGTATTGTATGTAATGTTTGTATGAATTATAAGCCTGCAGAGGTTGTTAAAAAATAATGAGTAGTAGGGTAAATAAAATAAAAGAAGGAAAAACGGAACGTAAAAAGAAAGTAAAATCAAAAAACTTACCAGAACGACGAATGAAAAATAAACGGGGGTAACGGGGGTAACTGCAACAAACGAAAAAGTACATTTTAAACAGACGTTTACTCGTTAAATGAAAAGGAAACTTGAATGTAAGTAGTATAACTT
Source organism: Augochlorella aurata (assembly GCA_028455555.1). Classification (NCBI taxonomy): domain Eukaryota; kingdom Metazoa; phylum Arthropoda; class Insecta; order Hymenoptera; family Halictidae; genus Augochlorella; species Augochlorella aurata. The sequence goes on along the minus strand of CM052167.1, from coordinate 49,500 downwards.
TTATTGACAACACATTCTCCGCTCGGCTTATCGTTAAAATGACTTACAACGATATGCGTTCTCCGATTTACAATTTCTTCCCTAGAACTAAAGTACATGCTGCGCGAACGCAGCGCAACTAGTACATATATTGATGCTGTTGGTCACGCTCATACTTTCGCGCCATGTTTTCAACCCTTTCCTTACTAACGACGACTATAATCACCTAACGTCAAACGATCGTTATTTTCCAGTGGTCACTATACTCAAATTACGAATGAAAGTTATCACTCAGACAATAGTATTTGGGTCTATTTGGACCCAATTCCTCAGAGTTCGTCTGACTTACAAGCTTTTGACGATCGACTTAGATTACAATTTATTTTTATTAAATTCAATGACGATGTCGACGATTTTATGAGAAAAAAGATAGAAAAGTTATTTAGAAAAGTTTCTGGACAAAGATGTGAATCAGCTGCCTTCTAAGGGTTAACAGAAGCAACTAACCCTTAATTACAATGAACACCTTCGTTTGCTCGCCGTGCACAGCTTCTAAGCAAGAAAATCAAATAGTCGGTGATTGTTCGCCAACAACGATCTACCACGAAGAAATTCGGAATTTAATCGTCTGTCGTCGAATTCGGAAAGATCAAGTTTGCATGGAACTCGCGCGGTACACAACCACTTGTGGATCCAAGACACGAGAGATACGCGTGTGTCCCGACGTCGGTGATCGAGGGGATTTATCGCGCGACCGAGATCAGACGCAAGCTGCGCCTTTTCTCGAAAGCACGCGTATATCGCTCGCGAAAACCGATGTATATACGTATATACCGAACGGTCCACGAGGACAGAGAATTTTCGTCGAAAAATCGACGGAGGATTGTGCGTGTATGCGTGTGTCAACGCCATGTCAAATTTCGACTCGAGTTGCTCGGCAAAAGTAGAAAGAAGTCGATGATCTTACCGGTACTGAACAAACGGAAAATCACGGGTTCCTTGCAACGATCGCCAACAAAAATTTCACACGGGAAAACAACACAAAATTCACAAAACATTCGGGACCTAGCGGCGAGACGTTTCGCGCAGACAACTGCATGTATACACAGCCGACGGTGCTGCCGCGCAGTAACCACGGCGCAAACAAGACACACGACTCGAACCGCGCGCAATTTCAAATATTTGATCTCCTCGACATTTTGGAGCGATAGACGGGATTGGACAATTCGAACAGGACTAATCACTATGTTTCCCGCAAGTTGCGAGAAACATTCTTAGGCACATTTGTTTATTTATACTAGCAATTTTATTGCATATTCCTTAAACAGTTTCAAAATCTATTAAAAATAAAATTACCAATCAGAATTCACTAAATATTGGAAGATAGATGATATAAAAGATTCAACATTCTCAATATTTGATTGGCATTAATATTTAATCTACAGGAAGTCTATTCCTAGCACTGTCTCATAACCTCGATCATTTTCCATTGTGTAATATATATATAAAGCATTTCCAGTAATATATATTTTTCTAAACCCAAGTTTAGAAAACAAAGAGGACTGGCAAACCCAGGTGATAGTATTGAGAAAGATCCGTAAGAAAGGTTACGGGTTCATTTTTGTCTCTCCTTCTCTCCAACGTCCCTCCTCCCGCGGAAATATAGATTACCAAAGGTGGCAAGAGGCACCGAAAAAATTTGAACGGACAACAGCTCGTGGAACAGCGAAGGTTCGGCCATTCGAAAAGGCGTCGACGTAAACGCGAGGGCAGAAAACGAAAAGTATGGATCGAAATAAATAGACCGAGTATCGAATAAAGGGAAGCACGTCGAGGGGTGGCGATGCCGGAGTGGAAGGGAGAGAGCGAGAGAGAGAGAGAGAGAGAGAGAGAGAAAGAGGGAGGAAGAGGGAGAGATTGTGGCTGTGGTGGAAGCAGTGGCGCCTTTAAAGATGGCTTCCGTGGGTAGCGCGCCGTGTTGGGAGCAAACGGGAAAATCGACGAAAATCTTGGACGATTTCGCGAGTATCGGTTGAATCGGGGTGTGTTGGCTGGTTCGTGCAGAGGAGAAGAAACGGGTTCGCGAGGGTGTGTGCTGTGCCAGTCCGAGAGAGGAAAATATGACCGTGGCTCGAGAATCTTCGGCCGATTGAAGAGGGGAAGAGGAGTTGGTCGCGTCGCATCGCATCGGTCGGCGTGATGCGGAGAGAGCAGACGAATCTAGCTGCGCTCGTCATACTACCCCGTGTCGAGTGACAGCCGCGCTTACGTAACGGATTATTCTCGCTATGATAACGATATTCCAGCCGCGGACGCGAAACAAGAAACTATTTTACCGGGTTATTCGCGGCGCTGGCCAGCAGCAATCCGCTCGAAATAAGCATCGCGACTGACCTGAATTTCCACTGTCTCTCGTTCCGATATCGCGTGCTACGAGAACGCTGTCGTTGTCGGCCGCCTGCTTCTTCTTGCCGAGCCACGAGAGCTGCCGGGAAACCCAGTCGTCGGTCCTTTTCGAGCTGGAATGAAATTATGACAGCGGCGCTCGTCATGGAAAACGTGAATTGGGATCCCGGTGAGTAATCGTTATTTCATCCGCCAGCAAAACCTACCTCACCGGAGCGAACCGTGTTTATCGTTTTATCGGGTCCACCGTGGTTCCGTTCAGCCGTCATTTGTTTTCGTCGACGTTTATCAACGACAGACGGTGCGTGCCGACGTCGAGATTTTGAAAATAGCGATGCCTCGTGGTGCGTCGCGAAGGCGTGGATTTTTACCGGTTACGTTCGTTCCGGTTCGGTGCCGTTCGGTTCGTCTCGGTTCGGTTCGCGGCGGATCGGTTCAGTTCGCCTCGATTGAACGCAATTGTATTTTACGCACGGCGAACGCACCGCGTTAGACAGGTGCTCGGCGGCTATTTCTGTCTGCTACCAATCCTCACTTTTACCTGTTATTAAACCTTACCAAATTCTACCGATCGTCTCCACTGGGTCAGATTTGTGTCAGAGCAAAATTTAACACTGTCTATGGTCGTTGGTGTGCATCAAGGTTCTCTATTTCGAAAAACGGGTCATAAACTTCATTCCATGAATACCATTTCGTCTATTGTTGTCAGAATATACACATTCAATAATATTTCATATGACTGCCGCAAGAATTATTTATAATCCGACCCGATGTTATTGTTTTTCTAACTTCAGGGAATCTATAGTTTTTACAAAAGTTTTATATGATGCTATCGACCAAGGAAATAGGGGTGGATTCGGAAAGGCAGCATAAAAAGGTTATCCCTATCTTTTCGATCAACATCATCGTGGAAAATTACCAGAAAAATTATAAATATATAAAAGTTAAGTGCAATCAACAATAGCAAACGGAGCTTAAATCTACCAGACCATTCGAAACGTTTCACATTGTTTATTTTACACGTGCCACTATATTTTTCGCATTCCTTATATATTTCGGTTCATATTATAATAGGGACGAATAGAATCTTAGTATTTTTACATGATGCAACAAACTACTGTTACTTTTCCTGTTTGATGGATCGGAGTATCATTTCCCTCGAGTTCTCGTTGTTCCGATTATTCTTGGACTTTATTGCAGCATAACACCCGTATTGGCGTTCACTGCGGCAACAGAATCCTTGTTGGATCGATTTGATTCGACTCGAATCGCGTCCATGTAGGTGTTCATAATCTACAGATCATCCGGTAAACAGGTAAAACGTCGAGGGTTGTTTGATGCGTGTACGAAAGCGCGCTCGGCGACAGCGAAAAACGGTCAGCTTTCGTACAAAGGTTCGACATTTCGTTTTTTTTTCCCCCTAAACGAACAAGGCAAAGGAGAAGCTCGGCTCCGAACGGTCGCAGGAAATTAATTTATCGATCAGGAGGTAAATGTGTCGTGCACCGGACGTTTCCGAGCCGTGCTCGAACAACGCTGTCCCGACTCCGATAACAAAACCCCTCTGCCCGATATAATTCCAATAACGAACGAACCCACCGACGAACGAACGAACGAACGAGCAAAGCGGCGTCTTTCATGGTAATTTCGTTGTCTCGTTTTCCAGCGTTGTCCAGGCTCCTGAACTCTCTTCAGGAGAACAAAAGCGAAATACCGAGCTGCACGGACGAGGAGTTCGGCTTCCTCAGCGATCTGCTGCAGTCCAAGGAATTGAACGCGTTGGTCAACGTCCACAATAAAATTGTGAACAATGTCAAGGACGACAAGTTCTTCCCGGTTCTATCCAACTCCATGGACATCGACATCGAGGTTTTGGACCTGTTGTCGACAAAAACGCACATCTCAAAAGAGTGCAAGGAGCTCTTTCACCTTCTCCAAAAGCCGCACATACAGGTACACCAGTGACCACGTCGACCCTCTTTTCGACAACGTACCAGCTAGCTTCTCTTCGATTGTAGCAATGGCGTTGTAGTTAGCGATAGGATCAAGTATATATTTCTATGGGATCCTTCAAAAAGGGAAGCAGTAGTTTCAAGTAGACTCGAATCCAGACGTTATAGATTCGAACGCTTTTATAAATATTTTGTAGAACTTAAACCGAACTTCCTCCAAGTATACTGGAACTCCGAGTAGATTCGATTTTTTTATGATTACATACACATGTATTGTATTCTCTCGATATTATAATGAAACCTATACGTATAAGTATAGATTAAAACGACCAATAATGAGAATGATACCGTATGATTTGAATATTTCCAACATCGAACAGCTTACAATTACGATTTCGAAACAACACATACTCATCCTAAACGGATCGGAATCAACTTGTACAAAATGATTGCATAGCAAGTATACTTAATTAAACTTTACTATTTTTAGCAGTAGTTGAAACCAATGAAACGAAACTTGGTTATTGAAATTGACTCGAAAATATCGAACTTGATCCCACTCTTAGCTGCAATCCTCTTATCAAAGAACATCCTCGTACTCCCCATTGACCATATTCTTTAGAAGCAAGTACATTTTTGTTCCCGATAAATTACAAAGGTCGACGAAGCTAATGTCAATGTTGTCGAATTACCGACGAGGAACTCTGTAGTCGTTTTCGGTCCTACGAACGAGACGCTGAAAATGGGTACACCGATAAGAGAGCCCGGTTTGTCGCAGGGTCTTTTGTGCGCACACGACGCGGTTGCCCAGAAAGACTACTACCCCCGCTTGCCAGAAATCCCTCTGGAGGTGGACGAGGACGAGGAAACGGTGAAGATCGTGCAGTTGGTGAAGTCGAACGAGCCCCTGGTACGTCACAGATAGGCCTTACAGAGTTGTCCGGTGCTTACTTTTGTTAGAGTGTCTTTAAAGTTTTCACGCTCGATTAACACGGTAAAGAGAAAGCTTGATTATACGTCACGGTCGTGATAGCATTAATAACAGGAGATAGCGAACTGTACTAACGAACTATACATGATAGCGTAACGTAAACTTGCAACACCGTAAAATCACGTCGATTTTGCATGGGTGTTGATCCTGATTAATCCTTTGTACCGACGTAGAGCGCGCCGTGGCCCCGTAACACAGTATCTCGTAGTATCAAATACGTATCCTGAAGCATCGCGGTAGCGATGCTCAGAACACTTCTCAAGTAATCACGTGTTTCTTTCATCGTCAAACTTGCTTCGAAGTGTGGCACCGGCCTTGAACCGATCGTGGTAAGTCGCCTTCAAGCCGAAACATCTACACAGGCCTGTAACACGTTTCACGCGTAATCACATCGATTTGCAGTAACAACGATTACTTTTGTAGTTGTCATCTCTCATTTTTCTGTTTGGTTCGTTCGATTGTTTAGTTCTCGGTTCCGATCGGACCTCTGATCATACACACATGTACACACGTACACGCACACGTACACGCCAGCTCTAATACTGGAATGAGAATAGAGCGTGAACGAACCGCGCTGTAAATAGAATACCGCTGTCCCCCCCCCCCCTCCAACTACCTGCCAGACTAATTTATTAATTTCGCTTTCATCTTAATTTTGACACAACCTGCGTCCCGTTAGTTTCCGTTGTTCTGTTTGTGATTTTTGCTTGTAAATAAAACGATTTCTCCATCGTAAATCACATTGTTATCCTCTGTTATTGTCCCGCATGTCCTCGCGCGAGTGTCGAAAATCCCTCGGAGCGATCCGAACGCGATTCGGAAGTTCGAAATTGAGGAATCTCGAAGTTTGTCGTACATCTCTCGAGGGATTTTCAGCAACGAACAGTATTTGTGTGTCGCCAATCTGAACGCGGACGGCTTCAAGCGACCTCGATCGAGCGCGCGATTTCGATTCTATTTCTTTCGTTCTCTGTTTCGTTTCAATTTCATTTCTCATGAGAAACGGATGGTGCTCCCGAGCACGCGCGTCTCGCAACGCAATTAAAATACTGGCTTGCCCGTTCACGATAGGGGGCGACCTTAAAAACGTGCGAAGTCACCGGCAAGATCGTGATAGCGCGAATAATGCACGGCGGCGCAGCCGATAGATCCGGCCTGATTCACGTCGGTGACGAGATTTGCGAGGTCAACGGCATCAGCGTCGAAGGGAAGACTCCAAGCTGTGTTCTCCAAATACTGGTAGGTCGCGCGCAGACTCTTTCACTTCCAGTCTTATACACTCCTGGACAAGAAGACGACGCGTTTCTAAACTCTTAGCCAACAATTCCGAAGCATGGCCAATTTCGCAAAATACGCTGTGCCATTTTCTTGTCTCGGTGTGCGATGTTGTAAATTGCAAATAAATTAGAGTGGAAGACAGGATTACAAGGGTAAATATTCGGTGTTTCTTTCCAGCAAAATTCCGAAGGTACGATCACGTTTAAGATAGTCCCGGCGGATAGCAAAGGAGGTTTTCGGGAGAGTAAGGTACGCATCGAAGAGCTGAATTCTTTGTTGTCGACCTCGCCGAATCGAAAGTTTCGAGAAACGTGTATCTCAGGTTCGACGAGGTTCGCGCAAATCTTCAGCACGTCGGAAAGACGAATGATTCTATTTGCGCGCGATAGGTTCGAGTCCGAGCGCATTTTTCGTACAAGGCGTGGGACGATCTGTACATACCTTGCAAAGAGGCTGGACTCGACTTTACCAAGGGTGACGTTCTTCACATTGTCGGCCAGGATGACGCTTATTGGTACGACTCCAATCGCTTGATTCGTTGTTTGTACGCACACGGTACCGAGAATCACGTTCCAATTGCATTCGTTTCGAAATAGGTGGCAGGCGAGACGCGAGGGTGATCGAAATACGAGAGCTGGCTTGATCCCCAGTAGAGCTCTTCAGGAAAGACGAATTATCCTCGAGAGGCAACAGAGGGATCAAACCCGTGACGACAATATAAGTAAGTCGTTCGGTTTCACGCTCGAACGGGACAAAGTACGTAAAACGATCCTAGCAGCGTTTCCTAAACAAGGAAAAGTTATTCCAAAGGAACAAAGGGAAACCTGGGAAACCTGGGAAACGTTTGGGAAACGTTGGTAGTAGACGATCGCGGTTATTGTTTTGACGTTTCTAAATATGAATTTGTAGTTTTAGTGAAGTTTTGCAAGTCCGATGGCATGCGCAGCATTAACGCGTTCAGCTAACATTAATGTTTAACGTTTATCGGAGCTGGTCCAGGCTGCTGTTCTTAACGGGTGTTGGCCTGACGACCTAACCGTCGGTTAGGCTTGTGTTCTGTTCCAGTGCCTTTGCCTTCATTGTGCCCCCGTCCCAGTACCTCTTTGCACGCCTCGCCCACAAAGTGCAACTTGCAGGGAGTAAAAACTAAAAAAATCATGTATGTAGCTGCAGAGAACGACGATTTCGACCGAGAAGAAATACCGACCTACGAAGAGGTCGCGAAGCTCTACCCGAGACCAGGTCTATACCGGCCGGTGGTTCTGATCGGGCCACCGGGAGTCGGCAGGAACGAGCTCAAGAGGCGACTCATGGCCGCCGATCCCGATAAGTACAAGACGCCCGTGCCTTGTAAGTTCGAGTCACCCGTGACCCCCTTCTCTCGTGCTCGACGCGACCCAAGCTTCGCGCCATTCTCGACTCCATCGACCTTCATTCTCTCTAGCTAGATATGGGATCCGATTGTCTGCGTGTTTCGTTTCACCAGTTTCGATTTTGAATACTAGTCAGATTCGACTCCGCTTGGAACACTATTTATTCCATGCTCCAATGCCAACACCATTAACTGGATCGCCAAGCCTCTCCCCGGTGACACTCCCACGTTTCTCTTCAGATACCTCGAGACCACCGAGACCGGGCGAGATCAACGGCAAAGAGTACCATTTCGTGACCCGCGAAAAGATGGAGGAGGAGATCGCCGCCGGAAAGTTTATAGAATACGGCGAGTACAAGGGCAACTTGTACGGTACCAGTTCCGAGAGCGTTAGCTCCCTGATAAACGCTGGCTACGTGTGCCTCTTGAATCCGCACTATCAGGCCCTCAAGATGCTACGAACGCCGCAAACGAAACCGTACGTGATATACATTAAACCGCCGAGGTTCGAGATACTGAAGGAGACTAGGAACGACGCCAAAGCTAGGTCGACCTTCGACGAGCGCAACTCCCGCGGCTTCACGGTAAATATCCCTTAAGTTATCGCAGGCGTGGGCAACAAGTACCTTTTGATCTAGGGTGCAACACAACTTGATAAGACATTAGATAACATCCTGTTGAAAATTTCCCTCGCTCTGGTCGAAATGTATCTTGCTCCGTGTGCCTGAGCTTCGACGCTCGTGCTTCCAACGAAGCCAAGTGGACACAGGACATGCCCCCACGCCTGTCTCTCGTAGTCTGAACGCGAGTTGATTGCGTTGGTGTTCCGCAGAACGAAGAGTACCATGAGATCCTGCACAGCGCAGCCAGGATAGAGTTTCTCTACTCGCATCTGTTCGACGAGGTGATAGTAAACGCTGACCTCCCGATGGCGTTCGAGCAACTGGTCAACGCGGTTCACCGAGTAGAATCGGAGCCGCTCTGGGTACCTGCTTCGTGGGTTCAATAAGTCTTCTGCCGAAGACCTGAATCGGAAAGGAGATATCTGTTTGTTATCGATGCTCCCCAAAGCATTTACCAAAGATCGACGATGCTTTTCTTGATGTTTCTCGAGGAAGGCCCTCCGGTAAACCGCGTCCGGATTCCCTCGTCTACCGTTCTACGATGTATCAAGAGTTGTCAGACACTTCCAGATAATACTTTCCACCCGTAGACACGAGTATGGTTCCTTCGTTTCCCGTTGGCTCCGCCACCGCCACCGCCACCGCCAACCGCTCTTAAGAAAATTCCTCGGTCGACGGCGCGGGGCCCAACGCCGATGACGGTTTATCGGACGGTTTTCGGGGCTTTGAGAGCTTGTTTTCGGAATCGTTTCGCCTTTCTGTACCGTGCGTTCGAAAGCGTAGATTGTTGACCGCCTCGGACACCGCGCGCGAGGAGCGGACGCTGCGCACAGCTTTCGATTATTCGCGATGGTTTCGCGAGCGCGCAAATGCAAGTTACTCGTAGATCGGCGACAGCTCAGGCTACTACATCGAGAGGAACGCAAGAACTGCGTTAATGTTCTTACGTAACCCCCGGGATCAACGATTATAAATGGTACCGCCTGGACGGATAGCAAATTTATTACGGTAAAATTCGAAATTTTCGAGAAATAGGCGCGCGAGCGCACGCGTGTGAGCGAGCGAGCGCTGCTACCACGCATGACCTTTGATCCCAATTGTTGTTGATTGTTGCCAAATAAGTATCGTACCTAGAACATGTGGTGGGAAAAATCACCTCTCACGTTTATTGTATTTTTCACTCGATCAGCATTGCCACGATATCGCTATTTTTTTCATAATTAAAGGGCTGCCAGCGCGAGGAAGTTTTATGCGCGCTATCGTGCCGGCGTTGCAGTAAATAGCGCTCATCCTCGATGTAAACTCTGTATGTTATCGGAAATATAGCATTACACTTTGAACCACGTTTTAATTGCCTCGCACCTCTTCCCTCTTCTTTCCCCGATTCCATCGCGATCGGCGCGCACCTATTCGTTAGCACCTAGATCGTCAAGCTAGATCGCTGGGTTAGATCCTCGGAGAATCGACTCGACCTTTGCTTCGCGGAGGAAATTGGCTCATTTCCGTTGCAGAACGGTTTTTAAAGAGTTCCGTGATCCGTGTGAGAACTCGGAACGACAAGTACAAAACGTTCGCGTGATCGCGATCACCTCTAAGAATGCCGACACAGCTACGAATTGGACAGTCTTTTTCACCGTATCATAATCTTCCTTTCATCGTTCGGTATAGCTAGTTTGAATTTTTATCCGACGTAGTAGTAACGGAATATTCGTCGTACCAGGCGGTTCGGCTAACGCTAACCTTTTACCATCGCTAATATTAATTTCGTCGAATTCCACCAGTCACTGGTTTGCGTAGCACTTTTAAATTTAGTAAGTTTTTACGATTGTCACGATTTTTCAGATGGAGGAAAGAACTGCGACTAACCGTAATTTTGGACGTGATGAAGCTGCCACAGAAACGTTTTCAACGATTTTACAAATGGATTTTACACTGATTAGTAGACTGCGGATCTTTATGCAAAATAAAATGTTTCGATGTTAACTATAGGAAGCAGAAGTTAGTTAAAAATGTATTTTGCCGTTTAATCATGCCGTCGATACATAAAAAGTAGCATGACTTTAAAAATTGCCGTTTCACCTACTCATTTTTGCTATTATTATTAATATCACCATTTAATAATTAAACAGACAAAATACTATTTAGATTACGGAATATAATACATACAGTGATTTCATTCGAAAACACGTATTGTAAATTGCGTCGGAAGATTTGCTGTAGGAGTTTACATATCCGATAATGTCCTGTCCAGTCTCCTGTCCAAAAGAGCGCTGCGAGGATTTGAATCTGCAAATGAAATATGCGTCCGCAACGCCAAATAATTACGATACCCGATGGTCCTGCGCTATTCCCAAGAGCGCGTCAAATCAAATTGCTATCGGTTTCTCGGCCGTCGAATACAGGGCGCTGCTTTCTTGCGAAGAAGCACGGAACGCGGTCAGTTTTGAACACTATTTTTAGTAAGTTCGGATTTTCTAATTGATCTTGAATCACCGAAGCGTCGAAGCACGTGCACGCGCGTCTCATCGGTCGACCGGTGTGTTACCGAGCAAAAATAGATCGAAAATATATCGAGGGAGAACGCACGCTGAACACACACGTCGAGCCGAACTTTCCTCGATGCCTCGAGGACGGATATCGGCATCGATCGAATTATGAATCATCGAAAGGTTGATCGGCTGCGTTTTCCGGATACTAATGCCTCGAAAAAGGAGAATCTACTGTCGTTTTCCATTGACTATGGGTCACTCGAAAAGTAACACCTGGCTGAAATCCGCGGCTGCGCGGAGGGAACGGCGTGCTGTACGGCCCTCGTGATACTTTCAGAGCGAGGGTGCGAATTAAACTTTGGCCCAGTATCCAATCAACCCCTTAGTCGAGCCGATCGGATCAAACGATCGCTCGATGGAACTAGCAATGTGTTGGACGCTCCTCTTCGACGCATTCGCTATACGCAACTGGATGATCCCGAGTGACGGTCTCTTACACAGTGAACATTCGAAGATGTGTGGCCGTGTGTTGTCGAAAGTTTGAGGAAATAGTGTGTTACGCGATCAAAACGCTCGATCTATAGGCGTTAATTACCCATGAGACCGTGTGCCGTATGTGTGTCGCGTTACGCTAGATGGAATGGAAACAGGTAATATATTGTCGGATTAAAGTTTTCGTGGCGAGACAAGCGCGAACTGGATTCGAAGAAAGCGCGATTCGTTGCGCGTTAACGAGCCACTAAACTGTCACGGTCACGATATTAGGCGACAAATTTACGAATCGTAGCGAGTCTCTCGTCGACCTCGTTTAAAATTAAACCGAACCCGGTTAGTAGACGGAGGAAAAGATCCACTTCTAAGCGAAGCGCCGCGTCGCGTATCGTGGACAGTGTTTCGTTCGCGAGGTTATTATCTCGCCTTTGAAATGTGTCAATGACACTGCGTCGCACGTGATTATCAACGAGACACGATTAACATTCCTAACGAACTCGCGTGCGTGTTCGCTCACTGTCGATGACCTTCGTCGGTTCGTACCGGGTTCCCTTATGAATTTTCATTAATCGCCGCGTTGTATTTGGAAAGTACGACTCATAACACGCCTTTTAATAATACCCTTACGAAGTTGCCCGTTTCTGCAACGCGATGATGGCAGACGGCTCGTCGTTCTCGGAATTTATAGTGGAACCGACGAAGCGGCGATCCAACAACCGCCTTTCCAGGCGCTCAGCATTTTTTCGTTCGCCGACGACTGTGAATTAATAATTCTCTCGATACTTTCAGCCTCGAGAAAGAATTCGCAAATATTTCCATCGGGTTCGACAGTCGTTTATTCAGCGGGTATTTAAAGAGGGTTCGATCGGATCGAATCGAGCCTCGACCGCACACGCGAGTTCCGTTCGAAAATATCTGCACTTCGATCGTAGATCTTTCCTTAAAGCTTATTGATCGCGGTTCTCCGCGATGCAGCCGGTCGGAACAACAGGTCGGAAAAACGCGTCCGTTTCTTATTTATGCATGCGCATCTATTACGCTGCGAGCAGAGAGATTTAATTAGATATTATGCAATCGCGGGTACGATCGAGTCTAAGTCGTATTTAAAAGTCGATATTAATCGGTTTGCAACGTCGCCAGACTCCTGCACATTCGTCCGTGTCATATTTGGCGCTCGTTAAAAACCGTTAAATCGAGAAATCGGTTAAATCGTTGACATACGACCCTGACGCTCGCGGCAGACTTTCGTGAGACGGTAGAAATATTTCAAACTTCTAATCTCTTTCGGTCCGCGTCGCAGTGTCTGGATAGGACACAGAAATTAGCTGTACTAAATATAACCGCGGCAATATTAAGGCTTTGCACTTTCGGAGCTTTTCGGCCGTTTCGAGTCCTAGAATCGAGAAATATTTACCGAGATGCAGTTTTTCTCGCATGTACTTTGCATTCGAAACACACGGAATTCTGTTAGCGGAGGATTAATCGTTTCCGTTGCACGTGAAATATCGTGCAGCGATGAAAATACGAAAAGTCAGCGATCGAGGCACGACAGGCGATCCTCCAGACTAGGGAGTCAGGAGTTTCAAAGATCGATAAACGGCAGGAGTCGAGCGTAGCATAATCGATGGATTCCCGTGCATCCGAGAATTCAAAATATTGGCTTAACGCCAGAGCCGAGAACGACAAGCCTCCCGAGAGCAAATGTAACGCCGCCAAAATAAGCACGCGGAATCGGCCCGGCGCAAAAGGACGAGTCTACGCCTAAAGGTTACCCCGGGGCCTCGGTTGTTCACGCATGCAATAAACCGGGTTCCCGATTCGGGAATACCTATCGAAGTCACGAATCCCGATTGCGGAAACCTATCAAATGGACTTGATGTGCAAGCGGAACGGGTTCGATCTGTTGTACTGTGATGTCTGCCTATAAATATAAGTCGTTTGTCACAGCCTTTCCTCGAGAGCTGTCCACCTGTAGAGGACGCTACGGGATGCTCTGGAAACCGGCGTTTCTTGGCCAGAGCACGAAATCGGAGCTTAGATATAGCACAAAAGACCCCTAAAGATTCGGGAAGCTTATAAAAGCGACGGACGTTAGAGCGTTTAACTTGGCGCGAATTCGGTAAATATGAGTGCTTTGTCGATTCGGCCACGAAAAGTCGCTTTCCAAGAGCACCGCGTGCCACCAAGAACCGATCCTGATAGAAAATATTGCAGATCGAGAAGGGATTTTCAGAATTTTCGTGTTCACAGCACTCGATGGAGTCTGCAACAACTTTGGCGAGGAGTCGCAAATTGTCGAATACCACCGCTCCCAGTTCAGGAAGAGCAGCTGTGTCCAGCGGGATCAAGTACGGTCTCGGAAACGGTCTACTGGTCTCGTCCGTGCAGCGAAACGTTCTGCAAGTAAGCGATTCTCGCCGTTCCTGGCGTGTTTGCATGTCTAACGAGAGATCCGACCGCGCGTCATCGCGGCACAATCAGTCTACACGATCTTTATAAACTGTTTTACGTACAGACCTTGCCGATTTTTTCGCGCTCGACCGCGTTACTCTGTCGGAGTAGGGGAGCAGAAGATGAAGCGCGTCCGGAGTAGAAGCGAGCGAAGCTGTAGAGAGAATGCTACTCGCGTCTTGCGTCACAATGCCCCGCCGCACCGGTTAATTATTGGACGGCGAAAAAACGCGTAATGTCGCGTCTGGAACGAGCAGAGATTGGCAGTCGTTAGCTGGTGGCGGCGATGACTCGCAGAGCGTGTTGCTCGCGTATGGCTCGCGAATCGCTCGCGAATAAGCTTCGATAACGCGGGTACACGCGCAGACTAGCCCGAACGAGCGGCGCGAGGACTTAACCGACATATAAATAGCGTTTAGTTGAAACGGATGCGGTAGAACTCGCGTGCACGTCTTGCGAGGCGATCCGGAAGGCACGGCTCGCTTTCCAAGGAACTTCTCCTACTCCGGCACGCACCACCGACATTCGGTGCCCCCGTGATTCGCGACACCGAATCGCGACAAACCGACACAACCAGTCAGTCAGTGATTTGCGAGAGTTTCCGCGGGTACGTTCGTGTTCGAACCACGCTTTCGCCCACTTTCCTCCGAAATTTCGCCGAGACCAACTCCTCGCAGCGCGACTCTCGTAAGTGTTTCTGCGAATCACGTTCCCCGTTCTCTTATCGAGATTTTCACACAGTATTTTACGAAATGGAACTCCTCTCTTCGTCTGACGTCAGTTGCTTGCTATGGATTCGTTAACATTGATCTCGTTTATCCTTTTGCCATTTTCGAATTGACCTACTGCGCGCGACGAACATCTTACAACATCTTACCGATTGCCTTATTTCGCGCAATTAACACTGTTTTTCCGAGTTAATTCTATAGAAAAGTAAAGCGATTAAACAATATTATGAATAATAATAATATTAAAGTAAAGCTTTGAATGCTGTCTTCTTACCCCTTTAATAGAAATGATTTTAAATTAAAATTCGAAAAAGTGTCCTTTACCCGTTTGGTAAAAATAGCGTTGAAGAAAAGTAACGCGTATTCTACACGGACAAACTTTTGCTCAAGTACTCGCTTGAAGTCGCGTGAAAGCGTTTGACATTCGGGACAGCTCCGAGTACGCCGATATAAATGTTGTGATATGTTTTTCACAGCCTTTATGTTCCTGGAAATATACTTGGTTTGATATATTCTGAGCTGTCCCTGAAAGTACATTCTCCGGGATTCATTGCCACAGTTTTTCATTCCGTAACTTTGACACCGCGGGGCGAATTAAGTTCGGGAAATGAGGGATGGATGAGGGTTGGTGCGGAATAGAAAAAGAGATAAAGGTGTGCCCCGTCGTTTGCCATTGAAACCGCGACGGCGAGATAACCGGGGATACCGAAAGGTTCGTTTAATATGCACGTATGGTGATTCGAGCAGAAATCCCGGCGGATTCTGGATGATGGCTGGCAGGTAAACGGTCTCCAGGCGGCGCGAGTAAAGTGCAACTCTCCGGTAAAGGGCAGGACCTGCACCGTGAACAACTACAGCATCGTCGCCTCTAGGGGAGAGCTTGCTCGAAATAACTGCGCAGCGAGAGAGACGCCGGCGCCGTGTAGCGCGAACAAGAGGAACAACACGATCCTCGACGCATCCGCGTGCACCCGAGGCGCCGTGCGCCGCGACGCCTTTCTCGAGCGAGAGTTCCCGAGGAAACAGCTCCCCGAAGACGCGGCCAGGTTGAACAGCGTCGGCAAACTCGGCCAGCAGCGGACTATTCGCAAATCGTTCTCCGTTCCCTTGAATCTCACGGAAGGTATTCTCTCCCGGCGTTCTATCTCGAATTGATTTCGCGTTTGCGATGCTATCCAATTTTCATTTGAATCTTCAGGTGTTTCGAACCGAGAGAAGCCGAGAAGGTCACCCGATGATGGTATACTGAAACGATCCTCAGGCTTGTTGGCGAATCTCACGCACTCGGTGAGCCGGATCACGGAGTGGGGAGCAAAGGACGACTCGACGAAGCAAGGGAAAGCTAGCTCGCATCTTTGTCGCTCGGAGACCACCACCGGCGGATCGAGCAAGTACTCGACCTTGAAGGGATACTTCTCGATCCTGAGCAGCGTCACCGGCGACCACCACCACCCAGTCAGACAAACTCTCGGACGTTCACCGAGCTGTCAGACGCTGCCGATCGAACGGAAGAAGAAGACCGCCGGTGGTCGCGTCAAGAAATCGGTGTCATTCAGCTCGGACACCAGCTTCCAAGAGAGAAGATCATCCTTCGGCAGAGCGGCCGTTCACGAGGTCAAAGTCTATCACAAGGGCGTTCTGCAAGGTACGCCATTTCCATTTCCGAACAATATAACACGCTGGTTGAACTGCTGACTTTTAACGCTGGGATTAGCGCGGCGCTCTTTGCGTCACTGTTTTCTTTGGAAGTCCTTCAAGAGGACGAACTATGCACGCGTTCGACGCGTGCGTCTACAAACGGACTGGAGCCTTGATACTCGTTTGCCTTAACACGGACAAACGATCTCGATTGTTCAAACTCCAGTTGTTTTAGCCTATTGTTGATTTTGACAGATCGCAACGCGCGTGACAGCAACACCAGAAAAGTGCCGCCGTCGTGGGAATCATCCTCCGGGGGCCGATCGGCCTTCTTGAGGGCTGCCAGAGATGCCGACGACGAGGCGCTCAATCAAATTGCAGTGCAGGTGCAGAGGTTTGGACTTGGGGACATGGACGTCAATGTGGTTGACAGCAGCGGCAGGGTGAGTACCTTCCTTCGTTTCTTTGCTTCCTTGGGCACCGAACGTAGATTTAAATGATCAGGAAACGTTCGAGAGAAGGCACCGGTGGTCTCTGCGCTAAAATTAGTCTCGAAAGCCACAAACAGTGGGCCCTTGCCTCCTTTCGTGACAGCTTGATCATGACCGTCGCGGCGGAAAGTGTAAATTTACACGGCTAGAAGCACATCGATATCTTCCTCTGCTTGTTCCGTCTACGGTCGAGATGTGTCAGTGGTTGTCAAACTGAACGCGCTCTCCCTTGAAACACTCTGCCGTTTTTGTTAGTGTATTCTACAAATTCGAATCTTCTATTGGTTAAATAGAATTACTAGTTGTTTCTATTGGGCCGAACGAGAATCTTGACTCGCGATTAAAACGTTCCATCCAAATTCGAATCTTTTATTGATTAATTAAAATTTTAAACTGAACAAAGGGATTATTCTCGATCTCCAAGAAATTGATTACAAAAACAGTAAATGAAATTATAACACAGAAGGATAACACTTCTAGTTGTCGTTTATTTTTCATATTTCGATGTTATTTTTATTTTTTATTGTTATTTTATTATATTATATTATTGTTATGTTATATCTTATATTTATCTTATGTTATTATTTTTATTTTTTATATTTCCTTTATACTTCAAACGAATCTCCAACGTTCAGTTTCATAAAACCAATCGATGAACCGTGAAATTCGTTCCAAACAGTAGCTTGTGCCGCAAACAAATTGAGAGCCCCTGCCCGAAGCACTGCGGGTCACGGTCTTTGATTCCGATCGAGCATTAGGTAGATTTTGTTTGTCGTTAACGAGTTGGCCGGCCATAATATCGATCGTAATCGGTCCTTTCCACGAATCCAGATATCCTTGCCAACTTGAAAATCATTGATGCTGGACCCCAGCATCGTGAAATAGAGGATTGCCGGAGGAAAAGTTTGAAACTCGGCGTCGATTCTTCGTATCGAGTTTGCAGGAGCGGCTCGCGTTGCCGTAAGCATGAACGAGTCGTTTCCGCCGGCCCAAAAGAAATCGAACGATCCTCTTTCCGCGAACGCAATTGCAGGTCTCTGACGTTATAGGTTGTCCACGTTATAGCGCTACCGACGAAGTAATGGCGTCTGAACGATCGCGTCAACGTCAGTAACCACTTAAATAAATTGATCTATAACACGGCTAAGCGTATTGTGCAACTTTCTAAAGCAAACAATGCGAGACAGTCGCAACCGTGGCACGGTGCTGGAACGAATCTTTCCACGACTCGATAGCTGTGGCCCTTGTACGAATCCATCAGCAGTATCGCCGTGCGGAAACAGTCAATTCGCGAAAACGAGTAATCGTTATTCGACACAGTTGACGCGACCCAGCGAATGACTCGTTCCTTTGAAACCGCGCGATTTACGTAATCGTCTCGAGCTAGCCATCGCTCAGGTTGTTTGTTTGCATTGCCAGACCGCCATAAGCTACATGACAGGAAACGGTGCCTCCGCGATGCTGGAGCTCGCTCTGACGTTCGAAGGGGTGGATCCGAATATTCCCGACAACGAGGGTAACACGCCGCTGCATTTCGCGGCGCAGGCGGGTAAGCGTTTACATTATACTTCGAAAGAGGCGAAGAAAAGAAAACGGAAGGCTGAAAAATACAATATGCGCTCGTAAATTCCGTTACCTGCTGTTATCGGGCCGCCGCGGGCGGCTGCGATCTCTTCGCGAACTCCGAAAGAAAGCGGAGAATCGACCGGCGAGAGATCGCGGTGGAGCTCGCGAATCGCGTTGGTAGCGAAAGTGAAATTCTCTGCTGTTTGAATTACGTCTTTCGAGAACGATTGCCGGCCGCCCTCGCGCCCTCGCGCCCCCGCGATCCGCGGCCGAAAAAACGTGGCCACGTGCTAGGCATAAATTCTGTAAACAGAACATGATTCTCGCGGCGCCGGGAAATAATATCGAGTGCTCGATAGGTGTGAGAGCAGCGTAACGAAAATTTCACGCTCGTGATGCCGTAAGCGTAACGATTCGAGCGCGTCATTGCCGCCAGAAATAACCGGCGTACTTGGATACTCGAAAGACGCGTGGTCCGCGGTTGTGACGCGCGTCCACGGACGTTTCAAGCCAAAACACACGGTTCTCGAACGAGTTGAGCTACCTGAAATAAGCGAGCACTCGAATTCGCGAAGGACACGCTCGTGTTCCCTCGGTCCCGCCGTCGACTTTACCCTCGATTTCATCGACTTTCCGCTCGGTCCAGGCCAAACGGAGTGCCTGAACATCCTGCTGCAGAGGTGTCCCGACATCGAAGTGGACGCCAGGAACGCTTCCGGCTTCACGCCGCTGATGAAGGCCGCGCTTCAAGGACGAACCAAGTGCGCGAAAATTCTGTTGTTTGCCGGTGAGTAGGCTCTTTAAACAGATAGCTGCGATAATCTCTTTGAAAAGTCTGTCTGTTACTGCAAGTACACTTTACGTATTTGATTTTCTTCATACTTTGTTTGAATGCGACACTTTTTAAAAATATATAATTTCATAAAGAATATCGAAGTATACATCTCCTCTGAATCAGTCAGCTGTTTTCGACGAGTTTACTCGTCATTAAGGAATAACTTTTCGTCGAAATGACATGTTTCGCGTCTTTAATTCGAAAATTGTTGAAATTGTAACAACTCGGAACCATGAAAAACGAGAGTTACTTTTAGAGCTCGATAGGTTTAATGTTAAAATCTTAGTTCGAAGAAACGTTTTTTAGAACGTTCCGTCGCTCTATCCAGGTGCGAATCCGACCTTGCGAGATCACGGAAGAGGGCTGAGGGCAGAACAATGGGCCAGATTCTGCGGCAGGTATGTCTGTGCTGAGGTGATCGAGAGGTTCGCTAGGCACCGGCTCTTGGAAAGGTCGACCTCCTGCAGGTGGGGCAGCGAACCTGAACTGGCGGCCAAGGTTTTGCAAGGAAAGGTATCTCGAATATTGAACGCGTTCTTCGCAAGGATACTAACCAAAGGTTATTGACACAGGTCATACCCATTCCCACTACGCCGCTCTCGCCACCATCCTCGGGGCTCAAGTCGAAGATTAGGAAAGTATTTCGCACAACTTCCGGGCCGGACCGAAACTTCTCGCTGGTCACGCAGCTGACCAGCGCCGCCCTTTGCGCCAGCAGCCCCGCCTTACCCAAAGCCAGCGAAGTTCCTCCTGTGGTCAAAAGTCTCCTACGTCCGCTCAGCGTCCCGCAGCTCAGGTACTTCTTCCACGTTCCGTTAATTAAACGCAATATGAAAAATTATTTGGACATTTGATTATTTTCCTTTAACTTGCTGTGGGCTGGCAATTGCTTCTTCGTTTTGTGTTTCATCCATTCTGACGTTGTATCTGCTACTATAATTAACTCTAAACCTACCCAATCTCTGAAAGTGACTAACGAATGTTGCTTTATGACAGTGAGAAAAACTGAATTTATTTAAACCTTTTGTTATATTTTTTCTTATAATGTAACCTTTTTAAAGGAATTTATTCGATCGCTTTTTAACCCTTATAGAACGGTACAACGATACATGTCGTTATTACATTTCAGATAAGTTTATTTTCCTAATATCTTTAATATACTATATAACATTTGTGTTTCTTGATGTGCTCCTTCATAAATTTCGGAATCATTATTTCTCGCACAATATTTGTATCTTTCTTCTCAAACGTTAACCAAATTACATCAACTTGGCACAGCGTTTCATGTTATATAGAAGTCTTCATAATTTCAACAACTTGAAAACTAGAAACGTGAAAATTTTGACCGACATGGTAGATTTAATGTTAACAACCATTTTATCATATTCCTTTACGTTTACATACATTAACCGATCAAGTGTCATCTTCAAGACAGCCTTATCTTTTATTTCGCTTCTTAATCCTAAAGGAACGGACCAAAAAGGACATGTTTCCGTCAGCCCCATGCTACGATAAACCTAACTCTTTCTGCGTAAACTGCCTCTCATCGGTATCAAAAAGCTTTAAATACATGACTGTTGCTATCATAATCGGTTGCATCTGACGCTTTGCAGGGTAACATTGGTGTCGGCGCAAGACTTCCTCGACCAATCGAAGGAGAAGTCGAGCTTCGCAGAGAAGATCGAGGCGATAAAGCCTTCGCGGTCGAAGAAGAAAACCAAATAAATCGTTAGGCATTAATTACCTACGCGGGGAAAATTAGTATTTTGTTCCGTGAAACCGCGAACTTGGAGACGACGGCCTCCGCCGCGCCGTTACTGCTCAAACGCGACCGCTCGACAAGATTTTTCGTCCCGATTTTTCCCTCGAGCGCGGTTTATTTGAGCGTCGTTGCACGGCGTAAACGCTGCTCCAGATTGTTTTCAATGGGAATGATGTGTGGATAAGGGGGTAAGCGTCCGAAGCGGTCGAACTTTATTTTTGGTTTACGATCTCGGTGGTCCGTGGCGGCGGGCAGGAAGCCGCTTGCGGAACGTGTCGAAACTCAGGAACACCGAACACTCGAAGTCAGAATCGACTATAAGGTCGTGCTGACTCACCGAATAACGGGAGAGAAATAGACGAAATAGTTTTGGAAACGTCGGTGTCCGTTAAAGGCCCGTCTCTTTTACGTAGGCGGAGTAAATCCGTTTCGGAACCGTGTTTACCTCGCGTCACTCGAGCGTATGCGAACTGCTACGCGGTATTTTATACCTACGCGGTGATCGCCGTAACAACTTTGAAATAAATGTCTTGATATCAACGTTACTATATTCATTGACACGCTGTCGAGACAGCAACGTCTTGCTCTTCTCCTCAGCAGCGACCAACAGCGACGTTGTAAGAAAAATATATACATACATACATACATCCATATACATATATATATCGCTCTTTCGTCTCCCGTTTCTATATTTACACTAACGAACTTCTAATTCCGTTGGAACGGGTCGCAGTAACGAGGTAGAATGAGATCGCTTCGTCTCCGAATCTCGCACACCTCGCTGATCAAGCTAACGCGTTTAACCCTCAACTGATTGATTGGATAGATTAACAACACGTATTTATTATAGCTTAGTTTGAAAAGGCGGATATTAAAGAGTACCATCATTATCCACCCGACTATTTGAGGGTTAAACCAACGCAGGGAAAGAACCGCTGATTCACCGATCATTAGAATCGGTATTTTCGTCGTCGTCGCTCTTCCTGTTGCGGCGTTGCCTCCGATTCTTCGCCTTCGAAAGGATATCGTAGGCCTGCTGGATCTCCATGAACTTCTCCTGAGCCTCTCGCCTCTCTTGCTCCGAGCCTTTGATCTTGTCCGGATGATTGTCTCTCGAAAGGGCCCTCCAACGGGCCGTCACTTCCTTCTGCGTGGCTGTCTGCGATAAACCCAACACCTGCGGAACAATCGTGATCGTGACAATGGTTCGTCAACAATTCCATGTTCCGGAAAAGTTTTAAACATACCTTGTACGCGTTTATTTCACCCCGAGGATCGGTGAGGTCGATCAATTGCGCCCACGTTGCCCAGAAACCCTGATGCACCGCCTGGTTCCAGGTTGCCTCGAGGCTAGCCTAATGAAGTGAACAATTCGTGAGATTCTTCGCTAGTCTCCAATCGGTTTTCCAGCTGTTAAACTCACTTTAAGATCGAGCCATATAGGAGAGGTCAAGAAATGCCGTATGGCCTCCGACAGCTTGATCTCCTCGCCCTCGCTGTCGGTCACCACGGCGTTGAAATAGAAGTAACTTGCGAACAAGGATATATAAAAAGCAGCAGCCAGGCTGAGATAAAACAGCCTGCGAACCAAGCCCTTCTTTTTCCTTGGCTTCAGTCGCCATTCCTTGCTGAACGTGTCGAAGCACCACGCGGAAGCTACGGACATCAGGAACAGCCACATCGTGTCATCGCCGATGTACGACAAGGTCGGATAGAACAGGTACGCTGCACCTAGAGCGAGCCATATGGATCCACGCTCCCTACCGATGTTGCCGACCATCCACACGCCTAAAAATTTCGCTATAATTAATATTACAATCGACTTTCCTATAACACGACAGATTCGTTTCGCGTTGTATCGAAATTTTGTTAAAAGTAACCTGGGAACAGTATAAAAATCAAGCGAATGCTTTCCCTGTTGTCCGTCTTCTTCGAATATACTCTGTCATATATTAAATGAAATTTCAAATATAGGAATAGAAATTTCAAAGATAGAAATCCAGAAGAATGATTTAAAGTATTTTTAATAAAAAGAAAACAAACATTGAATATTTTTGTAAAACTAGAAAGTGCAATTAATACACTAAGCAAGCTACGGATTATTATATGGTATATACAGATAAACTATGAGTTAACAATACTTTCTGTAAAATGGTATCGCAAGTAAAACCTCAAGGTGTATACAAATGTAACGACTCGGCGGCCTTGCCAGTCTTATCGGAAACTAGTTAGCCTGAGATAAGCTTCTGCGATATTTCATTGGAAAAGCGCGTGTTATTTAGAAATTCGTACCAAATGCGACGACGAATGGTGTTAAAAGCAGCAGGTGACGGAAATTGATCCCATAAACTTCGTCTTCTGGTATCGCGCTGCGATACAACCCGGCCCACAAGTAGGCAACGCCGGTTTCAGCGGCGAACCGCACCGTCGAGAACGGCGGCTGAAACATCAAAGAGAATTAACGCGAGAACAGAGATTTTGCGACGGTGGTCCCCAAATTCTGCATCACGGATTAACGACTAGGACGTGATAAGAAATTTGGAGGGCTTCGTGAATTAGCAGAGTTTGGTGACACCACTTGCGTTCGCGGGATTCTGGGTCCTCCAAATACCTTGCGGTTGGTTCGAACTTTCTGTTTGAAGTCCTCGACGAAACGAGGATCCTCGTTCGCGTCGGCCACGTACCACGGGATCATGTAAATGTCCCGGAGCCATCCGAAGCCCACGTACCCGCCGAGGGTGCTGAAGTACACGAACGCCTGCTTGTCCCGCTCCAGGTACACGTGGTGCGCTCCGAATAGCCCACCAAACGCCCACAACACGTACGTCCAGAACACCGATTTCCGTTTCCTCTCCATCGTCTTCGGCTCCTCATCGACACGTCCGTTTGCCACGTTCATCCTCGTTGCTTCCATTGCTACCCGATTCCCGAAACGAATCGCGCATAAGGTAAATTAACAATCGAATAACGCTGGAATTCACACGATGATCTCTTGGTCTCGCACGATTATCGCTAACTGGAACGCAGGTATGATATACATAGAACAGTCATATGAGACGCTCTTCTCTATCCTCCTTTTTGTTAGGCAGCACAAATGCACACGCAACAGTTTCGAGTCGCATATATCACAACCGTTGCGACGTTTCTCGGTATTGTTTCTGCAGGCTGCAAGGAACATCTGCTGCTTTATGCGACTCCCTTCGAAAATTACGCTCAAGATCGTTCGAGCTCTGGAACGTGTCCTTGTTTGTTGGTGTCGCTTCGAGAACTACTGGAGCTGATTCAGCCAAGCCGCCGGTTCGGACTGTTTGTGGTTCAACGTTCTCTCAGGTGTAACGGTACCTGTGCAGGAGCGTACATACGGAGCCGTTCCGATCGTCGATCGAACATGTAGCGACGGGAACAGGTTCCACGATAAATTCCAGACAAATTTAATATCCGACGAGCCGCGAATCGTATTGTAAAGCGCAGCGACGAGTAGTTTGGTGTTAGAAGGGATGAAACCTTGCGAAGATGACAGGCGAATCGTGAAAATCGGTTTCTTGAGAATAAAACGTGCGTTTGCCATTTGCAGACGAAAATTAGTGTCTCTCTGGGTCGAATAACACAATCGGATGGGGAAATTTGCCGGGAAAACATTTTGCTGGTGTTTACGTGTAGAGAGATCTTTCTCGGGAAAGAGCATAGGATTTCAGTTGGCGCCGTAAACGCGGGGTACTAAATGTCCATCGTAAATATTAAAAAGCTCCCGAAAATAGCGCGCTGCATTTAACAGTTTATTCAACTTCTGGCGTGGCACGCTAAAACGCCCTTTTATTGTACTAACACGCCGGCTATTTCCGAACGTGATGCTGCGGTACCGATGAAACACGTTTACGCGAACCATCGCCGCAGTGTCATTTTCCTTATACAATGAGTCCGCATTAAATTCTTAATCTAATAATAACGTAAATCGAAACGGTAGCATCGGATGAGACACCCTGTACCCGCGCGTTTCAAATATTCTACATTCTGGCTGTGCCGCCCAACAATCCATGATCTGTATATAGATTGATCTTGTGAGTTGATCTATTTTCATTGCGCTTACACGTCGAAAGATCGCGATCTTTTATACGGAAGCGAATCAGGAAATCATTTCTTAAAAAGGAGGAGCAAGGAACAAGCTTTCCTTCCATCGACTTTATTGCTTTAATTGTGTTTGTTTCTTAATTACTCCAAG
The DNA here is from genome assembly GCA_028455555.1 of Augochlorella aurata. Classification (NCBI taxonomy): domain Eukaryota; kingdom Metazoa; phylum Arthropoda; class Insecta; order Hymenoptera; family Halictidae; genus Augochlorella; species Augochlorella aurata. The sequence continues at coordinate 24,228 of CM052167.1, read as the reverse complement.
ATTTTAATTATTTATACAGTCGTGTCTCATCAGATACAAATTACAAAATCTGATGCAACGAGAGCGAGATGCATGCAGGTCGATGCATTCGACTGAACTTGACCTACTATACTACGCTCATAAAGCAGATTCCATTTTTAAAAGTAGACATAGACGTGGCCGTGACTTTGCAGGCAAAAGTCCCTAGGCCAAATAATTCTCTATGCTGTATGCAACGCCAGACTTCGTTAGTCGGAAAATATAATGCACGTTTGAAATACAGTTCGTGATGCACGCATCATGTTATTCGAAAGACGACCTACATACAATAATCTATCAATTCAAGAACCGTATCCGGGGTGTAACGAGGCTCTTGAATTGAGAGAATACAGCGAATTGCTGTGCTCTGATTGGTTGACGATTCACGGCTGAACAGTGCTGCCCTCGTAGTCAATGACAAAGACAGGAAACAGCCTGTGAGCAAGACAGCACGACATCAGCACAACCGCATGCGAAACGAGTCATTCTTTTCGCGAATGTGTACACCTGGCGCTTCATCTGAAATACGCAGCGGAATTCGACTTGTGTTTTTCGCCTCGTAGGATTCTTAACCACATTTGCCTTAAAAACGGTGTTAAATTGAGATTTCTTTCGAATGTATGCGTTTGTAGACAATATTTCGACAAGTTGAGGTATAGCTAATTATTGTATTGGCCTGATTGACTTGATAAAGGAAACTGTCCTAAATCTGCCCTAAAACTGCCGTAAATATGTCTTAATCGGTTAAGTGTGTTCGACGACTATATCAGTCATGGAGATGTGGCAGATTTTGTGTCGTGATGATTATATCCGTCATACGTAAAATTTTGTTACAATTTGATATTTAAATTGTAATTCTGGCGAAAACTAAATTATATTCGTAAATTTTAATATGTTTAAATTGTTTAGAGGTCAAGACGAAATGAAACAAACAAATGAAAATTAGAAATAATTTTAGTTGTATTCGTCATCGCTTGATTATCGCGACATACACTGGTGGTGGGCGCTTTGCAAAGAGATCGCCACAGTTAACTGGTTAAATATGCCCTAAAGGTGACATAATTCTGCCCTAAAATAGCCCTAATTCTGTCCTAAAACTGCACTAAGATTGCCCTAAAACTGGCCGCATTTCGGACAAATAAGTATCTTCCCCAAAAAAGATGTAACGTTTACATTATTCACTTGCAACATTCATTCTTCCGTGCTAACATTCAGGTCAATGTAATAATTAGCTGGACCTTATCCTTGTCAACTTGTCGAAATATTGTCCAGAAACACAACATATCTCAATCTGCATTCAGCATCATTCCAAAAGCTGATAAACGTGATCGAGAATCCTACGAGGCGAGAAGTACAATTTGAATATAGCACCGCGTGTTTCAGATGGAGCGTCAGGCGTACACAGCGAGAAGTGTGAGACCGCAAACAAGTTAAATGAGACGGCATACGTTGTCGTCAATGCGAGTACTCACATCTAGAGCGTGCAGAGTTCGTTCTGTCTCTCTTGATCATCTCCCGCTCTCTTTCTAAAATAACTGCGCGATGGTGGATGCGCAATAGAATGCTGGGGATAAAAAGGTTCTTGAATTGGAAGAAGAAAAAGCTCACGAATTAGGAAACGACTGTACATATAAAAAAAATGACTGCAGAGCGAACTCCTTCTTTCCAACTGCAATGAAATGAAAACAAAAGATGCTGACGAAGCATTACTTCGTTCGGAGAGAATAAATGTTAAAACGAAAGAATTTTGAAATTACATTTTATCGCGTAATATGAACGAAAACTTAGGGACAATCTCGATCGAAATTTTGTCTCGAAGACAACATGGCGGCGTGCACGCGTCGTCTGCATTCCTCCGCTAGAATCGAGTGTCGAACGTGTTACGGTTATCAGTTCGCTTTTCGGAAACGATTTATCACATTGTCGAGGACATCGGAGACAAACTTCGCACACCTCGTGAAAAATGCCTGGTAATGGAAGTTTGCGGCACAACGAAGAGAAGTCATAAGGAATGGCGACGGACTGCGAAAAAGGAGCGTCGCAGGCGGCTGCGACGCAAAGCGGCCGCTGAGCGCGACGCCGACGCTGAGCGACTGAGGGCAGCACTGGAGAAAAACCCGGATTATTTGAACTGGTTGCAAAACTGTGAAGTGGAGCAGGCTGAAAGAGAGAAGATAGAACAAAAAGAGCGCGATGAACGAGAAAGACTCTGGCTCGAAGAAGAGGTAAGTTAAAATCTTTATCTATAAAATATTATTTATAAATTTGTTGGGTCAAACGAAAAATTGGAAATTTAGTGTACAAGTTAGTAGGGTTCAAATGATTTTTAAATAACCAAAAATTAATTTTTTCATCTCCCATCTTGCAACTTGTAAAAATATTAAAGAAGTTTCTCTATGCTTGACTTCCGTTTCTTGCATTTGACATTATATTTAACAATTATCATTTTTATTTTTATTCTGACAGCTTAATACTACTTTTTATTTAAAAAAAAATCATATATATATTCTTCCATAAGAAAATATTGAATAAATTTATTAGCCCTGAATAAATTCAAACTCTTCACGCAATTTAATCATTTTCAACACTAAAACTACCAGTCACAATAACTGGTTTCTGATTTCTTCATTAAAAATTCTTGATATTATAAAAATGTTTCTATGAGAAATCCTTTAAATAAACTTCTTCATTCAAATAATAAATTAAATCTAGGTTTAGGTAGTTACAACGTTAATGCTAGGTAAGTTTAGAGTCTCACTTATAACTGATAATGGTAGAAAATGTCAGAGGTGAAAATTTTGCTTACCGTCGAGGTTCTTTTGTTCCCGCAATCGATAGCATCGAGAAGGACTTTGTATAACCGTAAAAGTAATACGAATATGTGGCTGCCGAAGCCAGTTTATTACACGATCCCTGTAAGCAGGCGTAATTCGAATCCCGAATCACGAATCACGAATCACGAATCACATTTTCACGGTCTCTAATTGCTCGGTTCGATTTTCTCAGGTGAAAGCGCAGAAGGAATGGCAAGTCCTGCAGGAGCGGAAGCAAAGAGCGCGGCAGTTGCAACTGGAGCAAGAGGCGAAGATCCGGGAGGAGTTCGAGGCGAAGCAGGAGGCGATTCGCAAGAAACAGGAAGAGGAGAAACAAAAACGAGAAGAAGACATCAAGAAGAGGGAGCAATTGGTCAAGGAGATCGATGACTATATCGACAACGGGATCAAGACACCGGAAACTTTGCGCGAGGTAATCGACAGTCAACCTGGCAAGGAGCTTTGTCCTTTCTTCACCAAAACTGCTGCCTGCAGGTAATCTAACAGTAATCTAATCTCTGTTATAGACATAAAGATATATACTTTGATGAAAGATATTTTAAGCAAGATTCTCGTTTTCAGATACGGCGACACCTGCTCGAGAAACCATCGGAGAGTATGTCTGAGCAAGGTCATTCTAGTACCTGGATTCTACTCGCATTTCTCTCTTGAGAAGAACTCTGCGGAGTATGACACAGATATAGCGCTCGAGTTCGAGAGTTCCGAGACTCGGCAGCATTTCCGCGAGTTCTACAAGGACGTGGTACCTGAGCTCGAGTCTTTTGGTCGAATAAAGACCTTGAAGTACTGCTGTAACACCGAGATCCATCTCCGAGGAAATCTGTACGTAGAATATTATACCGAACGGGAAGCGGCCCGGGCACTGAGAAAGCTGAAAGCTCGTTGGTACGCTGGTAGACAGCTTAACTGCGAGTTTGCCAATCTGAAATCCTGGAGAAGCGCCGTCTGCGGCATGGCAAAATGCCCGAAAGGAAGAGCGTGCAACTTTCTGCATACCTTTCGAAACCCACGCGACGAGTACGACATTAAAAGCCCGCCCAGGCGGGCAAAGTCCTCGGGTTCCTTTCCTCAAGATATTGCGAACAGCAGGAGAATCGAGTACAGGTATATAACAGCCTGGGGCTATCATCTGTCTTCGGTTTGCTCTCGACGTCGCAATGTGTGATGTTTATATTAGTAGTCTACTTAGGCTTACTGTCTACTGTTCTGCCTCCTTATATTTCATGATTTCGTCTTCCAGGAACAAGTCGAAATGGGAGGACGGAAGCGAAGCAGACGACGTCATAAACTGGAGGTGGTCCGACTCGCCGGAGCCAGAATCCGAGCAACAATACTCCAGGAACACTGAAAGACGACATCGCCGAAGCGACGAATCGGTACACCGACAAAAGTCAACGCGTGATAAACGAGTCAGATTGGTCCCAGATAACGACGAGACACCTAGAAAACGGCGTCGATCGACTTCCAAGAAGTATTTCGAAGAGAAAACGAAAGACGTCGACGCTTCTAACGGCCGCGAGTCTAGGAAGTACTCGCGGAAATACGAGAAGAAGAGAGAAGACGACGACGACGAGGATCGCGAAGAGTCAAGGTCGCCGAGGTACCCCCGCAAGAGATACTCGAAGTCCAGAGACGGAAGTTACCACACGAAGACTCGAAGGTACTCGAATAAATACTGCAGACAGGAGAAAGATAGCAGTCGCGAGAAAGATAGACGACAATCGAGGAGCCATCGAGACTTGGAGGATTCCCCAAGGCGGAAATCGAAGACGACCTCTGGGACGATCGGTGTCGAAAAGACCGACCACGTCAAAGATATAGCTTTTTTAAAGTCCAAGTGGGATAAAGACGCTTCCGCTCAAAACGATTCTGATAGTTCAGAGTCCTCGGACTCTGACTCTTCCAGCAGCGTTGAAGAGAAAGAGACGGACAAGTCTGCGTCATCTACGAAACGCTGTAAACGATACTCTGACGATCCTTGGGCCACGACGGACTCTGAGAACGACGCGACAGTCAACGACAAATGATGAACTTGTAATTATTGCAATCGGACGATCGGTCGCTTTTCCATATCGAAGTGCATTTGAACAATAAAGTATTTTATATCCGCGGATTTCGATTGTGCAACTACATCTGTTCCCTGTGGAAACGATGCGTGAACGAGCTGATAAGCGTGTCCCTTGGATGCATCGCGCAACTATATTGCTCCATGATTGCGTCGTTTCAAAGCGTTCCGATGATAAACTGTATCTATCGAGTGGCCATATCACTGCTCACAATTCGATATTTTTATCAAATTGATTGTGTGCACTCGATTGAGATTAAAAGATCAATTACTTGCTATGATTTATCAGATAAATCTTTTTTTAATTTTGAACAGTTCTCAGAGACGATTGCTTGATATCTCGTCGACAGGTTTTAAAACAAGCACGGCAGCGGTTTGAAAATCAGTATTCGGTGAATTAGGCTAGTTGCAAGTCTTTGGGTGCGTCGAGAACTCACCATGATCGCTTTGGCCATTTTGTGGACGTTTTGCGCCGTTTTCGATCTCGGCGATGCCGCCGGTCTCCGCGGGTTCCGTTTTCAAGGTCTAGAAGAACCAGACACTTCGGGCGTGATCGATGTACAGAACATAAACGAGGCTTGGATCGAGCAGCCCCTCGATCACTTCAACCCTCGAGAGAATCGCACCTGGTCGATGGTACTTAAATGTAGATGTTTCACGGTAACTTGAACTAACCGCGTTTTATTTCAACAGCGCTACTATGAAAATTCCGCGTTATTCAAACCGGGCGGGCCCATTTTTATTATAATCGGAGGGGAATGGGAAATATCCACGGGCTATCTGCAGACCGGTCTAATGTACGATCTAGCCAAGGCACACAATGGTATGATGTACTATACCGAGCATCGTTACTACGGCAAGAGTCATCCGACCGAGTAAGAAATCCATTTCCGGTCCGATCGCCAGGCAAGATTTTAATCTCGCGACGTTAATACATTTTAGGGACCTCAGCGTGGATAACATGCAATACTTGAACGTTGATCAATCATTGGCCGACTTGGCGTATTTCATAGAGACTAAAAAGAAAGCAAAATCATTCCAAAACAGCATCGTGATCGTTTTCGGAGGGTCTTACGCTGGGAACATGGCGGCTTGGTCCAGACTGAAATATCCTCATCTTATTCAAGTACTTGTTTCACTTTTAACAATTATTCTCGACTATCCAAAGCCTTTCTTAATAAATCGTTCAGTAGTGGGGTAGTAATTTCGCGCGTAAGTCAACAAGTTATCATAAGCTTCCCTCGAATACCGTAGAGTCGTTGAGAAGCCTGTTGCTATCTTGACTGCTGTGTCATCCGAATTTCAGTAATTAATTTTCGTGATCCCCGAGTTGGCGATAATCGCGTTGACAGATATACCTGCTAGATAAAGTGTGAAAATAGTCGAGGCTTCGGGTGAAAGTGTTACCGATCCTTTTTATAGGGCGCGGTGGCCAGCAGCGCTCCTGTGTTCGCGAAGGCCGACTTTCACGGTAAGAGACAGTCATTCACAGTTCTCGAGACTTTCGTCTGGCATTTGAAATAAGAAAGAAAAAGGAATCAGTTACGACGTTTTCCAGAGTATTACGAAGTCGTGACCGAGTCGCTGCGCAGGCACAGCCAGCAATGCGTGGACGACGTTAAAGCCGCGTTCGACGCGGTCGAAGAACTGTTAGCGACTCCGCAGGGTCCGGAGAAGTTGAAAACCTACTTCAAGTAACACCCATTTGACTTTACGTAACTCGTATCTCTGTAACACTATTCAAATCGTTTGCATAAAATTGTTTAGCTTGTGCAACGCGCCGCAGGTCAGTTCCCCCAGCGACCTTGGGCTCTTTATGAACAGTTTGGCGGAGGTACGGAGGTCCTTAAACTGTAAAACCAATGCGGTTATGTCACGATGTTTACTCTGTTTTACGCGTACGCAAAGAAAACCGGAAAATTCTCGATTACGTAATGTTTTCTTGTCCACCACAGACATTCGCGGGTGTCGTTCAGTACGAAAAAGTGGTGAAGGGGCAGTCGAAGATTGCAGCCTGTTGCAAGCACATGACTGCGCCCTATTTAGGCAGCCCCCTTCAGAGACTGGCTAGCCTTGTGTCCGACCAAAATGAATGCTCGGATGTTGATTATGCGAATTTCATCACGAATCACACTGCAAAAGATTGGAACAAGCAGCCCGATGTCAGTACGTTTCATGCTCGCGACTTCTTCCGATCGAGTTTACCCTCGTCCATCCCTCGATTTCTCAATTTAATATTTTCTTAATCATTTCTAATATGAATTTTAGAGATCTTTGCTTCACGTCTATACGTATAGCTGATCCACGTTTCAGAAATAAATACTTGAGCATGCAGGTATTTTATTCTACGTAAAATAATCGCGCAAGATAAAATTACATTAACCCCTTGCACTATGATTTCTTTCAGAACTACGTTGATTAGCACTTGGTCATTAATTTCAATTTCCTCGATGAAATTTTCTTTCGATTTAATAGAAATTATTGGCAGCCGTATTTATTAAATTATGTACGAAATGATCGTCACGAGTCTGACTCGTTATTATAGTGCAAGGAGTTAACGGGTACACGTGCATGTACAATGCGCGTTCAAAACCATGATCTCGAATTAATTTGTAGCTCTTAATTAGCTTCATTGCGAAAGAATTGGGGAGATGGGACAAGATAAAGCTGTTCTCACTGATTATAAATAAAGAGATTGCACTAATACGAAACGAGAGACGGACGAGGTCGCGGATTACCCAGTTTCCTCTTTCGTAATTTGAACGGTTTCAGTGAGACAATGGTACTATCAGACGTGCACCGAGTACGGTTATTTTCAAACGGCTGCTTCAAAGAAGTCCAGTTTTGGCTCGCAAGTCCCGTTGAGCTTTTTCACGGAAATGTGCAGGGATCTGTACGACTATTAGTACGTATCGCAGACACGATTCGCGGGAGATATCGTGTTTCCGTTTCGCTGAACTGTTCTTTTTGCAGCTTCGACAGCAAATACCTGGACAGCAGAGTCAGGCGAACGAATATAATGTACGGAGGACTGCGGCCGGATTTGCGAAACGTGATCTTCACCAACGGAGACATTGACCCGTGGCATGCGCTTTCAGTTCTTAAAGACTTGAACGAGTTCTCGCCTGCTATAGTGATTAACGGTAAAGAACGCAGTTTACTAACTTTGCCTTGTTATCGAATCGAAGTGACGCAAGGACGAGGACGGTTAATTGAACGATGAGAACACTTTCAGGTTCCTCACACTGTCGCGATTTGCAAAACCACGATGACGCGGACGTTCCTGGTTTAGTTGCAGCAAGAGCAAGAGTACGACAGATCGTCAGCAGCTGGATCGCTTCCTAATTCTCATTGAAGAAAACCAACATCGAAAATCAGAAAATCAGAAAAATGTGCATTTATTTCCTATTTACAACCGGTCGTGTGCCAAAATAAAATTTCGTGCAACTTATTATTAATATTAAACCTAATCCTACATAAATCTCTAATCTACTCGTAAACCTAGTACACCTTGCTCGAGTTTCCCACGACCGTTTTTTCATGGTGCTAATTCCGTGGGGACTCGAGCGAAAAAAAGCGTTAAGTGTGTCCTTATTTCTACGTTTTGCTCTCGAGAAGCGACAATTAATAATTAACAATTTGCCGAGCGCGCGAGAAATCAGTTGCGCCGACCGAGATCGTAGATTTATTTATGCGTGTCCGCGATGCGGATGCTACCGGCAGAAACGTCGACTATGTCCCCCAGACAAAGTAAATGCGATTAAAAGGATAGTGCTTGTTAACGATGGATTCGACGATCGGGATCAATCGACCTCGAGCTTTCTGAAGGAACCGGTGATGCCGTACATGTTCGAATCGCTGGATCCGATGTCCGAGCATCCGAAACCATGCTTCAAGGCCGACACCGCGCCTTCGCGGGCCTTCTCGGAATACAGCTCCAGGCGCACTCTCATTTTGTCGTGGCTCAACAGAGTGGGTCTCATATCCAGCAACTCTTTCCTCCACAGATCTGCAAGAACAATTCGGTGAACAGTGCGTGAAGAATGCAAGGAGCCGCGATGGGATTTGTGCGAACGAAAGGTTACCGATCATTTCCTTCATGGGCATGGTGCCACCGTATTCTTTCGGCAGCAGGCTAGTGTCCATTTTCTGGTTTACAGCGTCCTCCAGGCTGGTGTAGATCTTCACCCGCTTCCGGATCTTCTCGGAAATCAATGTAAGACCGAAGTCAAGAGCAAACTTCACGGAGGGGTGCGTGTTGATAGCGTGGACCTCCTTGTGTCGCATAGGTATGGTGCGCTGGAAGAAACGTGATCCGATATTAATCGACAGAAGCGAAGTATCCTCTCGGAATAATGCGCTCTGGACAAGGTTTTCTTATATGTAAACGAAGCAAATCGTTGACTCAACATGTTTCTTAAATTTCGATAATGCGAGATAAACAGAGAAGACCAAAAGTCTTTGAAAGGGTGTGTTAGGCCGCGACTAACACAGTCAATTCGATTCGTCTCTTGTCAAAGGAGCGACTTTGGTTGGCTTGTCAAGTGAGACAGAGAGTTGATTGGGCTGGAATAGCTACGAAAGTATCACAGCCGTTATCCGATCATCGACGAACTTTCGGGAAAAGTGGAACAGGGGCTAAAGAACCGGTTATCGTGCCCCGACTTTTTTCAGAGACGTTACGAAATGCTGTTGCATCATTGTCCTTGAATCGAAAGCGTTTCACGGCGGATGTCGATGAATGGGAATAGACCGGTCCAGACCCAGTCTCGCGATAAAAACCGCGGCGGACGATAGACGAAACGGGAGGAAGAAGAAGAAGAAGAAAGAGAGAAGGGCGTTACCTCGCCGTTCTTAACGATGCGGACGGCCTCCTTCGGAGTGAAAAGCGTCAGATGAGGGAAACTGACGCCGGCTCCGTCGGCGAAATGGACGAAGCCACGCACTTGACTCTCCTCGTCCTCCATCAGAGTCTCGTAGGTTATCGCGTGGATTCTACACATATCGGCGTTCGTGTACTTGTGCGGGTCGAACACACCTGCGGAAACGATTCTTGAAAATTTCGAAAACCCCGAGACTTGTTTCGCGAAATCAATTTTCGCGTCCCGCGTCAGACGGGGATAATAATCGTGTCGGCGATCGAGCAACGGAAACTCGAACGCAATCAGTCGCATACATGTTCTCTTTGCTTGTTGAAGCGAAAGCTGTCATTATCGTTAGCGGTGTGCCGGGAGATTAACATGTTTACCTGGTCTAGCGATCACAACGCGGCGGCCTTTCTTGTCGCGTCCGGGTGCAGCGAACAGGTACCTAAACCGGGAGAACCGAAGCGGATTAGAATACGAATACTGTAACGCTTTGCGATCGCCGCGTTCCCGAGTTTTACCCCAAAGACAGAAGTTCCTCCATCGTAGACTCCGTCGAGTCCAAATGATTGAAAGCCGGATGGTACACCTGTCGCAGTAGCAAGTATCTCTCGATGGCTTCTTCAGCCATCGGTACGTTAAACTTCTTGGATCTCAGAAACCTTAATAAGAATTGTCCATCTGGCGATGGAGAAGAATGCGGCGATTAGAAACAATGAACGAAAGGTGTCGATCGATCAACGACTTATTAATTTATTAATTTCTTGTATATTAATCGATTATTCCCATAGAAGAATAAATAAATAAATTAATGAATTAATTAATATTATTATATTATAATATTAACGTATTATAGTATAATATAATATTAACGTATTATAGTATATTATAATATTACTATTACGTAATTAATAATAATTAGTAATCGCGTTTGGTAAACTCACCGAGACGGCTATTCTCGATTCGCGGATTCATTTTGATCCAATTACGAATCTGCTCGAGGGCTTGGTCCCGAGTGTTCTTGTCCTCTCTGAGCTCATCCTTGGCAATCTGTTGCGTCTCCTTCGAGAGAGTGCACTCGTAGCTGTCTTCCTCGGTTACCCACTCTACCGCACCCATTTCGATCGATTTTCAAATTCCGGTGATTCGAGGACCTATCTGGTTTGCTGAAATTCTACAAAACCATCGGATCAGGATCACGGTTCGATTGCCGAGTCTAAATGTGCATCGGTGTCCTTACGGCCGCTCTTTGGGCTTTTAAAATCTACACGTGCGTACGACAGTACGAGAAACTGGATGCAATCCGTTTCCTCGTCCTCGGCAGCTAAGACTCCATCAGCTTCGGGCCACTGACATGGTTCCCTCGGCACCGTTCAAAGTCACGCCGTCGATGAAAGCGAACATGTACCTATCCGCGGATGCGAGAGCAGAGACACGCTCGACGTACTCGCTTATGCTCATTTTACTTTCTTCCCCATTCCGCGAACGAAATGGTCCCGCAGTTTCGTAATCCTCGTAACTAACGCTGACTCGCCGGTGATTTCGTGACATAACAATTTCGTCGGTTCATGATATAATGTTCGACCGGGTGTACGAACGCCGGAGAGTATTACGTGTTCCACGATAGCAACATATGCTGTAAGCGGGTCCCTCGAAAGTTTCGCAACAACTTTCTCCGGTTACGCAATCGTCTGGGTTCTGCGCGCCCATCTTTGTTATCCAATTTTGTACTACCTCAAGCTAGCGCGGATCGATCGGTTTCCCCATCGTCTCCCATTAAATAACCTATCCGCTACATGTGTTTTCCTATCCGCCAACTAATTCGAGTCGCAATCTAGTCTTACGAGACGGAGAAATTCTTGCGCAACCGTATAATCAACGTTTTTCTGTACGAAGTACGATGGCCGCTAATTTTCCCGGAAAATTCCTTTCGTCAATTCAATCCTCGTTCACTAATGTGATCAGAAGATGATCCTGCGATGGCTTACGTAAAAGAGACGTAATTTTAGTTCGATGTTCGGGAATTTTGCTTTCGTTGATCAGTTTCTTTACTTACGCTTGCATTCGACTACTGGGATCATTTTTAAGTAGCGGTCTACTTCAAACATGTTGATGAAATGGGAAGAAAGTGCAAAGAAACCCAGAGGCCGTTTATATGGCTTTTCTCAAGGGCTCCCGAGCCGGTTGCTCTGCAAGCTTAGCATACAAAGTCGAACATCAAGATACACGGACCTCGATGTCGAACATGCAACAGGGAAGTCTACATCTCGATGTCCAATATGCAACAGGGGAAGGCCAGCTTCTGTCACCGCGACAGCGAGTCATTTCCATTAACGTGAACGGGTTACACTCCATCATAATGTATAAGAGATTCGCACGACGCTTAGCTTGAATGAACGTAACACTAATCAGGTTACGGGGCAACCGTGCAACCGAGCAATCGGGAAGGTAAACGCGGCAGGCGTCTTCCGCGTAGAAAGTGCTACTTATGAGATTATTACTCTTCAAGTTCTTTCTTTGGCATCAATCGCCGTTCACCCCGAACGCAACAATTTCCTCGCATCGGAACGCGTAACATGACCGAGCAATTTCGACGTGATTGACCGCTCAATTTTCTTCGCGTGGGACTGAACAACTTTCCACAAGTTTTTCGAATCGGTTGACTCATTCTCGTGAAAGATTTTCTGTTTGGAGAATACTTGTTTGCCATAGTCGCCGAAACACGACGCATTGCGTAACGAGTTTGAACGTCTCGAAGAAACATCTCGGAACGTGTACCTTTGTCAATGTTTTCTCGCCAAGCCATGGTCACTCGTATTTTTAAAAGGACGACGACGCTCGCACTCTTGGCCTCTAAAATCTTCAATTGTTAAAGACAAGGTCGACACACGCGTGTATTTCATTTTAAATTCATGTCGCGACGGATCGATGAATAACAGGAATCAACGGTGGTCGTGATCGGAGTACATCGGATTACAATTAGAGCTACGCATCGTAACCTTCGAATCAAAAGATACATATATCCTTCCTGTTTCGAACTTTTTGGTAGCTCGGAAAACTGTCACACTTCCCTTTGGGATCGAAGAAAATTTGAAGACAAACATTTTTGCAAAATCGGAATTGACAAAATGATTAACGGAAGAGAATGCGCTTATAATAATACAATTGACGAATTCTAGACTATATCCCTATCTCTTTTCAATAATAATCGAAGATGACGAGAAATATATAGTATTATCAAATATTGTGTAAACTACTTTTTTAGTTTTTCTTCTGCTAACCTTAAGGTGCGATTATCCTTGAAAGCGAATAAAGATAGTCTCTTCTTTCAAGCAAGAATAACGTCGTTGAGAAATTCGAGGCAAGTTTCTGTAAGTATAGTAGTAAAACGAAAATTGACATACCCGAATCGTTGTCGCACAGGTGAACACTTGAAGGAGACTGTCTCCTCTTGACCGTCGATCGCTCTTTTATAATTTCCAGTCGCACCTTTCTTCTAGCTCCACCTCCGGAGTTCTCGCGGTCGAGTGACTTGCCAGCACCCTTCGAGGGTCAATTCCCACTATCGTGTACCGTCGTTTTATCGTTTTCACTGTTTCGATAAGCGGCCGACGAAATCCTCGAATGTCCTCGAGAGAATCGTTTCGTGATTATGCTTCTCGGTGCAGCTACAGAATGACTCGATTTACCTAATTGTCTTGCTTTTATACATGCCTCGCGACAGGAATCATCTCCCATCCGCCTAAACGAACCACAGTGCTCGTTAATTTCATAACAATGTCTGCTTGCCACGCAGTGTTGGCGAGAGCTACTTACGAGAATCCTCAAATTACGTGCTGCATCCCTCTTCGTTCGAATTTTGCAAAGTTCGATTTACTATTTACTTTATAATAACTATTAGCGGGGTTTTTAATGGCACTACTATGTCGAGAAAAAGTTGAATCATTTTCATTGAAGAGAAAATTCCGGAAGAAATTATTAAACAATATTAGTTGAGATATTGAGACATTGAGAGAACTGTCTTTGATTTTTCAATGATTATCGAGCCATCATCAATAGGGACGGTATTGAAAGCTACGTTAAGGGTATTTTAACATACTTGCACTACGATTTCTTTCACGTTGTGTTCATTAGTACTTATTCGTCCCTAATAAATTTCCCTAATAGGACCAGGCAATTTTTATTTCTTCTATTGTCTTTATCTAATTTCGTTTCTAGACTTCGATAACGGAAGAATGCAATTTTACTTCGACTTAAAAGGAATTAATAATATTCATATTCAGTAGGATCTTGCACGAAATCTGTATGACGAGTCCGACTCGTTATTATTATAGTGCAAGGGGTTAAGGATTAACTCTAATCAACCCCTCGCTTTGCGATTTATTTCGTGAATGGAAGGAAAGTTGAGTATAGAGATCCGCAGTCTAATGTTAAGTCAAGGGATTAACATTTCTATTGCATTTCACGTCGATGCTATCTATAAAATCACGGCACCATGATCAATCCTAGACGATGTAATAAAATATGAGGAATCGAGGACTGCTAATAGATTCACCGTCGACTTAGTCACGCAGATGATCACGGTTTTGCATAACGGTAGCAATAACATCGACATAAGTACACGTAATTCTTAGTTCTGGACTGTTTTCTTAGTTTTGACACGCAATACTACTCGGACAGTTACAATCGGAAAGTGAAATGCGACTATAACTCGCAGGAATGTTCCGGCTGAGGATGGAGAAATTACGTGCGTGAAAGGATTTTACCGATGTGTGTAAAAAATTCGTAACAAGTGGTATTCAATATATTTTATTTCTTTTGTTATCGTATCGCGCCAAGTACAGTTTAGTTTCATCCAGGAATCCTTTCGCAGTACAAAAATAATAAACGCATTTTATTCTATCATACTCATCGGGGATGATTCAATCGTAAATCAAATTTCAAAACGTACGCAAATCGTACCATCATACACTCCATAAAAAACACGGCATAAAAGGAACAATATTATACATGGGGTGAATCATGCAACTGGAATAGCTTCGATTGTTTCGTAAACAATTATTTTAATGAATAATATTCCGAAACTAAATTAGATCGAAACTTTAGTTGCACACTCCACCCTGTATCAATAAAAAATGCAACAGTCTACTCAAAACGCATTAGATCAACAGACGGTATCGCAGTAAAGTTTTTTTCATTAGGAGAACCGTTCGAAGATTATAATTAGCGATCACAGTATGTGTAATAAGTATAATAATCGCTTAAACAGCTAATAGAGACATCGTTTAAAAAACAAAACACCTCGAATTTACCCTCGACCAATAAGTTGCACTTTGGCATAAGCTCCTTTACAACCTGTACCCGACAATAATAAAATTTCCAGAATTTCATTTGTTTGATCTTCGGAAAGATTTAAATTACTGTAGGCCGCTGCATCTGCTATGCACATTTTCAGTGCAGATTCAGTCAAAGGCTCATATGGCACAATAGATACGTCGATCATTTTATCAGCGAACGCTTGACTAATTTCATCAACACTTTTCATTAAATCTATCTCCCGCACCAATTGGTCGTTTACATTTTCTACGTTAAAAATTGCGATTACTGTGAAGCAGGTGCCGTTGATCTGTTTTAATTTGCTTAACAGATGAACAAACCCATCCAAATTTACCATTCTCAAATTGTCTATGATCAGCACCTCAAAAGAATCAATTGCAGGTCTGGTTTCTTCATAAAGATCGTGTCCTACTGCCGCATCAAGTACAAATATCTTTTCTTTCTTTGGGAAATTTTTTAAAATAATGTCGGTAGTGTAAGATTTTCCAATGCCTGTTCCACCTACCAGACACAAAGCCTTCAGACGATCAACGTCATCTCGCAGGACGTGAACAATATTTTTGACCGCGTTTGTTTGTCCATGTAATTTCTCTTTTAATTCAACAGCGATATCCTCAGACCACGATATACGGTTGCAAACCGCGTATGTAACAGGATTCAATAAGAGAGCAATTATTCCTACTACAATTGGTAAAATGCACAGACCTATTAAAGCATGGCAAAACATATTTCTTCTTTTCTTGACTGGAACTTTTACCTTTGATACAGCTAGAGGCCTTAATTTCCTTTTAACGTCTTCATAGGAATTTATAGTCTTTACTTTCGCAGTGCCAACTTGTTTATTTTCAAGTGGTACAGTAACTGGATCATCGTTTCTATTTGTATTTATTTGCAGATCATCTGATGGAGAAGTATCTTCTTTTACAGTATCTACGTTATCAATTTCCATGTGTTCCACATCCTTTTCTATTTTATGTGACAAAAGATTTGATTTTCTTATTACCTTATTATTGTATAATTGCCAATTAGGCGTTTTAAATGCATCTGAATAAGATATCGTCTTTTGCCATTCGTTTCTGCTTTCGTCCTTTCTACATGAAATTACTTCCGACACTGTGAATCGTCTAAAAACAAAGTTGTATAAACTGTATAAACTAAGAATAAAGCTTTGTGTCCCTACTTAACTTAAAGAAACATTTCATTCTACCTGGAATTCACAGGTTGACCAAAGATTTCTTCGCAACTGTACTGTCTAACTAAATTAGGGAAATTCCCAGATTGATAAGATTGCGTTACACGTATTCGTTGAGGTGAAGGTAGTTCAGAATAACTAAAAGCTCTGGTCAATCTAGTAGTATCGTTGTCCGAATCTCCCAGTTTCATCGTTGCAAAATGTTCTTCCATGGTCCATAACCAATATTATAACATTATCAAAAACAAACAAGGCCTATAAATTTAAACATCCGTTGGAACCGGTAAATAGAGCATAACCTCGAAAGTTCGACAAACGTTTAGATCTCCTTTTTTTTCTTGTTACGGCTACAGATGATTCTTACAGAGTTAGTCATATCGAGAATACGTGGATGGAAAATGGTGCGAGATTTGTTAACACAAGGGTTAAAAATGTATTTGAAGATACAAGCACAGAAATAATCAGGAGAATCTCCTATATCTATATTACGTAAAGAAAAGTTTATTTATTGTTAAAAATAAAGACATAATTTTTACCGCGTTTGCCGTAAGCGCCCCTCGTGTAGAAGTTACGTAGCTCTGTTCAGAGTATATACAGCGTCAAAGCACATAGCGGGGAAACGCTGAAACTGTTAGCTAAAACTATTGACAGTCGATAAATTATCGGTTGGAGTGTTTTATCGGTCACGTCGCCCAATAGTTTGAGAGTTTTACCACTAGATCTATCGACACCAGATGTAGCTTTGTCACCCCACCACTCTTGTAGAAGAGAAACGGAACGAACAAGTGCTGCTTCCTACTTGAGCCGCTTCTTCGTTCTCATACTTTCGCTGCTGTTGCCGGCGTTGCATGGTCTTGTGATCTCTCCTAATCTTACTTCGTTTAGTTTGCAAATTAATTATGGCCGAGAACAAGGAGCGTACTTTCATTATGGTGAAGCCGGACGGTGTCCAGCGTGGACTCGTCGGCAAGATAATTCAACGTTTCGAAGATAAAGGCTTCAAGCTCGTTGCGATGAAAATGGTTTGGGTAAGTACATATGTGATTAATGCGATCAGTCCTGAATTAACCTCTGTGTGCAAAAACGTGCATACTCGTACGCCAATATCTCGTTGACCACGTGGATTTTGGTTTCTCGCGTGGCATATGCGAACACACCTGTCGCGTTTTTGAAACTGCAATTAGTCTCGTGATTATCATTTCCAGCTTACCTGACGTTGTAAACTTTTACGTCAAGATTAAATAGTCGAAACGACGATCTACTCTGTTCCTGAATAGTCCGCATACAAAATATGCGAATCGTGCTAATAGGATTGTAATGTTATTTTGATTCATTTAGAATTACATTACCTACCGTAACATTCTAATAACTAATTCGTATATAAAAGTACTTAAATTATTTGTTTAAAAAGAGGTAATTAAATCGTTTAATGACTGTTTAGTAACTATCGCTCGCAGAATAGTTGAGACGAATTAAAGATCGTTAATTGATCAGTTGGAAATTAATATTGGCTCACAGCCCAGAGATAAAAGTGAGGATTCAATATATCTAGTCAAATATTGCAATTTATATTTGCCAGCCGACCCAGGACTTGTTGAAAGAACACTACGGAGATTTGGCAAGCAGGCCCTTCTTCCCAGGCTTAGTTAAATACATGAATTCTGGACCTGTTGTGCCTATGGTAATCATTTTTTTTTTGTATTATATATATATATATATATTTGTATCTGAATTTTTTTGGGTAAATTTCCTTGCTGTTTTCCAGGTGTGGGAGGGCTTAAATGTAGTAAAAACTGGACGTGTGATGCTTGGAGAAACAAATCCAAAAGACTCAGCTCCTGGAACAATACGTGGTGATTTCTGCATCCAGGTTGGACGCAACATTATTCATGGATCAGATTCTGTAGATTCTGCAAACAAGGAAATCAAGTTATGGTTTGGAGAGGACAAGAAACAAGAAGTCGTAGATTGGGCTTCTTGGGCAGAGAAGTGGATCTATGAATAAATAATGCAAAATAATTGTACATATGTTAACAATTCTGCAACCTATTTTTTGCATATCAAGTCTTGATCCATGTATACTGCCATTCAGCGATACAAAAAGGGGAAATGTTTCATATAAATTTGTTAGAGAATAATAAATCAGGTTCTTATGTAAATTATTCTTGAAGAAAGAATATCTAGATTAATTTAATTACTACCCTCTATAGATTGATTTCTAGAATAGGTATAGTTAAGTGTCAGAGCCATTTTGTATTTTATTATATCGATGTCATATAAATAAACAGTTTGATAGCAACAATATGTGGTTTTAAATCATGTGTACAAATTTAATCGGAATATATATATATATATATATATATACACATGCAAACTTGGACGATAATTTCGTTCACTTTCATTCGCAAATAGTTCAATCTTGAATTTTGTGCAATTTTTTGTCGTAACGATTGAAAATAATCACATTTTTTCAAAACGTACACTGTGGAACATTATTTATACATACTAATTAATAGTATATTTAAATAGGTAAAGTAACGATAAAAGAATGAACGAATGAATTCTCGATCTCTTACATGAGATCGTCAAGATAAATGCACGTTGTTGCGTAATGGTAACTTCGTATAAAAATACTCTAACGTAGGACCAGTGTTGGGTATTAACTGAATCAAGTAACTAAGTTAATTATCGAACTAATCGATAATTAAACAGTTACTTTAGTTGATTGTGATTACACAAGAATAAAAAACATAATCGTTAATTGCGATTTACAAACAAATATTTCAATCGTAGTCATCAATATGTAGTTGTATTAAATGTTACTCAATTCTGTTCAGTACAAACTAAGATTCACATAATCTTAGGACGTGACTGCACGGGCATCGTTGTGCTTTGTACGCCGTGTACAAAGTGCTCGGCATGTTGTAGCTCGCAAATACAGGCGTTCTACACACTACGTTTTCTTCGCAAAAACTTCATTTGTCATATGCAGTTATCGATCGCGGCGTACAAAATGTCCATGTAGTTAGTAGTCACGATTTTAGGCCAGAGTCACACGAGCATTGAAAAAACGGACATTGATCATCTCTCTTTGTCTTTCTAGTTATAAACAAGGACAAATCTTCCTTGTTTATCATTAATAAAACAAGGAGAGACAGCCAACGTCCCGCGATTTGACGCTCATGTGACTTTGGCCTTGGATATATTTGCGGGATTGTATATTTAAGTATTTATAAAAAATACAAGTAGTATTGTTCTTAGGAGTCTCTGATTGGTCGCGTAAGTGTTCTGCATTCGTAGAACGTATGCGTGCATCGTATAAACAAATTCTGTTGCAAAAATACATCGTAATTTTCAACAACTTTTGGTATCTTCGTCAAACGATAAAAACAAGGCGTTTTATTCGTGTTTTCGTTATAATTACCCACACGATTACGCGTGAACATCCTCGTTCATACTTCGGCAGATATCAGCATAGAATTAATTGTCACACTTTCCTAAGAATGTACCGCACGATGGGCAGTAGTGGTTTTGTGTCATGCAGCTGTTAATACAGTATGGACAGGGAACGCAACACCATAATCTGTAAACGTGTATTAATTAAATTAGCTTTCTTAGTTTCTGTAACTAGTTCGGATTATAAATAATATTTGTGATATAATTACCCGAATATGCAAAGAAGCAGCGCAAACAGATGGGTTTTTGTATTTGATTCGGTTTCTACTCGCGTGGAAATTTCTTCACGACATCGGGGACACGTCATCCGTTGCGATTCAGAACCAAATTGTTGAGTTCCTATGATGACCACATCTGAAATATTAAAATAAATATTTTAGAACACGTAACAGTGGATTTTTGAGTAACAAGACACTCTGTACGATAAGTATGATCGACGTCAGTCGAAAAAATGAGATTTTGTTATTCTAAACGTGATCAGTCAGGTTTCAATAATTCGTTTTACGCGCCTTTGTTCTTTGCTGGCTTCGGATTATACGAAGGCTGCAATGTACAGTTGGATTAAAATGAACTGACCGTTGATACGGAACAGTTGTTGCTTTTATCCATCAGTAGCAGTGCTATGTTCTTTTTTTTATCGACACACTATTTACATACTTGGATGTCCATCACTATAACTTGGAGGTGGAGCACCATAGCTTGGCGGTGGTGGTCCTGTTGTGAAACCCGGAGGTGGTGGTGGCATGTTTTTATCCATGGCGAACGTTAATCTGAAAAATATGAACGAATTTGTTGAAAAAATGGAAAATATCAGATTTGAAAGCCGCCTTTTTAATATACAGGTAAAAGAAGCTGTAGACGTAATTGTCGCCGCAGTGACGTGTTCATGTAGGCGTAAAAAACATTGATAAGCGCAACATTATTGTAGTATGAACCGATCTATATAACATTGATGACTAATGAAGCGCTTGATAAACTGATATGATTCATCGATCCACATCGTCGGAATTATAGGTACACGACGTACAGTAATATCCACAGCGTGCTTCAAATATTTTGCAAACTGCATCATACTGTTGGATACTCAATTTGACGTCTTGTTCGCTAACGGTTCGTCTCCTACATATATTAAAGCTAACTACGATACTTGATCTCGCGACTGTGCATTTCATACTTTCTAATCGAGTGTAAATATGATACCCTACATAGTCGTGATTAACGAATTTTGTCGACCGTTTACAAACGAGGATCCTTTTCATTGTTAAAGATATTTTCATGAAAGAACTTGATTGAGAATTATTTTGAAAATGCAAGACAGAAATTAGTCTCAAGTTTATCGATAAATACTGTCTCTGCTTATTGATTGTGCATGTCTCTCGTTGCGTAATGGAATGCTTATTATTATTATCACAAACACAGTATAAAGGAAATAATTTCAGTGGAAAATCCAGAGTGATGCAACACGTAGATTTTATTCTATGTTGCATCCTGATAATGAAGCAATCTTTTGTGTTTATCAAGTTATCAAAAACTATTATCGTCACCTATCACTATAACGTACGGCAATCATTCCAAGTATTGTACTATTATCTCACACATTCTGCAATTTATTATTGCTCCGTTAGTATCTACAAGTGGTATCAGTACTTCAGCAGACATCTCCCGACGCCATAGTAATAATATCGATATACAATAAATTCGGAAAACCAAAAATGTTGTAACTGCGCATTAACATCACCGTCGATCTATCTGGGGAAAAACGCTCGAATTTGCACAGAACGTTTTATTTGCGTTAATGATTATCAGTGTTAGACGAGGTCGACATTATTAAATAAATTCGATTACTTGATCGAACATGTGCAATCGAATATTTTTTCCTGGAACATCGGAGATTTGTTATCTGTACCGAGAGAGCAGTAAGCTTAAAGATAATAACGGATTGATAAGACACCAGGGACAAGCAAGTATCGCGGTTATGAAGCAGTTCCGTTTTCATTTTCTACAATTTGACAAATTTTTCCTAACAAGGGAGTGGTCTGGTTGATACAAGATGTTATCGCTGATCGATCGGAGTCGAACACGAGGCTCGCGAACATGACACTTGTTTGAAATTCATTAGCGCAATATTGTACGACGGAAGTAGATTTTGAGTTCCG
The DNA here is from genome assembly GCA_028455555.1 of Augochlorella aurata. Taxonomy (NCBI): domain Eukaryota; kingdom Metazoa; phylum Arthropoda; class Insecta; order Hymenoptera; family Halictidae; genus Augochlorella; species Augochlorella aurata. The sequence goes on along the minus strand of CM052167.1, from coordinate 2,305 downwards.
ATACAGAGTAGATAAGCGCATGACTAACGATCCGACTTTGCGGTCGCTGGACTTCACAAAACCATTGTTTAGGCCACCTAACATGTTCTTCTACTTCCTGTACTTCAACATTTTGCCTTACTTTATACTAAACGTATTTATCTAGTTTCAGTAGGATTTCGATCGCATTATGAGTCTAAGGGAACTATTAAAACATAATACTTAGGTGCATGCAAGAGTTCACAATATAAATTATTATTTTACCATGCACCGATGCGTCACGCGAGAACAGGTTTTCCTATGAAGGACGACGCTGTTGAACGTCAATGTTAAGATCACTTTATTCTTGAAGGTTTTCATAGAAATTCACATAAAACAATATTTAATTATTAATCCAACATTTTGACTGTGGACTGTGGGCTATGGACTGTGGTCTATGGAGTGTGGGCTATGGGCTATGGACTATCAATGTTTTCTCGCCAAGCCATGGTCACTCGTATTTTTAAAAGGACGACGACGCTTGTAAATCTTCAGTTGTTAAAGACAAGGTCGACACACGCGTATATTTAATTTAAAATTCATGTCGCGACGGATCGATGAATAACAGAATCAACGGTGTTGATGATCGGAGTACATCGGATTACAATTAGTGCTACGCATCGTAATCTTCGAATCAAAAGATACATATATTCTTTCTGTTTCGAACTTTTTGGTAGCTCAGAAAACTGTCACTTCCCTTTGGGATCGAAGAAAATTTGAAGACAAACATTTTTGCAAAATCGGAATTGACAAAATGAATAACGGAAGAGAATGCGCTTATAATAATACAATTGACGAATTCTAGACCATATTCCTATCTCTTTTCAATAATCGAAGATGACGAGAAAATATATAGTATTATCAAATATTGTATAAACTACTTTTTTAGTTTTTCTTCTGCTAACCTTAACCCCTTGCCGTGCTTTAACGAGTCTGACTCGTGATGAAAATTTTGGCCCAAACATGAATATGACGGCCAGGCTCGTGAACAGATAGTCGGGCTGAACGAAAATATCACGAGCCAGGCTCGTGAACATAAACATCGTAATAGAACGTAATATAATACATTTCGTATTGTGACTGCTCTCGAGCATTAGTCTAGCTTGTTTACCACGCGTTGACGCGTAACACTTGGGCCCGAGTTTCGTCGAGCTAAATGGCACGGCAAGAGGTTAAGGTGTGATTATCCTTGAAAGCGAATAAAGATAATCTCTTCTTTCAAGCAAGAATAACGTCGTTGTGAAATTCGAGGCAAGTTTCTGTAAGTATAGTAGTAAAACGAAAATTGACATACCCGAATCGTTGTCGCACAGGTGAACACTTGAAGGAGACTGTCTCTTCTTGACCGTCGATCGCTCTTTTATAATTTCCAGTCGAACCTTTCCTCTAGCTCCACCTCCGGTGTTCTCGCGGTCGAGTGACTTGCCAGCACCCTTCGAGGGTCAATTCCCACTGTCGTGTACCGTCGTTTTATCGTTTTCAACTGTTTCGATAAGCAAGAATAATATTTATTGTTAAAAATAAAGACATAATTTTTACCGCGTTTGCCGTAAGTGCCCCTCGTGTAGAAGTTACGAAGCTCTGTTCAGAGTACATACAGCGCCAAAGCACGTTGCGGGAAAATGCTGAAACTGTTAGCTAAAACTATTGACATTCGATAAATTATCGGTTGGAGTGTTTCATCGGTCACGTCGCCCAATAGTTTGAGAGTTTTACCACTAGATCTATCGACACCAGACGTAGCCTTCTCACCCTACCACTCTTGTAGAAGAGAAACGGAACGAACAAGTGCTGCTTCCTACTTGAGCCGCTTCTTCGTTCTCATACTTTCGCTGCTGTTCCCTGATTCCAGAAGAATACTATTATTATTTATTATTATCGATTGAATTACTCAACTGTCCGGGGCTCAAATCGATTCCCAAAGCTATTAAATTAATCAGGACACTAAAATTTATCGAATACAATTGCTTTTTCTTCTTCCAATGCTATTAAACAGCGTTAAAATAGCAATAATAAAGGTACAATGCTGAAAACGGTACAAGTGGCGCCACCCGTGGGAAAACGCCCAAGCTACTCACCGCATATTGGCGACGAGTTTCAGCATTTCTCTGAGAAATGGCGCGTCATGTACCATTTTCGATTAATGAAAATTTAAATTGTTTATAGCATCTGTTCTCGTACGAGTTTTTCAACTCTTGGGGGCTCGAATGAAAGCTGAAAAAAAGCACTTTTCATTTAGTCCGATTCCAGAAGAATGCTATTATTATTTATTATTATTGACTATAAT